>OW285241.1:22822818-23422818 GCA_935421215.2 Melolontha melolontha
GGCTATCGATATGAATTAAACTAAAAGTGCTAAAGATTTTTTTGAAGCATTTGTGTCACATAAAGTAGTAGGCTTCTTATGTCGGTGGACAAATGAAAGAGCACTGATGTATCTTGAAGAAAATAATAACCTTGCCTTGAAAATTCATAGCATTTACTGGAAAAATGTTCAATTGCCTGAAATGTATACGTTCATATCACTCACGTTTCTTATGGGCCTAACACATTTGCCAAAAATCACGGATTACTGGCGGAAGCAGTTTCTACTTGGCGGTCCGCCTGCGTTTTCAGCTTCAATCATGAGCAGAGCTCGGTAAGTACTAAATTTTTCATTCAGTGAAAATATATTTATTTTTTATTTCAATTTTTCAGATACCTACAAATTCTAAAGTTACTAAGATTTACCAGTCCTGCTGTTGGTGTTAGGTCTAACCCACACTCTAGGCTTACTATGTTTTTTGGATACATACGGGAAAACACAACGGTGCTTGTTGATCTAGGGAAAACTTGTGCATTGGACGAATGTTTGATGCTTTATAAAGGTCGACTTCACTTCAAGCAATTCATCAAGACAAAGCGTGCCAGATTTGGAATAAAGCTTTTTTGTTTATCACCAAGTGATCCAAAATTTCGAGGATATACATATGATTTTCTTTTATATACCGGAAAAGATTCATATGATGTTTCCCATATATATGGCTCTGAAAATTTGTCTAAGTTCGAAAGAGTGGTTGCAAAGTTCTTACAAAATGTTTTTGAAGAGGGAAGGGAAGTGATTTTAGATAACTGGTATCTGTCCGTTAGATTAGCGGAATTTTTGTTGTCCCCCGGCTATCGATATGAATTAAACTAAAAGTGCTAAAGATTTTTTTGAAGCATTTGTGTCACATAAAGTAGTAGGCTTCTTATGTCGGTGGACAAATGAAAGAGCACTGATGTATCTTGAAGAAAATAATAACCTTGCCTTGAAAATTCATAGCATTTACTGGAAAAATGTTCAATTGCCTGAAATGTATACATTCATATCACTCACGTTTCTTATGGGCCTAACACATTTGCCAAAAATCACGGATTACTGGCGGAAGCAGTTTCTACTTGGCGGTCCGCCTGCGTTTTCAGCTTCAATCATGAGCAGAGCTCGGTAAGTACTAAATTTTTCATTCAGTGAAAATATATTTATTTTTTATTTCAATTTTTCAGATACCTACAAATTCTAAAGTTACTAAGATTTACCAGTCCTGCTGTTGGTGTTAGGTCTAACCCACACTCTAGGCTTACTATGTTTTTTGGATACATACGGGAAAACACAACGGTGCTTGTTGATCTAGGGAAAACTTGTGCATTGGACGAATGTTTGATGCTTTATAAAGGTCGACTTCACTTCAAGCAATTCATCAAGACAAAGCGTGCCAGATTTGGAATAAAGCTTTTTTGTTTATCACCAAGTGATCCAAAATTTCGAGGATATACATATGATTTTCTTTTATATACCGGAAAAGATTCATATGATGTTTCCCATATATATGGCTCTGAAAATTTGTCTAAGTTCGAAAGAGTGGTTGCAAAGTTCTTACAAAATGTTTTTGAAGAGGGAAGGGAAGTGATTTTAGATAACTGGTATCTGTCCGTTAGATTAGCGGAATTTTTGTTGTCCCCCGGCTATCGATATGAATTAAACTAAAAGTGCTAAAGATTTTTTTGAAGCATTTGTGTCACATAAAGTAGTAGGCTTCTTATGTCGGTGGACAAATGAAAGAGCACTGATGTATCTTGAAGAAAATAATAACCTTGCCTTGAAAATTCATAGCATTTACTGGAAAAATGTTCAATTGCCTGAAATGTATACGTTCATATCACTCACGTTTCTTATGGGCCTAACACATTTGCCAAAAATCACGGATTACTGGCGGAAGCAGTTTCTACTTGGCGGTCCGCCTGCGTTTTCAGCTTCAATCATGAGCAGAGCTCGGTAAGTACTAAGTTTTTCATTCAGTGAAAATATATTTATTTTTTATTTCAATTTTTCAGATACCTACAAATTCTAAAGTTACTAAGATTTACCAGTCCTGCTGTTGGTGTTAGGTCTAACCCACACTCTAGGCTTACTATGTTTTTTGGATACATACGGGAAAACACAACGGTGCTTGTTGATCTAGGGAAAACTTGTGCATTGGACGAATGTTTGATGCTTTATAAAGGTCGACTTCACTTCAAGCAATTCATCAAGACAAAGCGTGCCAGATTTGGAATAAAGCTTTTTTGTTTATCACCAAGTGATCCAAAATTTCGAGGATATACATATGATTTTCTTTTATATACCGGAAAAGATTCATATGATGTTTCCCATATATATGGCTCTGAAAATTTGTCTAAGTTCGAAAGAGTGGTTGCAAAGTTCTTACAAAATGTTTTTGAAGAGGGAAGGGAAGTGATTTTAGATAACTGGTATCTGTCCGTTAGATTAGCGGAATTTTTGTTGTCCCCCGGCTATCGATATGAATTAAACTAAAAGTGCTAAAGATTTTTTTGAAGCATTTGTGTCACATAAAGTAGTAGGCTTCTTATGTCGGTGGACAAATGAAAGAGCACTGATGTATCTTGAAGAAAATAATAACCTTGCCTTGAAAATTCATAGCATTTACTGGAAAAATGTTCAATTGCCTGAAATGTATACGTTCATATCACTCACGTTTCTTATGGGCCTAACACATTTGCCAAAAATCACGGATTACTGGCGGAAGCAGTTTCTACTTGGCGGTCCGCCTGCGTTTTCAGCTTCAATCATGAGCAGAGCTTGGTAAGTACTAAGTTTTTCATTCAGTGAAAATATATTTATTTTTTATTTCAATTTTTCAGATACCTACAAATTCTAAAGTTACTAAGATTTACCAGTCCTGCTGTTGGTGTTAGGTCTAACCCACACTCTAGGCTTACTATGTTTTTTGGATACATACGGGAAAACACAACGGTGCTTGTTGATCTAGGGAAAACTTGTGCATTGGACGAATGTTTGATGCTTTATAAAGGTCGACTTCACTTCAAGCAATTCATCAAGACAAAGCGTGCCAGATTTGGAATAAAGCTTTTTTGTTTATCACCAAGTGATCCAAAATTTCGAGGATATACATATGATTTTCTTTTATATACCGGAAAAGATTCATATGATGTTTCCCATATATATGGCTCTGAAAATTTGTCTAAGTTCGAAAGAGTGGTTGCAAAGTTCTTACAAAATGTTTTTGAAGAGGGAAGGGAAGTGATTTTAGATAACTGGTATCTGTCCGTTAGATTAGCGGAATTTTTGTTGTCCCCCGGCTATCGATATGAATTAAACTAAAAGTGCTAAAGATTTTTTTGAAGCATTTGTGTCACATAAAGTAGTAGGCTTCTTATGTCGGTGGACAAATGAAAGAGCACTGATGTATCTTGAAGAAAATAATAACCTTGCCTTGAAAATTCATAGCATTTACTGGAAAAATGTTCAATTGCCTGAAATGTATACGTTCATATCACTCACGTTTCTTATGGGCCTAACACATTTGCCAAAAATCACGGATTACTGGCGGAAGCAGTTTCTACTTGGCGGTCCGCCTGCGTTTTCAGCTTCAATCATGAGCAGAGCTTGGTAAGTACTAAGTTTTTCATTCAGTGAAAATATATTTATTTTTTATTTCAATTTTTCAGATACCTACAAATTCTAAAGTTACTAAGATTTACCAGTCCTGCTGTTGGTGTTAGGTCTAACCCACACTCTAGGCTTACTATGTTTTTTGGATACATACGGGAAAACACAACGGTGCTTGTTGATCTAGGGAAAACTTGTGCATTGGACGAATGTTTGATGCTTTATAAAGGTCGACTTCACTTCAAGCAATTCATCAAGACAAAGCGTGCCAGATTTGGAATAAAGCTTTTTTGTTTATCACCAAGTGATCCAAAATTTCGAGGATATACATATGATTTTCTTTTATATACCGGAAAAGATTCATATGATGTTTCCCATATATATGGCTCTGAAAATTGTCTAAGTCCGAAAGAGTGGTTGCAAAGTTCTTACAAAATGTTTTTGAAGAGGGAAGGGAAGTGATTTTAGATAACTGGTATCTGTCCGTTAGATTAGCGGAATTTTTGTTGTCAAAAAAAACTTACGTGACAGGCACTATAAGAGTAAACAGAGGAGTTCCTCAAGATCTCACAAATGTTCCTTTATCAACGCACCAATCATGCTTTATCAGAAAAAAATGATACTCTTATAGTTAGATTCAAGGACAGGAGGGATGTTTACGTGCTAACAACTAAACTAACCGCCGGATTTTAAGAAAAATCCAGATATGATGTGAATAAAAAATCTAATATAACTTACAAGAAGCCAACACACATAGATCATTATAACACTAGCATGGGGGCAGTAGATGCCATTGATCAAGATATTGAACCATATAATTGTGCAAGAAAGAATTTTTGTTGGTTCAAAAAACTTGGCATTCACATTTTGCAGAGAATGGTGTTGAATGCAAAATGTTTGTATAGTATTTCACATAAAAAGAAAAATGTACCAGTCGTGGATTTTACACTTATTTTATGCGATGAGTTGTTGGATGCTTACGTCCCTAAATATAAAAGCATAAAAGACTGTACTTACAAGAAGAAAAAGTCTAAGGTAAATGATCATTCCCTGATATGTCTGCCAAAACCCGAGCAGCGCAGGGAGATGCTGGGTCTGCTACAATACTTGTAAAAATAAAAATAAATATACAGTTAATTTTTGCTCAAGTTGCGATGTTTCACTGTGTTCTCAAACACACTTTGAAGAATACCACAATGCGATTTAGATTACATACAAGGATTCATTATTTACACTAGAAGCATGTTTATTCAGTTATTTGAATTATTCATTTTATTTTTGAATATTATTTATGTTGTAAAAAAAATAAATATTTATTTATTTAGTCAACACAATTTTTATTATTTTTGTCTACTTTTAAACCTAAATACTCCAAAATGCTTGTGATGCATAACTGCTTCCGAGCGCGCCAAAACGGTATACTGGAGGCGCACCCGATTTAGCAGCCGGTAGCGAAGGGGGTTAATAAATGCAGTGGCGTGACAAATATTTTATAAATATCTTTGTCAGTTTTTTCCCGGGGTTACGAAGGAATTTGGGGAAAATATTTTAGATTCATATTCTTTATAATTACATCTTTCCAGTTTTCATATGCTGTTATTTTCTTTCAAGGGCACCCGGTATACACCCTGTTTACTAGACATACGATTAAAATTCATGTTATCTTTTGTACTACTTCAGTTTTTTTTTATTTGTAATTGGATGGTTTTCGAAAAGATACTCTATTTCAAAGATACAGGATTACAAGTTTGGGTATTTTTAAAATGATTAATGTACCCTAATAAATAAAAGTATGGTGTACTCTGGACCTATCAAATATAAAAAAATGTCCAGAAATATGTTTTTACCTTTTTAACAACATTCCAACTAGAAAAAAACAGATATTATTAACAGTCACAGCAGGTTAGTGCAGATATCGAAAACGCCCATTAGATTTCATACGTTGTTGATAACGTTTTCATTGCAACTTGTCATTTTTTCTCTTTGAAAGTAGTTAAAATTAATTGCGTCTCGTATTTTCGTTTCATAATTAAACTTTTGTTAGTGAAGCTGTCTATTATGAACAGATATACAACCGCCGAGGTGATTGATATGCATTTTATGTACAAACGTTCGAAACTAGGCTATTGTACAACGAACAATTTCCCAAACGTCATATTCCTGATAAAAAAATCTTCCAAAATATTCACCAGTCTTCATGAAACAGACACATTTACACGTAATGGAGGATTGCAGAGACCAAATACAGTAACAACGGTAGAATTGGAATTAAATGTGTTGAACAAGGTAGGGGAAGATGCAGGTACATGTAATTCTACCAGAGAAATAGCAATTGCTTTGAATGTAAGTAATGAAACTGTGTACCTGTAACCATACCATATTCAGGAACTTAATCCTGCCGATTTTCCCCCAGGCATTGCATTTTGTCAATGGGCTTCTGCGTACATTGATACAAATCCATCAACTACTGGCGCTGATTCTTTTTACCGAAGCACATTCTTCAAAAAATGCAATTAGGAACTTTCATAATAACCATGTGTGGGCTGACGAAAACGTACATGTGGTACTTCTGGACCGGTATTTCTACCAGGAGACCTTACCGATGAGAAGGATCACAATTTTTTGGAAGAATCGCTTCTAATAATAACACAAGTTTACAAATTCCGGTCAACTTTTGGATCAGAGCAGATGAGAACAAATCTTGACGTTATTTGAGGTGCTGAATTCAAATCCGGGTTTCGTTTTTCAAAGTTGGTTCTACTTTGTGAGTTCGCGCATGTTGGCAGCACTGCGCTATCATAATGACAGTCAGCTGTTGGCGTCGCTAGAAACAATATTGAATTTGTATTTTTAAAGTTTTTTTTTGAATCCAAAACGTGTGAAAATGCAAAGACAGAATTGTAAAGTTGATTCAAAGTGTTTTTGTTATGTTTGCGGATGTTATATGATCAGAAAAAGTGGCAAAGTTATTACTAATGTGATCAGAAATGCATATTTTTATTATTTTGGTTTCTCTGTATCAAACACTCACAAGCCGTGGGTACCGAAATTGTTTTGTAACGCGTGTAGCACAATATTATACAAGTGGTCACGCGGTAAAAAAGTATGTTTTTCATTTTCATTGCCAATGTTATGGAGAGAGCCGAAAAATCATGTAGATGATTGTTACTTTTGCTTGATGAATGTCGTCGGTGTAAATGCAAAAAAACTATCAAAATATAAATATCCTGAAGTATCATCAGTGTCTAAGCCAGTTCTCCGTGCGAGCAATGATTCTTTGCCAATTTGTCCAGGTACGAGTGCAAATTACATGGAAACTGGTAGTTCATCACCGACGAACAGTGGAAGCGATTTTAACATGGAGGAAAAACATTTAGTTTCGCAAAGTGAACTCAATGATTTGGTTCGTGATTTGAATTTATCGAAACAAAAATCAGAATTGCTCGCATCACGGATACAGGAGTGGAAATATCTTGACACTCAAACAAAAGTCACTGTATATAGAACCAGAAATGAGGCGATTTTACCGTTTTTCAAAAAAGAGGAGAATATATGCTTCTGCTATGACATCAACGGTTTGTTTGATGCGATGAATACACCATACGATGTAAATGAATGGCGTTTGTTCATAGATGGTTCAAAATACAGCCTGAAAGCTGCTCTGATACACAATGGAAATATAAAACCATCAATTCCGATTGCTCATGCAGTACAAACGAAGGAATGCTACGATACAATATGTAAAATTTTTACCAAGATAAAATATAAAGAGCATCAATGGAAAATTTGTGGCGATTTGAAGGTTTGAAAATAAATTTCAATTCAATTTTAAAGAATAAATGATTTATATACTATTCCTACAGGTTATTGGTCTCTTGACGGGAATGCAATCTGGTTTTACCAAATTTTGCTGTTTTTTGTCTGTGGGATAGCCGTGCAACTGACCAACATTATGTGAAAAAAGATTGGCTAAGCCGTACTAATTATGAACCAGGAAAACAAAACGTCTCTTCTATACCACTTGTGAACCCACAGAATATTTTCTTGCCACCTCTCCACATAAAGCTTGGCCTTATCAAAAACTTTGTCAAAGCGCTCGACCGTGAAGGACCGGCTTTTGAGTACTTGACCAAGTTATTTCCCAAGTTGTCGTACGCCAAAATCAAAGAGGGAATATTTGTCGGACCTGATATTCGAAAATTAATGGCCGACAGAAACTTTACAAAATGTTTAACGCCCAATGAAGCAGCAGCATGGATATCATTTCAAGATGTTGTTCACAACTTTCTCGGTAACCGCAAATCCCCGGATTTCAAGCAGATAATCGACAGTTTGTTGCAAAATTATTGCAAGATTGGAGCTCGAATGTCTCTCAAAATACATTTTCTGCATTCCCATCTCGAATTTTTTCCTGAAAACTTGGGTGATACAAGCGACGAGCACGGAGAGCGACTACACCAAGATTTGGCGAAAATCGAAAAACGATACCAAGGATTTTGGGACGAGGCCATGATGAGCGACTACTGTTGAACTTTAATGCGTGAAACAGATCCCAAACAGTACAAGCGACTCAGTTCGACTGCTCTTCATTTCTAATTTAACACTTTTTAATGAATAAAATGGAGATTGTCAAAAATTGTAAAAATTGTGTTTATTTAATATCTCGAAAACTAGAACCAAAATCAAAAAACGGAGTGCAGATTCGGATTCAGCGCCCCAAATAACCATAGAAACAGCTTTTGGTTGCTTAGATCCAAAACCGTGTATACTTGTGTAATGAACGGTTCAAATTGTTGCCCATTATGTTCTTTGCAAAGATCAATTCTTCGTTTCATATTTTCACTCACATTGTGATGAATATGAACATTGTTGCTAAAGAAGTTAGAAGTTTTCTAATTCTTCTAAAGTATATTGAGGATGCCGGTGTATTTTATACGGCAAGTAATGGGACTGTGAACTTGTATCCAACCATATTCAGGCACTCAATCTGATTTCCTCGACGTATTGCATTTTGTCAATGGCTTCTGCGTACATTGATTCAAATCCCTTAACTACTGGCGCTGATTCTATTTACCGAGAAGCGCATTTCTCAAAAATTGCAATTAGAAACCTCCATAATAACCGTACGTAGGCTGATGAAAACCCACATGTGGTACTTGAAGATCACTTTTTTATCAATTTTCATTTAAACATTTAGGTTGGAATTATGGGTAACTGGACCAGTATTTTTACCAAGAGCATCCTATCGGTAATAAGACCAGTTCCTCAGAAACGATGACAATGACTAAGAAAATCTAAGAATACTCGAACGGAAAATATTAAGAACCATAATGGGACCAATAAAGCTAACGGACAATGAGTTTAGAATAAGAACAAATGATGAACTGCAACAAGAAATCAAAGGAGAAGATATTGTAAAATAAAATAAAACAGCAAAGAATAAAATGGCTGGAGCATGTATGGATGTATGGATGGGGACTGAGCCACCCCGAAAATGAGGATTTAGAAAGCTTCCCGAAGTTACTAAGCCTCGCTATGGGGTGTTTTGGCCATTATACAGGGTGGTCCTTAAGTTCATCGAGAAATTTTAGGGTGCGATTCCTTGGGTTATCTCGAGAGAAATAGTTCCTATAAACATTTGTCCTAAAGTTTTCCGTTGTAGAGATACCGGCTGTTTAATTTTTCCCAAAAAAAAATTTTATATCAAAAATTTAAGAAACGGTTACAATAAACCCTAAAGGTACTGTTGAAAATGACCACCAACAGCTAATATGCAGGCTTCTATCCTCCTATTCAATTGCATACTCACACGCTGAAGAAGTCCGGGAGTGTTTCGAATTGTTTCGCATCCAACAATTATGCGATTTCTTAGGTCATCGAGATCTTGAATTGGCGAAGTATAAACAAGGGATTTTAAATGTCCCCACAGAAAGAAGTCTAGAGGTTTCAAATCAGGTGACCTTGGAGGCCACGGCTGATTCGGAACTTCCACTCCTCGACCTATCCATCTATTCTGATATGTCCTATTTAAAAATTGCCTAGCTTGTAAACTAAAGTGTGCTGGAGCGCCGTCATGCATAAACCAAAGTTCATTTCGGATCAAAAGTGGAATATCTTCTAAAAGGCCAGGCAACTCGTTTTCAAGAAATAGCCGATATGATGATTCAATTAAATAATTATTAATTATCCCCGCCCATACATTTAAGGAAAATTGCTCTTGAAAGTGCATCTCCCTTATGGCATGCGGATTTTCATCTGACCATAAATGGTTGTTGTGGAAATTCCTAATACCATTTCTGGAGAAGTTCGCCTCGTCAGTAAATAGAATGTAAGTTAGAAATTGTGCATTTTGGGCTTTTGTCGGAACCAATCACAAAGGACTAAGCGTTGCGGAAAGTCACGCGGAAGAAGAGCCTGTACTCTCTGAATATGGAAAGGATATAATTGTTGATCGTATAATATCCTTAACATGGTTTGATGGCCTGCGTTTACCGTTACACCAATCTTTCTTGTACTGGTTTCTGGATGTTCATCGATTATCTGCAGAACAGCATCCTCTAAATCGGGTGTTCTTTAAGTTTGAGGTCTTCCCGGAGTATTTTTGTTTCTCTCAAATGTACCAGTTTCTGCTAGACGACGGTGAATATTACTGAAGGTTTCCGCACAAGGTACAAGTCGTCGAGGATATTTTTGTTGGTAAATACGCCTTGCTTCATAACTATTTCCATTAGCTAGACCGTACACAAAATGCATATCTGCCATTTCAGCATTTGTATAATTCACCATAATTACAAAAAAAGATTTGTAGGTACGAACTTTCAAATTAATTATTGTTTGACAATACTTATGACAGTTACGTAAGTACAAATAAATGCTGTAAACATGACAACCAACACATCAGTTCCCTAAATCGATTTCTAAATTTTTGAAATAAAAATTTTTTTGGTGAAAAATTAATCAGCCTATATCTCTACAACGGAAAACTTTAGGACAAATGTTTATAGGAACTATTTCTCTCGAGATTACCCAAGGAATCGCACCCTAAAATTTCTCGAAGAAATTAAGGACCAGCCTGTATATATCCTATCGGTGAGGTCTAGCATTTTTTTTTTGGAAGAATCACTACCTGGGTTTCTAGAGTGTCTGTCATATTGGCAACGAATAATATAATATCTATACTGAATGGTGCACCAGCATATTTTAGTGTGGTTGCTCGCGAAATTTTAAATGCAACAGATGTAGGTCGCGGAGGACCTCACCTATGGACTGCTCGATTTCCAGACATAAATCCTTTGAATTTTTCTTTATGGGGATATCTGAAGACAGTACACACAATTCCAGTGGAAAATGAAGATTTGAAACATTAGATGATGGGTATAACGCAATAAAAACCAATCTCGGTGTCAATGAGGAGAAGTTTAGATGCATGCATCCTAGTTGGTGATTTTCAGCAGTTTTTGTAGGTTAAGAATCTTTACATGTAATAGTAAGTCATAAAGAATTGCTTTTTTTCTGAAAAGCTTTTATCGTCGTGTATCTTGAAAACAAAGCATGTTTACGAAAATCATTCAATAACAAAAGAAATGTTAAAGTAGTCAAAAAAATAACTCCTTCAATTTTTGCCACCAATATAAGTAAAGCACGAATTTAATGCATTTGCATTTTTTCAGCGTCTAATAGTATATTGAAGAATGAGTGCCATAAAGTCTAATCGCACGAGGACCCGACAAAGAGAGTTCTAAAGAACGAATGCGATGTCTTACGACACAAATTCCTTGACTTTTTCTAACTTGCCTCTTTTATGACCTTTTTTACGTAAATAAGTACATCAAATATTGAATAAAAGAACAAGAAATTCCCCATTCACTCGACATAAAATAAAGATTATACCAAGACTACGGGGAATTTCCTACACTTATACAACTTATTGTTTGTCAATGTTGACTGTATTTGGTGCGCCATAGATAACTGTTTTTGTATCATCGCTGAAAACTACATTTCTCTTAAACGATTTTAATTACGACACAATGCAATCTACGAAATCTTTAATGTCGAAATATATCCACAATTATATTAAGACATTGTATCTCGTGAATGTCGCAAAAAGAAATAAATAAAAAATATATTAAAGCATTTAGTCATGTAAATCCGTGCTTTACTAATGAGAACACATGGGAACGAAGAAGCTACCTCCTCTTAATGCTATGTTATATAAGTTACAATGAATTAGATGTTTTTTAAATTATAAATGAATGCTTTATTAGGATTTCCCTTTTCTTTAAATTTCTTCAAAAGAACATATAAATAAAAACGCAAATTGGCAATCAACATAAAGTAATACCAACGTTGGGCGCCAATTTTCAGTAAATATTTATTACTAGAGACCGGACACATCGGGTTGAAATGACGTCGTCATTACGACGGACGATATAAATAGTCTACAACATCTGTAAGCACATCACCCAGTTATTGAATGCACTATTGATCTGGCTAGCGCGCACATCTGTTTTCATCGACAATTGCGACGTTTTTTGTTGGATATTTACAGTTAAATTTCTGTTTTCATGAGCGTATATAGAAGCGGGGTTCTTATAATTTATTTTATTTATTAATCGAGTGTGTGAGTGTGAGTGTCGACGAAGTACCGACGTATCGGCTTAGTCACACAGCAAAGTGAATAAGAGGTTTTAAGCGAAATTAATGGTTAAATATTGGTGAAAGTTGCAGCACAGTTACATAGCAGAAGAAGGTAAGAGAAGCAGTAAAAATAAGGTCAGTAGCGGCCCAGTAATTGTAATTAGAAGCATAAACACATACAAGATTAGTAAGGTTAGGAATAATACACAACGTAGTGCGGCGCATGCCAGCCTCCGAGGGGTCGACCCAGGCGACAAGCGCGATTAACAGAGAGAGATAAACAATAACAGAGCTCAAGGACGATGTAAAAACATTTTTTATATATATATTTCGCAAGAATTTCATCGCAAATTTAAAAATAGGTTAAGGAGGAATAGAATAGTGAGAGAGCCAAGAAATACTAATAAAATGCACAGTACGGATGAATCATCAGAGGGAGATAAAAGGAAGCGAGGAGAAGATCAAGATAGCGAAGAGGAAATAGCTTATAGTAAAAGTAAAAAAATAAGTAGATCACCATCAAAACAACAACAAAAAAAAGGATAACAAAATAGATAAGATATTAGATATGCTACAACAGTTAACAGTAGACATAAACCAAATAAAGACATAGCAGAGTAAATACAAAGAAGAAATAAGAGAAATAAAGAAAGAAAACGAATTAATAAAGATTGAAAACGTGAGGATAATAAAAGATAATGTAGAGATTAAAAACCAGTTACGCGAAACGAATGACAGATTAGAATATTTAGAGAAAGAGAAGAGAAGGGAAAATATAGTAGTACAAGGGATAGCACTTAACTCAAACACCCAAGATGAGTTTAATTGATGAGATAAAAAACTTCCTGAAAGAAAAACTTGAAGTAGAGACAAAGATTAAAGCTACCCACAGAATAGGACCAAAATCGTACCTAGTAAAAGTAGGGAGCTTCGAGGAAAAAATGGAAATAATGAAAAACAAGACGAAATTAGCAAAAATTAAGAGCGATAGGATATATATAAATAATGACATGACAAAACAAGATAGAGACATACAGAAACTAATTAGAAGGAAAGCCGAGGAGGAGAGGAAAAGAGGTAAAGCAGTGAAAAGCGGATATCAAAAACTGATTATAGATAAGAAAGTGTGGAAATGGAATAGAGAGAAATACTTACTAGAACTAGCAGAAGACAAAGTCTATCAAGGTAAGGAGGACCCAAAAAACTAAAAGAGACGGTGGACGGACATCTGATGACGAAATTGGCAGCGAAACAGGAATTGAAGCTTAATAAAAGTAAAAATAAAAGTAAGAATAGAAATGAGAGAAAAAGCAAAGAGGAAGATAAAAAAAAGGAGAAATCTGGAAAATAGGTACATGGAATATTAGGAGTCTGACAGGAAAAGAAAAGGAACTAGAAGAGGAATTCGATAAAGCAGGGCTGGATATACTGGGGATAACGGAAACGAAAAGAAAGGGAGATGGTGAATTGGAAATGGAAGGAGGGCATTTGTTAATCTACAGTGGAGTAGACAGGAAACAAAGAGCGAAGGAGGGAGTAGGCTGTATAATAAAGAAAGAGAAAGTGAAATTCCTGCATAAATGGACAAAAATATCAGAAAGAATTATAAAAATTGAAATGAATATGGACAAAAACACCAAAACAGCAATAATAGTGGCATATGGACCCAATGAGGACGAGGGGGGCTTAAAAGAAAGAGAATTTCTGGAATTTAATGTCGGAAACAATTAAAAGTGACAGGGGAAGGCTGATATTGATAGGAGATTAAATGCAAGAGTAGGTATAAAGACGGACGAATCAGGAGAAGCAATTGGAAAATATGGAGAAAACTATAAAACCAACAATGGATCAAGACTGATAGATTCTTGCATACTGAATAACCTAGTGATAACTAACACCTTTTTTGAGCACAAAGACATACACAAATTTACAAGAGAAGTAAAGAGTAGAAATGAAAGTTCCATTATTCCACGTATTAGTAAATAAAAAACACAGAAAGGAAGTAAAAGATACAAGGGTAAAAAGAGGACCAGAAATTCACTCAGACCATTATCTAGTGGTGACTAAAATTAAGATACAAACACAACAAAAACGACCACCCAGAACCTACGAAAAGATCAATTTAGATACAGAAAGAATTAAAACGTGAATTTCGTTCAGTTTCAATAACTTACGCATACATTTTTAGTTTTCATTTATTTAGATCTAGAGCTTTGTTTAAGTTATTTTTTCAGATATGATATGGAAGAACGTCGAGAACGGCATCGTAAAACAATGGCGAGTTGGATTGATGGTCATACTGATTGTATGACCATTGTCAGTGATTCCGAAATTTATTGCAAAATCTGTAAAATATCGTTAAAAAAATCCATGAAATCGCACGTACGTCACTTAGCATCGCAAACATATGCACAGAAATTGGAACCGTTGGAATCTGACAATTTTAACGAAAAACTCTGTGAAACTTTTATGGCAGCTAATATTCCATTAAATAAACTTAACAATCCCACTTTAAAAATATTGCTCCACGAAAGTAGTAGCACGCATTAGCAGCCATCTTTCATTCAGTACCTATGGATAAGTGCCGATGAAACTGTCGATATATTAGGACGCTGTGTGGTGGTAAATGTTGTAGCTGGTGTACTACATCCAACCATTCCATATAACGCATATGTAATACCAACAAAAGTTATAAATACAGTTGATGCAGAAACAGTAGCTAAAACGAATACTAACTAAAAGAATATGCACCAAATGCTTCATTCGGACGACAGGTACAAAGAAAAAATACTTTTATTTGTCAGTGACAGTGCTGAATATATATTAAAAACTGCCATGCTATTAAAGGTAACATCCTATGTGCTGCCTATTACTTGTGTAGCACATGTTCTCCAGAGAATCTGTGAATATATCAGAAGCACCTTTCCAGAAGTTGATAGACTTGTATCCGCTTTTAAAAAAGTTTTCAGAGAAGCACTATTGGGAGTAGCTCTTTACAGGGAAAAACTGCCATCTTTGTCACTGCCTCCCTCTCCAGTAGTAACTAGATGGGGAACATGGTTGGAAGCTACTAGTTTTTATGTAGAGCATTTCGATAATTTACAAAATTTCGTTAAATGTTTAGATGACGATGCTCGAAGTATTTCTGAGTGCAAGGAACTAACACAAATTCCACATTTCAAAAAATCAGTTGTACTTTCTTCAGGAACACTTTGGAAATTTGACATGGATGAGATGGATTAACCACATTAGATGTGGCTATTAATAATTTGAAAAATATTCCAAGTGACTTCGGATGTGGCCTTCGGCAGAAGTTTGACGCAGTTTTTAATAGAAATCTAGATTTAATAACATTGCGGCAATTGTGTATGGGGACAATTCCTCAAAATTTAACTGCCAAATTCGCTGAAATAAAAGAATATTTCCAGTATGCACCTATAACCAGTTGCGATGTAGAAAGGACGTTTTGTATTTACAAGGATGTATTTCATTCAAAGAGAACAAATTTTACAGAAGAGAACCTTGAGAAAGTATTGCTAGTAAATATTAATACTCCTTTACTCAACTTGAACTACAAAATGAACAAATAAAAATGTATTTCGTATCTTGTAGCCGTATATATACCCGCTTTATTATTATAAGTATAATTATATAAATAAAATTAAAAACTTTAAAAATACAAATGTTCAATAGTACGCTCGTGGGCGATGCGTCATCAACTTCTCGTGTCCAGTCTCTAATAACTGTTTCTGTATCATTACTGAAAACTATGTTTCTCTTAAACCATTTTAATTACGACACAATGCCTTCTACGAAATCTTTAATGTCGAAATATATTATACAAGTTTATCCAAAATTATATTAAGACACTGAATCTCGTCAATGTCGCAAAAAAAATAATAAAAAAATATATTAAAGCATATTTTAATAAAACTTTATGCATATTTTAAGGGTATTTAGTCATATAACTCCGTGTTTTACTAATGAGAACACATAGAAAAGAAGAAGCTACCTCCTATTAATACTATGTTACATAAGCTACAATGAATTAGATGTTCTTATAAATTATAAATAAATGTTTTATTAGGCTTTCCCTTTTCTTTAAATTTCTACAAATGAAAAAATAAATAAAAACGTAAATTGGCAACCAACATAAAGTAATTCCAACGTTGGGCGCCAATTTTCAGTAAATATTTATTACATATCTTCGTAAAAAAAAAACTAAATTTAAAATATTTTTAATCTCAGATTACTTGGCATATAGAAACAAAACTATTTGTTTTTATTATAACTCAAAATAATTATTACAACCTTTCCTTAGCACAGAATAAATTTTTCTTTTGACTGTTGTCCATGTAAATTAAAATACTATCGAACTTAAATAAATACGCAACAAAACGAAATTAAGAAAACAGAAAAGCTTTTAAAATACAAAAACGAACTAAAGGAAACGATGAATACGTTTAAATTAACAGGAATAGTAAATTCATAGATCATTTTTGTTATAAGTGGATATTAGTAGAGATGGTTCATTTTGACGGCGAACAGTAGGGCGCCCGATACGAATTCAAGAGCCAAAAAGACTGAAATAGTTAATAACATTGACTTTAATGATAAAGTTGTAGGTGATATGACAACTGCTTCACTGAGATATATCTATAAACTAAGCATTGTGAGAAACCTGCACAGGTGGTCATCAGAAAATTCCAAAGCTATACGCCCATCTAAAATTCAACATGAATTTTCTATTAACATTTGGGCGGCCCTAATCGATGACTTGTTGATTGGTCCTGTCGTTCTTCCAGGGAGGTTAATTGCGGACAATTACCTTCAATTTCTTATTGACGAACTGCCAGTTCTTTTAGAGGATGTCCCACTGAATGTTCGACGAGACATGTGGTTTCACATGGATGGGGCACCACCATATTTCGGAATTGCTGTCCGAAATTGGGTTAAAGTCAATTATCCAAGATGGATTGGTCGAGGTGGTCCTGTTGCATGGCCACCCAGATCACCTGATCTTAATACCCTTGACTTTTACTTATGGGGATACATGAAAAATTTAGTCTACGCGCAAGTTTCGAACACAAGAGAAGAGTTGTTGGATCGTATTCACCTGGCTGCAGAGCGAATCCGACAGAACAAGTATGAAATTCAGATAAATACTTCTTCTGTTGGCTTACGGGCACAAGCCTGCATTCAACAAGGAGGTGGGCATTTCGAAAATATTATTAATTGAACTTTTTTAAATAAAATCAGTTTTTATTGACTTTGGGATTACATTTTTTTTCATGATCTGACAATCACATTCATAGATCTGTAACTTTGAAACAAATAAAAATGGATATACAAGTTTTGCGTTTTTGTTACTTGAAATGAAGTCTACTTTACACTCCTAAAATTTTAACATTACGATACGGGACAGCTTGTATAAAGCTATATATAGACCGATATTGACTTTTGGATGTGAATCTTGGGTGCTAAGCGAAAGACAGAAAAATAGGATACAGGCATTAGAAATGAAGTAGTTGCGGAGAGTTAGAGGCGTCACTAAATTAGATAGAATTAAGAACATAGATATTAGACAGGGCCTAGAAATTGATTCAATACTGCATTTTATCGAACAACGACAATTGGGCTGGTGGGGACACATGCAACGGATGATTGAGGGTAGACTGGTAAGATGAGTGTGGGAAGCAAAAATTCAAAGAAATAGAAAGAAAGGTCTGCCTTTCGGAAGTCATGGGATGGAGTAATTGCGGAAATACTTAAGAAGGTGGATACATCATGGACGCAAGCAAGAACATTGGCGAAAGACAGAAGAGAATGCAGAAAATTCGTACAAACATATTAATATATAGATTGTAGTATACACCACCTACACTATTACATGGTAACAGGGCATAATTATATATACAGTGTGTTTCTGAATTTATTCGAAAGATTTCAAAGGGTGATTCTTTAGCAAAAATTAAGGGGGGTCTTTCATATAACTTTTTGTTCAACACCCTTTTCCCTCCAAGTTACAGTCCTTTAAAATTAGGTAAAAAAATTTGTTTTTATTTAATATATCCACTTTGGAAAAATTTAGAAGAATGAAATTTGGTAGATAACTGATGCTAATAAAATGGCAGATTTTGAGTGTTTTGTTGCCCTAAAAACTCTTTGTCATATGACTTCATTTGACAGCAGCCTACTTGATTTTTTTTAATAAATAATAACCTCTGTGCATTTATGGGAAAAGAGTCTGAGCAGTATTTTATTTTTTTGTGATCAAACTAACAATTTTATGATAAAAAGTCAAGACATAAAAAAGTTGTAGATTGAGTCTGTCTTTTTAAATCAATTCTTTAAATAGGAAAATATAGGCGCATTAAAAAGTTCTGATGCAAAATATTATAGGGATTGTTTTTTTTCAGCCCCTTGTGATTACATTTTAGGGTAACAAAAACACTCAAAAACTGCCATTTTATTAGCATCAGTTATCTGCCGAATTTCATTCTTCTAAATTTTTCCAAAGTGGATATATTAAATAAAAACAATTTTTTTTACCTAATTTTAAAGGACTGTAACTTGGAGGGAAAAGGGTGTTGAACAAAAAGTTATATGAAAGACCCCCCTTAATTTTTGCTAAAGAATCACCCTTTGAAATCTTTCGTATCAATTCAGAAACACCCTGTATATATATATATATATATATATATATATATATATATATATATATAATTTATCGTGACTCGCTACAAGTGTACGTTTGGAACTAAACTACGTCAGCGATAAATTCGCTCGAATCAAAACAGAGCTAATGCGAGCGAAGTTCGCTAGCCTAAGTTCGCTTCACTTAGGGTTAGTTGCCGCGTCCACGTAAAATTACACCGGAGTTTATCTTTACAAAACTTAGTTTCGCTTCGCGCACAATGGCCCCTCGCCTTAAGCATACACACTGAACAAGCAAGACGACGGGCGAACTCATTCATAGATATCACCGCCGGTAAAACTTGTACCGGGCACGTTCCTGTGCCCCGGCAAAATAAACCATCTCTAGATATTAGTATACAAATGTTATGATAATATGACAATAATTTTTAAAGCCATGCATCATAAGACAAGACAACTTAAACTTTTTTACGAATAAAATATTACAGACCCTCCGAAATTCGCGAAATTTCCGTACAATGCATCTATAAAAAAAAGAAAAATAGTATAATAAAAACAACCGACATTAGTACGACTGTATTATAGATTTAAAAGTATTTTGATAGCAAAAACATTGGGATTTAAGTGATTAAATGACATTATATTAGAACTACCGGAAAGTTCTGCCACAGTTTCTAAATAAAACTAAACTAAGAACATGTTTGATCGCCAATATATTGCCCATTATTTTGCATTTTAATCTGCAATATTTCAACTAGAGGATTAATACCTTCTTCAAGAAATGTTACTGATTTGCAAATGAAGAATGATTTTTTTTTTAATTGAAAAAAATTGGTAATATCATCCAAGTTATGAATTTGCAAGTTATTATAAAGTTTGCTTTTTAGGTAACCCCAAAGAAAGAAATCATCTGGAAATAAATCAGCTGATCTTGGGGGCCATGGTACGGGGCCAAACCTGCCAATTCACCATCTTTGAAATGTGTTACTTAAAAAATTCCTGACGGCGTGAGTAGAATGTGACGGAGCCCCATCGATTTGGAACCAAAGTTGATCAACATTTAGTATCTCAATTGTTGGAATGATGTGGTTTCATAAGAGATTTAAATATTTTTCTGCAGTGAGGTTACCGTCAATAAAAAATGGGTCAATAAGTCTATCGCTTATTATTCCAATCCAGACATTGACTTTTTGAAGGTAGTGTTCGGGTTAGGTTTTGGTTTAAAAATAACAAACTACCTTAATAACATTTACTTAATCAATTGTTTGTCACTAAATCTTTAAAATATTTTTAAAAATTAATTAAAGAAATTCCTCTAATTATTATTCCTTTACAACCTTCTTAATGGATGTTGCAAACGATTCTTTGTGAAACACTTTCCCGATATAGAAAGCTACAAATAGCTGTACAATGTAAATTAAAAAGAAAAACCGATTACCTACATATACTGGAAATAAAAACAGGTAATGTCTAAGAAAAAATATAACAAACACACAAAAAGAATTTTTAAACTCCCCTATAATAGACATTATCTACGGGACTAATACCTAAGGGCAAACATGTCTCTGACCGTCCTTAAACTGTTATTTTTCTGATACCACATTACCATTGAAACTTTTTCGTCTTTGCTATACGTAAAATAAGTCAGTCAATGCATTATACCTATGTGTAATGACAATGACTAAATAAAACCCCGGTATATATACAACTTAAGTATGAGACAAATGGGAAATATTTTTATTTTTGATTTCACAGAAAACTTTATAGAAAAGAAAAGTTCGTGCATTCTAAGAAACTTGATATTTTGTATTCAGGGTTGCGTTGTATTACTTGGTTAGAGGAAAAATTAAAAAACATTGAAGTTGCCGTAAGAGTACGCTACACTTATTTTTAAAGATATCAAAAATATTCATTTAAAAATGTTGTTTCAAATTTCAAAATATGTTCAAATACGAATTGTTATTTAAAATTTCGAAAAAATAAAAATTAAATTATCGAGCAATAATAATAGCAAATACGCAATAGTTTTTAACATCCATCTATGTGACAGTAGTTCTATGGTTGTCATTTGTATTGTCACTTTAGTAATAAATTTTATGTGATTGTCAGATCCGCTGTCACTTTAATAATTAAGTAATTTTAAGACAATTCATTAAGTTATTACTTACCAACTATGGCTGAACGGTTAACTATGCAAGAGCGAGCTGAATTAATTCTTATTTGCGGAGATAACTACAAAACATGTAGAGACGCGGCTGATATTTTTAATGAAAGACATCCCAACAAATTTATTAGTTTCCAAAGCGTCTCAAGAATTTTAAATCAGTTTAAAGCAACTGGTAGTTTAGAAATGCGTTACAAAAAAAGTAGGGAAAAGCAAGTGAGACATTTCGAAAATTCTTTACGTGTTATGCAAAGTGTAATTGAAAATCCCAAAATTTCTGTCAGAAAAATTGCAAGCAATTTGGATATTAAAAAATCATCAGTAAGCAACATTTTGGTTAACAATAGATATCACCCCTACAAGCCAAGATATATTCAAACTTTGCAGGAACGGGACTACAATAGATTTGAATTTTCTTTGGATATTCAAGGTACATTATAAACGCAGAAAACGTTTTTCAAAAGCATTTTGTTTACTGACGAAGCAACCTTTACTACTAATGGTGTTGTGTGACAATTGTGACAACCCACATTTTAGAATTCCCTGCAAGAATCAATATTCGCAAAAGGTAAACGTTTGGTGTGGAATTTTAAACAGAAAAATTTTTGGTCCGTATTTTTTTCAACCGTCATTAAATTCACAACGATATTTGGAATTTCTACAAACATACCTCGATAACGAATTAGACGAATTCCCACTAAATATTATAAGAACCCTTTGGTTTATGCATGATGGAGCACCTGCACATAGTGCACGAATAGTTGTAGACTATTTAAATGAAAAATTTGGAGAAAGATGGATGGGACGAAATGGACCCTTTCCATGGCCAGCGCGCTCGCCCGACTTAAACCCCATGGATTACTTTATCTGGGGATGGCTAAAGAATAAAGTATATTAAGAAAGGCCGTTTCAGAATTTAGAAGAATTGAAAAACAAAATAGGAGATGCGGTACTGTTCTTAAGAAATAATCCTATTGTGTTACAACGTGCATGCGAGGATTTTAACAGGCGTACAAACATATGCATTCAACGAGAGGGGCATCATTTTGAATAGCTTTTTTTTTGTTTGTATTTCTGAATTTGTTGTTTTTGTTAATTTCATATTTATTTAGTAATATAAAAATGTTTTTTTATAATATAATATAATATAATATAATGCAAATGATTTTTGTTTCATTCTATTGCATTTCAGCGATAAAAAATTGATATCGAATGTAAATGATTTCACGTGCAATTACATAAAATTTATTATTAAAGTAACAATACAAATGACAACCATAGAACTACTGTCACATAGATGGATGTTAAAAACTATTGCGTATTTGCTATTATTATTGCTCGATAATTTAATTTTTATTTTTTCGAAATTTTAAATAACAATTCGTATTTGAGCATATTTTGAAATTTGAAACGATATTTTCATATGAATTTTTTTGATATCTTTAAAAATAAGTGTAGCGTACTCTTACGGCAACCTCAATGTTTTTTAATTTTTCCTCTAACCAAGTAATACAACGCAACCCTGAATACAAAATATCAAGTTTCTTAGGATGCACGAACTTTTCTTTTCTATAAGGTTTTCTGTGAAATCAAAAATAAAAATATTTCCCATTTGTCTCATACTTAAGTGGACACGTTGTATATATATATATTTATATATATTTATATATATATATATATATATATATATATATATATATATAAAAAGCGTTCAAATAAGCTTTGCCTCTAGTAGGCCATTCCTTTAAAAACGTATGATTATTAATAATTTAAATTTGCATTAGTTGTCAATTAGACAGATGCATAGTTGACAAAAATTGCTTTGTAATTTAAAATTGATTTAACATGGTTTTTACTATACAACACAAATCATTCATTCTAGAATCTTATTTTCGAAACGGACGTAAGATTGACGGACAATGGCAGTATTCTCTTCAAGATTGTTTAGAAGAATTTAGAAATGAGTTCCCTAACGTCATCTTTGATTATGACAGTTTTCGGCACACAGTGACACATTCCGTTATGGTTTTCAGAGAAACAGGGAGTGTTAAACAGAAAGAAGGCACAGGTCGGGCGAAAAAACGTACAGAAGAGCTAGTTAATAATGTAAGAGAAATTATAAATAATGCACCAAGAACTTCCGTACGAGCATTATCACAACAAGTGGGTGTGTCAATTGGCACATGTCATACAATTTTGAAAAAGGACTTACATTTATTTCCATATCACATGACCTGTTATCAAGAAATCAAGGAAATCAACTATCCCAGAAGAATAACGTTTAGTCAGTGGTTCTTAAATAATTTTGATAATGACCTTCTTGACAAAACCCTTTTTTCTGATGAGTCATGGTTTCATCTGAATGGATATGTGAACTCACAAAATGAGGATGAGGATGTGGACTAATGAGAAACCACATAATTTTTTGTTGAAACCGCACTTCATCCGCAGAAAATTAGTGTATGGTGTGCGATTAGTCGAAGGAGAATTATTGGCCCTATTTTTTTTTAACGGAACCTTAACAGGAGAAAGGTATCGACAAGAAATTATTATGCCATTTATCGAACAGCTTGACGACGAAGAAATAACACAGGGTTACTTTCAACAAGACGGAGCTAGAGCACACACAGCAGGTGAAACAATTAATATTCTGCAGCAATTTTTTCAAAATCGGTTGATAAGTTTAAACACTGAACATGAATTTCCACCAAGATCTTGTGACATTACCCCATGTGATTTCTTTTTATGGCCATTCTTAAAGAACTCAATTTATCAAGTACAGATACCTGATCTTGCAGGCCTTCAAATCAGAATTGCTGAAAGAATTAATGGAATTGACAATGCGATACTACAAAACACTTTTTCCTCCATTAGAAGAAGATGTGAGAAATGTTTCGAACAAGGTGGTGGACACTTTGAACAATTTTTATAAAATTTTGCTTGTTTGTTGGAAATAAACATATTTCATTCACTTAAAAATGTTCGTTTTATTATTTTGACATTTGTCATTTCAATCAAATATCTCATCTCATAACCAACAAAATTCCTATTAAAATTAGTAACAAGCTAAGACATAATCATAATTTCCAAGGGCTACTTTGAGGTAAAATTTATTTCAATTCTTTGTATATATATATATATATATATATATATATATATATATATATATATCAGTACGCGATGTATATTGAAAACATTTGCGCATATTAACTTGTAGGCTTGTACTGAGTAGGACTCCGGAATGTGGGGAAAAATAACCGCTCTCTTTATTATTTATTAATTTTTTCTTGCAAGAGTAGATGGTTGAAGAATCCTTTAAGAGAATTTAAAGAAAAAAGGGCTTCTAATAAAAATGGGTTACCCTAAAAAAAAATATTCCAAATAAAAAGTATTAATTTTTATTTAAATAAATACGAATTAAGGCCGCATTAGTCTAGTAAATAGGTCACTAGATTATGAATCTGATGAACTAACTATGATCTGATGCAGCTATAACATCAACAATGCTTTTTCAATCCCAATTTGGCTCAGAGTAATAAAAATAATTACCCAAAAGATTAAAGAACTCTGGAGTAATAATAGGTGCCAGGCTACCGCCCCCATATACCGACGACTCAAATTATAACCGACCTGCTAAGTTACAATTTCAAACTACTCCAATCTAATTTCTAAAAATAAGTCAAATCGGGAAAAAGATGCGCATTAAGGGGCTAATTTCGAAAGAAAACGTAAAACTACATAGCAATTCTTGGTTTTCATATTGCAAATCGACAATTTCGAAAATTTTTGTGATGCATAAACAAACACTTACTAACCTGAAAATCCTCGTAATCTATGCTTTCATTAGCTGCCCTTACTTTCTTGTTAGTCTTCAACATCTTGCTTAAGCGGCGAATTTTCTCCAAACGCTTGTTCCTTTCATGCGAGTATCTAATGTGCTTACGCTGATTTAATGTCACGTCATTGACTTTAATTTGTGGAATTATAGAAGGTTCTGCCTTTAGGAAACCTAAAATAAAAATTACATTTTCTAAAGACTATAGTATATTAAAAAACAAGTTTCATAAGGCACCATTTTGCCGCACGAGATCAGTTTAGAAAACGAGCCGCGATAGCGGCGAGTTTTCTAAAGGGCGAGTGCGGCAAAAGGCCTTATGAAACGAGTTTTTTATACTATTTTTTCTATTTTGCGTTTTTTTACATTAATAAATTGCTTAAATTAGAATTATTTAATTTGAAAGTTCAGAGTTTAATTTTTATATAAAGCATGCAGTTGGTCACATTGATACTTGACATTTTCAAATTTAAATCTTGCTATCCGCGAAGTATATTATATTACATATTATTTATTAATTTTCGTTAACATTACTTGATATTTTATTTAAAAATATAAACATGAGTGACATAGAAACATATATATGTTGTTGTCAATTGTATACAACATACGTTGTTTGTGTAAAATACGGACATATATCACATCTGTCAAATGTACATAAATTCTTAAAATCAAATGACAGCAATGATATTTATTTCTGTATTCGAACAACGTCAACATTGAAAAATGAAAAAAAGTGTATCGAAATGAAGCTCATTTCGATACTGTTTTGGGTTTCATAATGAGTTCATTTCGAACGCAAAATAGAAAAAAACATATTATGTAACTATTATCTATTTACGATACCATACGCGGCACGTCATAGTCAGTAGTATCAGGCGCCGTAACCTAAAGGTTACTGTTATTAACACAAGTTACTAACATGCACAACCTGTTATTGGTGCATTGAGGACATACCGTGATGTCATAAAGTTTCTAGGACAAAAATGGCATTGAAATAGAAAATATACAGGTTGATTCAAATTAAGTGCGCACTATTGCTATCTCGGTTATTATTGATTCTCGAAAGTAGGTTAAATTAGCAAAATATTAGTGCTTGTAACATTGATTAGCATGCAGTTCATAAAAAAAAATTGAATAAAGCATTTTCGAGAAATTTTGAAATTTATAATTTTTTTAAATGGAACAGCCTGTATATTTTTTAAAATTCTGAATGCTAATGTTCTTTGCAATATAAAAGTTTCAATACACTATTGTCCTAAAACGAATAATAAAGTATTTACGGTGGAATTTAGTTGATGTCAAAGATACTCTTTCATTCTGTAAAATCAGTAGTAGGCTTCTTTCACTTTAAACAGAACAAATAGTATGCCCTTTGTAAATCTCAATAACGTACTGAATATATAAATCTTTCGCACGTTTAGTTATTAAAAATTTTTTTTTTTTATTTTGTGTTGTGTTCATTAGTTCTCTATTTATTTTTCTAAACATTTTGGTTTTACTTTCGTTGCTTAGTGTTTGACAATATTTCACTATAGTATTTCCTTATTTCGAGAAATGCGATATGTTGGAAGCATACATTTTATATCGTAAAAATAATAAGGACTGGCGAATATTATGTTGAACACTATCCTTTACGACAGCAGCCAGATCGACGTTACTTTCGAAAACTTTACAATCAGTTTAGACTGCATGATTGCTTATTTAGAAAGAAACGAACAAAGAAAAATATCGTCGTCAACGAAGAAGTAGAAATTACAGTGTTCGCATATTTTGAAGCCCATCGCGAATTTTCCGATTCATCAGTTCAAAGAATTTTGAAAAAGCATAAGTATATCCCCTTTAAGTTCAGAATCTCTCAAACATTACAGCCAGGAGATTAGCTTTCTGTCATTGGTTTGTTAGTTTTTGTGATGAAAATTTGAATGGAGCACAGTGTATTTTATGGAGTGACGAAACAAATTTTTCAAATAGAGGCATGTTTAATAAGATAATAAGATAATAATAGTCACTACTGGTCTCAAGAAAATTTATTAATAGTTCGTCCACATGCTGCACAAGTTCGATTTAGTTTTAACGTTTGGTGCGGATTAATAGGTTCGGTAGTCGTTGGTCCACTGTTCTACAATGGTACGTTGACAGGAAACAGATATCTGGAATTTATTCGTAACGTTCTAGAGGATTTCCTTGATAACGCCAATTACCTGATGCGCCAAAATTTATACTTTCAGCAGGACGGTGCTCCTGCACACAACTATCACCTAGTGTAAACCTACCTCGACACCATCTTTGCCGAGAAGTGGATTGGTACAAATGGTCTAATTCAATGGCCAGCACGCTCCCCTGACCTCTCACCTTTAGACTTTTTTCTTTGGGGATACTTAAAAAATGAGGTGTACAAAACGCGATACGACAACGTGCGCGAATTGCAAGACAAGGTCAGAGAAGTTTTTCGCCAATTAGATAGAAGGACAATCTTAAGAACCACCTAGAGCAGTAGTGCCCAACCAGTAGCTCGCGGGCACCTGGTAGCCCGCGGCCTGTTTTCTAGGCGCCCGCGAACAAAATTGGATAAGGAATACAAATTTTCAAAAATTAAATTAGGTAAAATAAATTAAATAAACAATAACAGAGCAACACGCCGTATGAGTCGTAAGTAGGTATAGTGAACACACTTTCAGAAGTACATATTGGTTTGTCAAAATGTGCGCGAGCTAAAATTGGCAGCCGCGTGCGTTGTAATAAATTGAATGAATGATACGATGCGGTACAATGTTACTGTTGAAGCGGCCACCCCTAAAACGAGCTTGGCGCGCTAACATCGAATCGCCCGACACAAATTCTCGCTTTGCGCATTGTGACGTGTATGTACTTCTGAAAGTGTGTCTGCATTACCTACGCATGCGTAGGTTTAGGTAGGCTACAGCGTGAATACGAGCGAGAGGTTGCGTCGTCGCGGCGTCCTGTTCTATCGCCGAGAAAATATTCGGTCGGACTCGGGCGAGCGGTCAGTTAAATCAGTTACGCTGGCATACATCGTTATTCGCCCTGTGGCATGCACGTGTTCTCATTTCATTCTATATTAAATACTTAACTAGGTTTCGATTCACATCATACATACGTCATCTCCTTGCCGTAAAATGAGTGATGCACCTGGGCCATCAAAGAAAAAGAAAATATATCACTTCAATAGGGAATGGGAAGAAGAGTTTTTATTTACGAGTGTTGGCGAGAAAGCTATTTGCTTACTCTGCAATGCTTCTGTAGCGGTACCAAAGCGATCGAACGTCGAACGTCATCATAAAAGTCTTCATGCGGATTTCAAAGGTAAGCATGTTAATGTGCAAGTAATATAACCAGCTTTTATGAATTTTTATTTGAATTTCGACACAATAATACATGTTATCATCATCCTTACTTTGTTATGTAAGTAAATAATATTAAAAAAAGTGTGGGTACTTATCTACATAACATGTGTTTTTTTTTTATTATTTCAGATAAATATCCACCGCAGTCTGCATTACGAAAGAATAAAGTTCAAACTTCGCAAGCTGCTCTACGCGCTCAACAAAATACCTTTTTTACTGCTAAAAATAAATCAAAGGCTCACACAGAAGCATCCTTGAAAGTAAGTTATATCCTGGCTTCTCACAAAAAACCCTACTCTGACGGAGTTTTAATAAAAGAAGCTATGTTGGGCATGGCAGAATCTTTGTTTCATGATTTTAAAAACAAAAATGACATAATTTCACAAATAAAACAAGTGCCGTTATCGAGGAACACGGTAACACGACGAGTTGATGAAATAGCAAATGACGTTGTTGACCAGATGAAAAATGACTTGGCAAAATGCGAGTTTTTTTCATGGCAAATGGACGAGTCGACGGATATTACTGACTCACCACAGCTTTTGGTGTTCATCAGAATGGTATTTTCTGACTTTTCTGTTAAAGAAGCATTGCTCGCCAATTTGACGTTGGTAACTTATACACGAGGACAAGACATTTTTGACGCAATCAAAAAGATGGTTACTGAACAGAACATACCAATACAGAAACTGGTAGCCATGACAACCGACGGAGCGCCTGCTATGATCGGCAGAAATGTTGGATTTATTGGTCTGTGTGAAAAGGATAAAGATTTTCCTAATTTTAATTCCTATCACTGTGTTATACACCAGGAAAATTTGATTGCCAAAAATCTTAACCTTGGCCATGTTATGAGCGTAGTTGTACGAATTGTGAATTTCATTCGTGGACGAGCGTTGAACCATCGTCTTTTCAAAGATTTGCTTGATGAATTGGACAGTGAACACGGTGATTTGATCTACTTCGCTGAAGTAAGGTGGCTTAGCCGTGGTAAAGTGCTGACAAGATTTGTTGGTTTGATGACAGAAATCAAAATATTTTTGCAGTCTAAAGATAGCTATGAAGAAAAACTCGACGATGAAGTATGGCTGGCCGACTTGGCATTTCTGACTGATGTAACTGCAAAACTTAATAAACTCAACGAAACACTACAAGGAAAAGAAAAACACATATCAGACATGATGAGCGCAATTTCAGCTTTCGTAAAAAAAATCGATCTATGGAAGAAGCAGTTAGAGGAGAAAAATGTTGAACATTTTCCTGCTTTTACTCTTCTTTTGAAGGCTGAATATTTTGCGGAGTATAACCCAACTAAACATGTGGAGCTGCTTCACCAGTTAAAATCGGAATTCGAAAGGCGTTTTGACAACATTTTCTGTATGGAACCTTTGTTTATTTTTGTCCAAAATCCATTTATCGATAGTGATGTTTCACAACTAGCTTCGTTGATGGAAACCCATTGCTTTGTTAATAAAGCGGAAGTTGAATTAGAAATTATTACACTTCGCAGTGATATCATCCTGAAAAGCACAGATAATAAAAGCGACGATGTTTTCAAGCTCATGAACCCTGTTAAATACAGAAACGTACGTAACTGTGCTCTCATCGTTAAAGCATTTTTCGGTTCAACATATCTATCTGAACGTGCTTTTTCTCAACTAAAAGTAATTAAAACCAAATACAGAAGCATGTTAACTAACGAACACATCAAAAATTGTATGATTTTGGGTTGCACAGAAAATTATCAACCAGACTTTAAGAAGCTTTCTGAAAATGTGAACAGCCAAGTATCGCATTAGCTTTTTGCTGTTCCGGTCTATTAGACTTGAAGTGTTGTAAGTGTGTCATAGTAACTGCTAAATTAACGTAATAAATAAAAAGTAGTGTAGTAGTATAATGTAGTTTCCTTAAAGTATATCACTTATGTTTTTTTTTATTAACTTGGCAGTGCCCGCGTGGCGTATCGGGATTTTCAAAATCGCCCTCGTACCAATATTAGTTGGGCACCACTGACCTAGAGTGTACTGAAGCGGGCACGAAAATATATTGAGCAGGAAGGTGACACCTTTGAGCAGTATTTATAAATTATACATGTACTTTCTTCTTTTTAATTTAATTTTGTAAGCTGTAATATGTTAAAATAAACATTAAACACAAAATATGTATCTGTTTTGTCAAAAGCTAGCGGAGTAATGACAACATTTAGAAGGAAATAGAAACTGCTATAACTACTCTATTATTCGTTTTAGGACAATAGTGTATTGAAACTTTTATATTACAAAGAACATTAGCATTCAGAATTTTAAAAAATATACAGGCTGTTCCATTTAAAAAAAATATAAATTTCAAAATTTCTCGAAAATGCGTTATTCAATTTTTTTTCATGAACTGCATGCTAATCAATGTTAAAAACACTAATACTTTGCTAATTTAACCTACTTTCTAGAATCAATAATAACAGAGATAGCAATAGTGCGCACTTAATTTGAATCAGCCTGTACGTCTGAACTTAAACCATATCATCATACTCGCAACTCAACCTCAACTTTTGAAAATTATTTTGACAGTATCATCGTGACATCAATATAGTAGAGACGTGTTAAGTCCAATTGTACGACAATGCTGAAGTTTACATGTTGTCATAACTGTATTAGAGAAACTAAAAAAACATTGACCGATAGATTGGCTGGTTTCCAAGCATTTTCGATTGCTTTGGATGAGAGTACAGATTTATCTGACACAGCCCAATTAGCTATTTTTATACGAGGTGTTGATGAAGATTTTGCAGTGACAGAGGAATTACTGGCTTTACGGCAGCTACAAGGGACCACTACTGGAAAAGATATTTTTGCCAAGGTTCAATGTACTTTTGAGCAATATAGTTTACTGTGGTGTAAATTAGTTGGAGTGTGCACAGATGGTGCGCCTTCAACGGTCGGTTCACGAAAAGGTTTTATCGGAATTCTGAAGGAAAGAGCAACCGCTATGAATGTGCAAGAATATGATTTAATAATTCTGCATTGCATTATTCACCAACAAAACTTGTGCTCTAAGTCCATTCAACTGAAGAATGTTATGGATGTGGTAGTAAATACCATTAATTTCATTAGATCCCGCGATCTTAACCATCGTCAGTTTAAAGCATTTTTGGATGAACTCTCTTCAGACACGATGATGTGACATATTATTGCGAAGTAAGGTGGCTAAGCAAAGGTAAAATGCTAAAAAGGTTTTATAACCTTAGAAAAGAAATAGCTGATTTAATGGAAATGAAAGAGAAAAGATTGCCGCAAATTTGTGATCCAACTTGGGCTTGTGACTTGGCATTCCTGGTAGACATCGCAGGACACTTAAACGACCCGAACTTGAAGCTTCAAAAACAAAGGCAATTGGTAAATCAGCTGTTCAGTCATCTTAAAGCTTTTCAAAACAAAATTCGCTTGTGGGAAACAAATGAGAAGTAAAAACTGTTTTCTAAGAAGTAAAAACTGAAGAACTGAAACTACTGTCAGAGCAATTCACTGATCGATTTTCCGATTTTAAGAATATGGATGCACTTTCAATATTTTTGCAAATCCTTGTAAGTGTAATGTGGAAGATGCTCCGTTTCACCTACAAATGGAGTTGATCGAGCTTCAAGAAGACTTCAAGAAGACTTCAAGAAGTCTAAATTTGATGAAAATTATTAAAAATAGGCATCGTACTCGGCTTACAAATGTTAATTTAGAAAACAGTTCGCGCCTATGTACTACTGATATTGACCCCAATATTGATCATCTTGTTTCTCAGCTTCAAACTCATATCTCATTAATTTTCATTTGATTTTTTTATCTTTTTTTTATCAATTTGTATTAATATAATTTTATTTGTTTGATTATGCTATTATAATTAATAAATTAAAAAAATGTGTGAATTTTTGTTGCTTCTTTATTCACTACTACCTACTTATTTCTTGCCTACGGCCCGCGACCTGATTTAAGTCCCGAAATTACGCCCTCAGCTAAGCAAAGGTTGCCCATACCTGATTTAGACCTACCTTCTTTGCCCGGAATCCTTTTCTTGCTACTAGAAAATAATTTAGTCGGTGGCAGCTTCCGTTTACTTGCACTAATCAAACCAGGAATGCCTACGGTTGGTGCCAAATGAAGCTTTTTGCTGGTGGATAGTGTAGAACCAGATATACCAGATTTTCCAGGAGTTGATACGAAAAGATTTCTCTTGCTAGCGGAATGTGTAGAAGTCGATGTACCCGGAGTAGGTGTATTGGCTCGCTGAAACTTTTTGGCGCTTAATTGTTGTTTCTTATTCTAAAACAAAAATTACCTATTATATCTGAACACAATATAAGTTTGACTAAAATTATATTACATAATTATACTTTTATCGCTTAATCACATCGTTGCGGACCTAATAGAAAACTGGATTGGGCGCCGGAGCTCAGGGTGGCGGTAAGACTACTAGAGGGAACATGCTAAGACTACCGTAGCTCTGTAGACAGAAGACTGGGGAGTAAGCAACCCAACAACAGAGCGCGTAAGGGACTAATCTGCAATTCAACATCAAATACTGTCGTGCCACCAAGCGAAGATACCCGAACTGAAACACAATCTGATGAGAGATGGTTTACGAGCTGGGAGGGTCAGCCTCGAAAGGAGCTGTCAGAAAATAAGAAACAACGAATTCCATTGCAATGGAATTGCATTACGATGCGTACGGCTATCTTGAAGTATCGACAAGTTTTCAGCTTAAGACATACACCACAAAAAATATTGAGAATTCCATTAGTCGAGCGTTCGAATGTCGAGACCGATGTATGAAAGTCGGTTTTTTTCGAGATCAGCATCCTCTTCAGTTACTCTTAAATGTTGAAGGAAGTGAAAGTCAAAGCAACATTTCTACTCTCTCACGGCGAGAAGGTGTAATAAAAAAAGCCAAGGAACACTTTACACACGTCACATACACTCTAAGCTGTCTTGGGGGTCTTGACAACCCTTCAACCTAAGACATTGGGTCTTGTGACAAACAAGTATGTATCATGATAACCTAAAAAGTTTTAAGAGTTTACAAACTTTAAACTCATAAAAATGGAAAAATGAGAATACAAGAAGGCTTATGAATTATAAAGTTAGAAAGATAATGAAAGAAAAGAGTCAGTGTGATAGCTGACTTAAATGCAAACTGATGGAAGATTGTCCCAAAAGTAGACCAAAGGATAGATGAGGATACTAGGCGATTAAAGATCTGAACTCAATGAGAGGTACAGAATGGAGGGAAAAATAAATTATAGAAAGCTGGGAGAAGTTCAAATTTCTTGAGTTGCTTCATCCTTCTACAACAATATGATAGGGAGCATACCAGAGTACGTAATTGAATTTCTTGACATTGAGAAGCTATGTGTGGAAGTAGTGGATATATGTACTCTTTACTCTCTTTATACACATACTATTGGTTCGATTTATAAAAGGGGTTATGAGCATCGGCATTCTTGTCATATGTACTATCGTGAGCAATTGAAAGTTAACACTTTATTATGTTGGCATGTCGAAATTTCAAAATTTATCTAATGTATACAGTACTTTTGAAGTGTCAGTGTCAGCATTTAATCATAACATAAATGACAGCTTGACAATTTGGTAAAATTTACGCAGCTATAATAGTGCGTTTACTTTCAATTGCTCACGATAGTACATTGACGATAATTTTTAAGACAAGCGGTTGTTTCAAATTTGTGTATAATATTGTATACAGTAGTCTTTGTGGAAACAAGAATGTCGTGAAATAAAAACACAAATTTTTAAGTATTCCATTGACAAATAAATTTTGTTTTCGTACTAAAAAGTAATAATTTTGGATGTACTTTCAGCAGCATTGCGTTAATAAATATTTAAACAACCTAATAAACATTTTGGGAACGGGTAATAGCATTTTCAATTTTGAATAAAAATAAAATAAAACTGGAATTTTCAAGAAAAAAACTTGTGTATCTAAGTTTAAATTAAATAACATACAGCTTACTTTTTCATTTATCATTAAGAGGTTTCATATAACAAGTGTTCATTTGAAAAGTCAATCTAGTAGCATGTGATTTACTGAGAACATTTTGAAGTATGTCGTAAATTAAAATTTACTACTTAACCTACGAAGTCGTATATTTTGACAGTTTCATACATATAAATAAATAACAAATAATAGGTATTTATTGAAAACTATAACAAATGTTGAAAATGTTGTCCTTCAAGATCAATGCACTTTAAAATCCTCCGTTCAAAATTTCTGATGATATTCTGCAACATTACTGGATTGTTATTAATTTCCATGCATTTCTGTTTGATTCTCTGTAGCATATCATTCAAATTCAATATAGGTGTTCGAAATATGTTATTTTTTTAGATAAGGCCACAAAAAGAAGTCGCAAGGTGTTAAATCGCATGAACGTGCAGGCCAGGCAATTTCAGTATTTCGACTAATTATACGCTAATCAAAAAATTCTCTTAAATAATCCAAAGATTCTGCAGTACAGTGACAAGGTGCTCCGTCTTGTTGGAATTATGCATTTTGTAGTTCATCATCATGCAACTGATTGACAAATGGTTGTAAAATTTCCGTACGGTACCTTTGAGCAGTTAACGTTCCCTGAAAAAATATTGGTCCAATGATTCGGCTTTGGCTTATCGCTGCCCAAACAACAATTTTCTCTGAATGTAGCGATTCTTCATTAATTACATGTGGATTTTCACTACTCCAAATTCTTGTATTTGTGAATTTAGGTATCCCGTTTTATAAAACCATGCTTCATCAGTAAAGATGACTCTTTGCGAAAGTTCTCCATTATTGTTCATATTTACAAACCAATTACAAAACTGTAGTCTACGTGGGTAATCAATTTCTAACAATTCTTGTACTGCTGTGACACGGTATGGATGAAGTTGCATATCTTTTTTTAATAACTTGTGAGTTGTACCAACAGAAAGGTTTATTTGTTGACTCAACTGTCGAACAGATGTTTGTGGTTCATTTTCCATTATTTCTTCAACACGATTGACAACTTGAGGTGTACATTTCTTAACTGCTCCGCTGCCTGATTTTCTTAAGAGACTACCAGTTTCAGAAAAAAGTTTTAAAGTTCTATCCAAAGTATTCTTAAATTGTATATAATCTATTACAAAATGTGGAAACTCAACTTGAAATTCTACCATACAATCTTGAACTGAATAAACCCATAAACCATCAATTTTATTACCACTTCGAAAATAAGCCTGGACTAAAAAAATTTTATGTTCTAAAGTGAAAGCCATTTTAAAACTGAGAAGCAATTTATTTAAACCAGAATCGACGCACGATTATTTTATGCACTAACTGATATTTGTGATTAACATTATCAAATGTCATTTGGATTTACGTTTACGAAACAACAAATACATACTAATGTATTTGCGACTTATTTTATCAAAATTTCAAAGTAACCTAGATTGACTTTTCAAATGAACACTTGTTATAAGATACTTCACGTAACATTATTTTGGAAAAAAATCAATCCCCGTTTTTCCGGAAATATTTCTCAAACGGATTTGAAACATAGCGTTGCGAAAACGCAACATTGGGACAAATGGTGTAATTGTAGTCATGAGTAATATTCCTGTCTGAACATGCTTTTTCATATCTGGAGGAAGTTTATTGGGTATCCGTTGTGTGGGATAGAGAAGTTGAAGAAGTTAGAGTTCATAATAATGTTATCTTGAGGATTACAGAAATATTATACAATGGTAAGTACAACAATTTCTGAAGTATGTGTTGGTCGTTGATGTTGATAATAAAATTATTTTAGAATCACGTGAAATATCGCGATGATCCTACCAGACCGTTGACTTTGAAAGAACTTGTGGCAATTGTTGAAGATCTTGATCTGAATGAGGAAATTGATGTTTGTTATATACCACCCGACATCGATGATATAACGGACGAGGAGGACATTGATGATAATGTTATAGATGGAGTAGAAAATTTGCATGTAGATATAGCGGAAACTTTTGAGATAGTGTCCGAATAACGAAATTGAGATAGAGGATGGTATACATCATGAGGCAGCTTTATCTACACCAAGCAAAACGGCAATAATTGAAGATATTATTTGGTGTAAAACGCCTGTTGACTACAAGGAAGATAATACGTCAAATAAGGAAGGGAATATACAGAATATTGTTGAGGCGCTACATGGAAAGTCTGTGCTTGATTTCTTTATGCAAATGTTTGATAAAAATGTTGGCCAGCTTATTATTTCAAACTCCATAAAATATGCGAAAGATAATAACCGTACTCAATTCGCCTTAGATCAAAATGATCTAGAATTTTTTTTGGGAATATTGATTTTGAGACATTCATCTTGCAGATAACAATCAATCAGACAAGGCAGACAAATTTGCGAAAGTAAGACCGCTGGTTGGTCTCTTGAACAGCAATTTCTTGAAGTATAGTGTTTTTAAACATCACTTAGCAATTGATGAGCAAATCGTGCCCCTACTTCGGCCGCCATTCAGCGCAAAGGTTTTTGAAAGGAAAGCCGGTACGTTTCGGGTTCAAAATGTGGTGTCTGGCATCTAGCGATGGGTATTTATATCAATTTATACCTTATGCTGGAAAAACTGGTGAAAATGCCAAAGAGAATTTGGTTTAGATGAAACAGTGGTCATCAATCTTTTGAACGTATTAGAAAATAAATCGACTCATAAGGCATACTTTGATCACTTTTTTACGAGCTACAAGCTATTAGTTCATCTAAAACGTCAAGGATACTTTGCTACTGGAACTAACTGTACATGAGAACAGAATGCTGAAATGCCCTTTAGAGACTTGTAAGTCTATAGGAAAAAAACCTCGTGGTACAATGGATTCTCGTTACGATCACCTAAATGAAATAAGCGTGGTCCGTTGGAATGACAATTCTGTGGTTACAGTAGCAACCAATTGTGAGTCTGCACTGCCTAATGTGTTTGTGAAGCGGTACAATCGTAGAGAAAAAAAAAGAAATCTCAATACCACAACCAAATATGATTGCCAAATATAACAAATATATGGGAGGCGTTGATCTACACGATAACGCAGTTGCAAATTACCGAATAAATATTCGTGGAAAAAAATGGTGGCGGACGTTATTTATAAATATGTTAGATTCTACTGTGGTGAATGCTTGGAAACTGCACAGACTTGTATAGACAGAGAAACCCACTTCACAGCTAGATTTCAGGTCTGAACTTGTACGAAGCCTCATTAGTGCTAACAAATGTAAAACACAATCTGTCCGAGGACGTGGTTCCAATGCGTCTCTATCAAACATTGTACATTTAGATAATGTGGGTCACCTAATTGAAAGAAATCGTGAAAATTGGAGACGTTGTAGAGTATGCAAAAGTACAACCGTATTTATGTGTAATAAATGTGGAGTTCCATTACATTCACACTGCTTCAAAGACTACCATAATTAATAATTGTAATATTTTTTGTGCATATAGTCCCATTGTTGCGTTAACGCAACGCAAAAAAAAATATAAGAATCAATGGTTTGTCTTTTTTTTTTACTTTAAAGGATGTTTATAAGTACCTAAATAAAAGTTTATTCCTTAAAGAATTTGCGTTTTCCTTGATTTGTCTAGTAGTCGTCCTAAATGGGTTAATACAATGGTTCCCAACTGGGGGTCCGCAAGCCATGCCAGAGGGATCCGCAAGATATAATTAGAAATTGAAATAAAAATATATATTGGTACACAGTAACAGATTTTCAGCTTTCTGAGCGCTTTAACGAATGCTAACTTTTGCATATGGTTTTATCCAGCAACAAACGCTAGCACACTCTAGCGCCGTCAATGGAACTAGATGGCCGAATAGTTTTGCTGTATGCCTGCCTCTAGAACGCGCGCGCAGCCTGCTTGCAGCCGACAAGTGACAGCCAACTCGCATTTCAGACAGTCGGCCATTTTAAATGTATTGCTAGTGCCGTCACAGACTGTGTTGTTTACATATGTGTTTTTTATAAAACAGTTAGTGTTTGTAAAGCTTTGTTTTTCGTGGAAAGTTACAGTACGCACACGGTAATTAAAAATGGATCGTTGATTGAAAAGTGGATCCTTAAAACGAGATAGGCCTACAGATGAAGAAGAAAAGAATGCATTTGACATTAGAGTTAATAAGTCAGTGACTCTCGAACCGAATTTGTCAGTGTCTCTTGAACCCAACGCGTCGTCGTCCAACGTCAGTGTTAAGCATACTGCAAAAATTAGAAAATACAACTCTGATTACTTGGAAATCGGTTTCACGTTCACTGGATCTGAGCAGCAGCCTAAACCTCAATGTGTAATTTGCTACGGAAGTCTTTCGAATGAGTGTATGAAGCCAGCAAAACTCCGTCGGCATCTTGAAACAAAGCATCCAGAGCACAAAAGTAAATCATTGGATTTTTTCAAAAATAAATTAGGAGAGCTTAATAGATCTCGTAAAAACATTACTAAACACTCTGATGCAAATGTAAATAAAATGCAACCCTTGCATCTTATGAGGTATCTCAGCTTGTCGCTAAATGTGGAAAAAAACATACAATTGCTGAAGAACTTTTACTACCATCAGCAATAATTCTATGCAAGAGAATGTTAGGCGATGCAGCTGCTAAGCTAATAGCTCCTGTTCCGCTCTCTAACAATACTCTCCAAAGACGAATTACTGATATGGCCGATAACATTGAAGAGACATTGCTGGTCGGACTTCGCATGAGTGACATGTATGCTCTACATTGGATGAAAGCACAGACATATCAAAAAAAGCAATAATGTTGGTTTTCACAAAATTTTTGAGGAATGACCAGATATTTGAAGATTTTCTTTTTTCGTGCGAATTACTTCACACAACAGCAGACGATATTTTTACTGCATTAAATGATTTTTTCAATGAACATCACCTGGACAAAATGTGTGGGCTTGTCTACGGATGGAGCAAAATCAATGGCTTGTAACAAAACAGGATTTCAAGCTCGAATCAAAGCAGTAAACCCTGAGGTGAAATGGACACACTGTTGTATTCATCGTGAAGCCTTAGTAGCCAAGAGATTGCCTGAACTTTTGCAGAAGATACTTAATGAAGTAGTTCAAATCGTTAACTATATTAAAGCTCGACCTCTGCAATCCAGATTATTTTCTTTGTTGTGCAAAGAGATTGGCAGTGAGCATGAACAGCTTCTTATTCATACGGAAGTAAGATGGCTCTCTCGAGGTAGGATCTTAACAAGATTTTTTGAACTGAGAGATGAGGTTCGTGTTTTCCTTATTGACACCAAGTATGCAGATTTCCTCACTGACTTTTCTTGGCTTTGCTGAATTGCCTATTTAGCTGATGTGTTTGAACACTTGAATGTGTTAAACTTAAGTTTGCCAGGGAACAATGTGGACATGTTCAAAGTTGAAGATAGGATTAATGCTATGGTCAAAACGTGCTATATGTGGGCGGCACGGATTGAAAAAGGGTCGTTTACTAACTTCCTTACTTTGAAACAATTCTTGGAGTCTTCAGAGGATAGTTTGCCTGACCAGATAAAGGGCAACGTAGCCGAGCATCTGCGCAGCCTAGCCACCACTTTTACGGAATATTTTCCTGAACCTGACCCTGACGATAGTTGGATTCGAAATCCTTTCAGCTGTCAAGAAATAGAACAAATCCACGGCCTCACAGAAGAAGAAAAAGATCAACTTGTGGATTTGTCTAGCTGTGGTGCAATAAAAAACAATTTTAATGGTGAACAAATTGCGGACTTCTGGGCAACAGCACGCAAGGACTACAAAGAACTTGGAGATAAGGCAATGAAAAAGATCCTTCCATTTGCGACTACCTATCGGTGTGAACAAGCATTTTCCTCCATGTGCTTCATGAAAAACAAGTACAGGAATCGGCTCGACATGCGGTCGGATTTCAGAGTGAAAGTGTCAAGTTTGGAACCAAACATTTCAGAAATAATGGACTCAAAGGTCAGATTCAACTCATTTTATTAAGAATTGAAAATTATAACTGTGTACTGATGGACGCACTCTTTATTTCCACAAATAAATCATGACTTTTATAATATTACTGTTTACTTATTTTTTTCACATGTTTTGAACAATAATAGCCTAATAAAGACAAAATTGAAAACAAATTTTAAGATCCATCTTTTTTCTCAAAATGTCAACCTTAAGTACTTGTTACCAGCCATGTATTAGTATTACATTAGCTTAGCCTTAGCGGCTAAGCTCATTATAATTAAGGGGGAGGGGGAGAGCATTTATAACTTTAGGTTTAAGAATTAGTGGGGGTCCGTGTCATTATAGCGACTGGATGAAGGGGTCCTTGGAAAAATTTTGTTGGGAACCACTGGGTTAATAAATTAGGTTAACGTGTTTTTTGTTAAATAAATACAACATTCAGAAAACACACCAAGTTTCAATAATATGCCACTAACCAATATAAATAACCAGCTTATACGAAAGCTACGCCCCGTAAGCGGTGTGTCAAGAAATAATACAAATTCATAAATACAAAACCAACAATAATCAACCTAAGTTTTGTCCGCGGCCCATATTCCTATGAAAATTTGCCATCGTACAGTATAAGCCCTCATTTGGTACAGAAATTCAACAAGTATCAAACTGTGAATAAACGGATAGTAACGTCAATGCAGTGATGAACTTACTTTTTCAAATTCATTCCAGGTTTCTTCGATTATAACCGATATTGGACGGCCCCAAGACAGAAACACTTTGTGATGTTTTTTCATATAGTCTTCTGCTAGCTGCAGGAGATCTACTTCAAGATCGTTAATCTTTTTGGTTAGACCGTTTTTTTCCCTTTCTTCTTTTAGAAGAATACCGCCCCTATTTTTGAAGCGATTAGGATCGGTAGCTTTGTCTTCTAGTTCTAGTTTTCTTTTCCAATATTCTTCCCGTTTCTCCAGTTTTATAAAGAATTCTCTAAAAAAGAATATTCGTTTTAGTCTTATTGGAATATTTTTCTAAACGATAAAGCAATAATGCGATCAAACAGTTTAATAAATTATTTAAAAAATGGGAAACAATTATTTTAAAATATAAACAGATTTCGAAGAATATTTAATAGTTACGAGGATGGTATAGGTCTTTCACGATAACAGACGAGACACGTGATAAACAGTTACTTCGGAACAAGTAACATTCAAATTACAATAATACCTAATAATCCTAGTATTTCTCTCTATTAAGTGAATATATTATGTTACCGTAACTGGGCTTGGTTGCCGGCTTGAATTCCGTCAAATGTCATTCAAATAAGTTGTTTACAATTTCATATTTAGAAGTTCCTACCTATTTCATTTTATTTATAAATCGATATTATATATAAGATCAGTTATTTTCGCAACTAAATCATTCCTAGACCGTTAGGAAAACAAGCGAAAAACATCATTCGATCATTAATATTTCGAAATAGAACGCGATAATAGTTAAGGGGCCATTACTCCCGCTCTCTGCTTGTATCAAAAATGGGGGTTAAACCATCTAGTCCAAAGCGAAAACGGACTAAAGCCTGTCATAGATATTGATGATTTTAATCAATATGCAATTAGAAACACAGTTTATGACATGTATAAAAACAGTAAGTTTAAAGTAATTTAGTACTTATATTTATAAAATAAATATTTCAATTAATTACAGAACAGCATATTACGATTTCATCTTTGAATATCCTCAACGAAAAGGAACTTTTTTCTGGTGGTAATACATCTTTATGGAAAATATTACATGGAATACGTTTTCATTACAAGAAGAATGATCTAAAACGAGCATTAATGGAATTCCCACATATTGTATTAAAACGTGTTACGTTCTTGCAACAATATGTTCATATGAAGCATGAGCATTTACGTTAGTTTGGTTTCTTCGATTAAACCTAGGTTTTCCGAGATGGAACTATTTGCAAATCTTTACAAAATGAGTCAATATAAACAGTCAAAGCTACAAAAGAGGGTGGTAAAAGGTACAATCTATTACTAACAGAATATTATTAGTACGTAAAGTGTATTTATCTTAACTGAATTGATTCGGCTTTTACTTGATGTAGATCCATAATTTAAAATAGAAATAAAACTATGTAGTTAATTGACGAAGGAGATACTTGTTGAAACTTCATTATAACGCTAAGAAATAAGTAATTAAACTTCTAGTTTCAAAAATTCTTTTAATGTAAATACCACTATAATATTGTTTCGCCATACAATGGCTTCATCAGTATTTCATCCACCTGATGGAGCCATTGTATGGCGAAACAATACTGTAGTGGTATTTACAATTAAAGAATTTTTGAAACTAGAAGTTTAATTACTTATTTCTTAGCGTAATAAAACTACGGTTCAAATCTTCACTTTTTAATATTTAATCATAACACGACAATTGTTTCACCAGCACAGTGGCTTTCTCAGGTACTTACAGCTAAAGAGCACGTTACAAACAAAGCCACTGTGCTGGCAAAACAATTGTCGTGTTACGATTAAATATTAAAAAGTGAAGATTTGAACCGTAGTTTTATTTCTACTTTGTATTTATCTTGTTATAGGTACATTGTATTACATGCATGTAATTCTAATGGATTTATTCCTGAAGCTGAATTAATATTTACAACAAATAGACAGCATCTGGGCCACCACAGTGACAGGAACAGGAACAATTTTTATACTGGTTTGAACATCAACTTCTTGTGCATTTAGAAGAACCCTCCACAATTGCTTTAAATAATGCGTTATCATAGTACTATTAAAAATAAAAGTGATATTCAATAAAAATTATATTCATTGGGTTTTCAAAGGCAAGACATATTACCATTTATAATCAATGAAAGTAATTCTGATTCTGAAGACAGCATAAATGTTTAATAAAATTAGTATTTCATATTAATATTGTCTTTTTTTTATTTATATCATATGTTTATCACAATGTTAGAAGCCCTTTAATCTCTATGTATTTTGATTTTCTGTATATTATTTTTGTATATGTAGTCCAAAATAAATAAATTCACATATACATTTTTATTTTGTTTGTATTTTTTTGTATATATAATAACATAAAGCATATTATAAGTTGTAAATATTTTAAAATGACATAAACCTAACCTCATATATTATTTACTAACAGCTGACTCAAAGCAATGTAAATTTGTCAACCCTGTTTTGTAACTACACTTTGTCCGTTTTCAGTTTGCAGTCACATGACTAACTATGTCATACTATCTCAGACACAGAATCTATATACTTTGTTTTTCAGATATATTGAGCTACAAATATTCAGAATTGAAACGTATGTCATTTGATACAAGACATACGTCTCTGAAATTTCTTCGTAGCAAAGACAAAGAAAAATAATATTAGCATGTCTTGTATAATATGAGATACCGACAACTGTTTTAGTCAAAAAAGAAAATACGTATTTATCGACATATACAGGTTATGTTTAGTGCGGTCTACTTCTTGTTTGTATTTTTCCGTTGATATTTTAAGATTTCTTATTTATCTGTTCTTCTTGCAACAATAATAGTCAGTTTCGAGTAATTAATCGTAAGTATTTAACGTAATATTTCTTAATTAAATTATTTTACTTTGACACTGACAAATTACATTTTTTGATAAATTGATATGCATATCGCAAAATGTAATTTTCATAATATGAAGTGATATAAAATTTCATGTTTGTGTTCTTTTTGTTGTAGAATATGCCAGGTAAACGTCTACTCACAGGCACAAAATCTAGTTGCCAACCTTTTTCATTATTTTGAAGAAGAGAAATATTATAGAGGTCCATTATTGTCTGTTGATTCAGTTTATGAGGTAAGATAACACCAAATTAATATCTTTAGATTAATGAGGAAAAATATTTTTAGAGAGTAGCAAGTGCTCTTAAGATCTCTGTCCGAACCGTTTACAATATCAAGAAACGTGGGACATCATCACCTGGAAAACAAATACCCCGACGTAAACCAAAAACCAAAGATTTGCCAGAAAGCTTGAAAATGGAAGTCCGAAATACTTTATACGACATGTTTCATCAAAGTATTCTAAGCAATTTAATTTTCATAAATGATTTATTTTTTAACGATATACTTTTTTAGAAAAACATGTTACATTGAAAACATTGAAGACTGAACTGGAAACTAAACAAATGGTGCAAATAGGAAAAACATCTCTTTCCATTTTACTCAAACATATCGGTTTCAAATATAAAAAAGATGATAATAGAAGAGCATTAATGGAAAAACTTGATGTTAGTGTAATGCGAAGTGTATTTTTAAGGAAGTACATTGAGAATACAAATTCTAGTTTGCGTCAAGTTGTCTTTTTAGATGAAACATGGATATTTTCCAAAGGATCGAAACCGTAAAGAGAAAGTTTATGAAATTGATAAACTGTTAAGAAATGCAGGACATGAAATTCTTAGACTGCCACCATACCACTGTGACTTCAATGCTATTGAGCTAATTTGGGCAAAAGCAAAAACATATTACAATGTGCACATCGGTAGGGCTGGTTACACCGACGAAAAGGTGAAAGAAATGTGGAAGGAGGCATTACATACATGTGATAGTAATACATGGAGTAACTGCATAAGGCATACTGATAATTTAATAAAACAATGGTATGAAAGAGAAAACTGCTTGGTAGACTTGGATATAGATCCAGTAATAATCAATGTTACAGAATCAAGTACAGAATCAGACTCTGATTCAGATTAATATATGTAATTGCAACTAAAGGTGTCATATTTTATGTTAGTACAAGACAACATTATTTTCTGTCTATGATAGTGTTTTTATGATTGTATTAGAAAGATTATATATTTAAGCTTCCATGTAAATATGTTTTATTCAAATAAATATTTCTTATTAGACCGATTATGAATTAGATGAATTATTTGCTATTTCTACATACTTCTATTTTCTAATATGCTCAGTTAATATATGAACAACTCAAGAGTTTGCAGATACAACCAACATAAATTGCGAAGATAAAGAAAATAGCTTTTGTCACATACTGCACTACTGTTGTTCATTGAGTTTAGTATGCTGTATGGCATTTTAAAATCAGGTTTTAATAGTCTTATGCAGAATAACATTAAAAAATATCAGCGCTCACTTGTGCAGTCACATCCATATCTGTTAACACTAGAATAGAATAATACATAATACAATTTCGCTATTTTGTATTTATTGTATTGATTAAAGTATCTGCATTTTATTAAGTTGAATAGTTTTTATATGAGCAAGTTTAACAAACAGTTATGATAATTTTTTAACATACTGATTCCAAATGAAGTTATATCTTCAATGGTTTTACTTAGCGTAGCAATGTAATAATTGAACTGTATAATTAATTTATACATAATACTAATAGTTCTCTATAGTTTTTGTAAACAAATGAATTATTCGTGTAATTATTATTAACCATTTTCTTGAAAATAATAATACCAATATAATCAAGGTGAGCTTTTATTTATTTAATTTCTAATGCAAAAAATTTGATTATACATATGAAACAATCAAAATTTAGCTTCCTATTTTCTTATTTCCCAACCTTTCTGTTCTACTTTTTGGTTATATTGAATTGCTTTGTAATTCATTTATGTTAGTGAATTTCTTCTCGTATGATTTCTGCAATTTCCAGATTATTTCTTATTCCAAATTTATTTAATGCGATTAATGCTAGAAGTGAAGCATCTGTTTACAATACATGAAAAGCTGCATTTTCTACATGTACCTTTGTCTTCTTTAAAGAATATTATTTTATATGCGTATTTGAGATTTAAAACTTCCAAAGTTACTGTGTTTATACTTCAAAAATTTTAGGTTATGTCATACGGCATCGTTCCAATTTCATTACCATTACATTGGTCAATAACATCGATTGATTAAACAGGAAAAACATTTAGAAAATAAATAGAAAACATTATGTATTGAAATAACAATTTTATATTTATAAAATACTTAAACCTCTTATGACTCAAAAGTACCGACTAGATTCATACTACTAAAAATAAATGAAAATTGATCACGTGACTGCAAACTGAAAACGAACAGAGTGTATGTATTTATCACGTGTCTCGTCTGTTATCGTGAAAGACCTATATGAGAAGTACCCGTGTTTAGAGACGGATGGCACTTGTCAAAATCTGCATTACCGATTAAGAGTACTATTCTTTGGTTGACGTCTGTCAACATTTTAGAGATTCATCGACAAATGCTGCTTTATAGCTGTTGAAAGTGAAACGTTTCTCCCTTTAAATTTATACTCAAAGTTGTTGCTTTTTAGGTCCTTTTTACATGTTCCATTACTTTTTACCCAATTAATTTCACTACCCATATAATTTGTAAACTCTCTTGCTTTGCAGAAAACAATATTTTTTACGACAATCTCTTGAATCTCATAGTACTCATCACATCATCCTCGTATGTGCAGTTATTAAAGATAGCAAAGAAAATGTTGGAGGAAAGCTAATATATAAGAATGATCAGATAGTAAATTCTAAAATACTAAGAATCAATCGCAAAAAGAATAAAGTGAACATAACATCAAAACCATCTTCAAACTACACACTACATTATTGGCCCCCTTTTCTCAATAAGGACTGCAACCATTTATAAACCCCTGGTGTTTACAGAATCCCACACTAACGTGGCAGTGTATACATCGGTCAGTCAAAGCGTTTGATTGGCACGAGCGTTATACTAGGGCGATGCGCGTAACCGGATCTGCACTTGCTGAAAACCAAATTAAATTTCAAACTACCCAGATTATATCCCGCAACCCCTATTACTTTAACCGAAAAATACATAAATTCATAGAAATCTTAAAGCATTCCGATATTAACTGTGAGTTGACCATAACAATAACGCTACACTGACCCGGCAGACCATCCCAAGTTAACAGAGTTTCAGTGCAACAGTAGCAGCAGCCCTGAAGATGTCCCTTGCAACAGTGGACGAAACGTCGGTCAAGAAGGAATCAGACTAAAGTGATGACAGCAAAATCACATAAACCCTAATACAAACTTGGGGTATAGTGGAGATCAAGTCTGCATCCGATTTCTCCAAAAATAATTACTGTGGTGTTTATAAGACCCTTGAGGAATCAATTCATCCTAATAAAGTTTTTGCTGCAAAGGTACCACTAATCTACAAAAAAAAAAAACATTTAAAATGACTACTAACCTATTACGTTACGTTTTCGTCCAAATGAACATATAACATCTATTTTTTGTCCTTGTCTGGTATTCTTGATTTATACTAATGTCATTTACGTTTATATTTTCTATATATTCGCTTTAATTAATCGAAAATTTTGTAAATAAACGCAATTCAAAATTTGACTATCAAATGGAGCGATGTGTCAACAAAAATTTACTACAGAAGTGCCAACTTGTGTGTACCAAATATAAATATGATTTGTGAGGTATATTATAAATTTTGTTTTCCCTTAAAGTAAAAGAAAGATATATATGTAATTACCAAGTTAGCAAGCTAACTTGGGTTAGCTTGGGTTGTTTAAAAAAAAAAAACACTTACATTTTAACCGAACTTCAGCGATCAATTTACACTTTACAGCGGGAAATTTACAACTTTACACAATTGTGAAACATATAAATTGCTGTTAAAAATGACATTATGGAAAATAACATTGAAATACATACGAACAGTAACATTTTCTTCCGCAAAATTTGGCAGATCTAAAGCAAATTTTTGTTCACAGGTGACAGTTAAATTTTCAAATTCGTTTATTTGCAAAATCAACGATTAATAAAAGCGAATACACAGAAAATATAAAAGTTAATGGCATTTATAATAAATCAAGAATACCATACAATAGCAAAAAAAATAGATGTTTTATGTGTATTTGGACGAAAACGTAATAGATTAGTAGTCATTTTCAACGTATTTATTTTGTTTTGTAGATTAACGGTGCGTTTGCGCCAAAAACTTTATTAGAATAAATTAATTGCGCAAAGGTCCTCTAAACACCCCAATAATTATTTTTGAAGCAATCGGACGCAGACTGGATCTCCTCCAACTCCCAAACTTGAAATTATTAGACATCTTGGAAGGTTTTTCAAGACAGTGGAGAAATTTATGTATTTGGAAGCACTATTAATAAATGAGTGTTGAGAAGAAGATATATGACATATATTGATATGAGTTTTTTTATATTAGCAGCTAGCTTCTATAATTTGTTTCCTAATTTTAAGAACAAGCTGTATATATCAATAAATATTGTTTTATTCAATAAAATTTATTTGCAATCAAGAAATATTCATAATTTAAGTAAACTTAATACTCACTTATTCTCTTCATAATATTTTTTCATTTTATCAAGTTCAATATCATGAAACGTTAAAAGATCTTCAGTAAATAAATTGTCTGGAAAGAAATCAAACTCTGCTCTCTGACTAGCCGAGAAATGGCACTTTTCCCAAAAACGTAGAATTTCTTCCCTTAGTATTTTAATAAATTTCTACAAATAAGCAAAAAAAAAGCATCGTTCATAGTTTATGCTTAAGTTGATTTAATCAACTTACCTCAATATTGGAGGCCTTCAAATTTTCACAGCGTTTCACTTCATTTTGTAATGCAGTTAATGTATCTATATTAATTCCAGTATGTTTCTGCATAAAATCATTCATGTCTACAATATCTTCAGATATAATTTCCCAAAGTGAAGTGATCCTCTCTCTTAAATTAGAAATTTCACTTGCTGTTTGATTTTTCTGTTTAATTAAGGATTCATAATATTCATCCAGCCATTTCATATTATGATCTGTGACCATAAATAATGAATCATCTGGCGAGCAAAGAGTTTTCTCTATTTCCAAACTAGGCTTTATACCAAGTTCATTAATTATGTCGAGGATTTTGCATTTTTCTTCCAAAAATCTAGTTTCACGATTAAACTTTTCATTCTCTAACTTTTCTATATGATTTGTAAAGTCATATATTTCCTCCATTGTTGGTAAAATTTGCGAATCAGGGAAGAGGATTGGTTCCTTCCCTAATGATGAACATGCCTCTGTCTGTCTCTTGTTTAAAGTTTTTATTTCATCTAGTCTTTCCTTGATCATAGACTCGTACCTAGTTTTACATAAGTATTTATTAATATTTTCTTTTACTAATTATTGCAATAATATTAAATATATTAATTTTTACAATTAATTGCTCTACATATTTAGAAAGAAATTAAATAAATATACATACTCAGTAATTCTGCTTTTCAGCAACTTTTGTTCTTCTATTAAGCTTAAGTTTCCAGATCCATATGGCGGCATTTGGATTCGAAGTTGCTTGCAGAAGTTTTCAGATTTTTGCAGTAATTCTTCAATATTATCGATTATCTTATTTTGAAAGTTCTTTACATCTTCCTGCATTTGGCCAAAACTTTCTTGAATACTCTCTCTCAAAAAAGTGATCCATTCCAATTTCATTTTATCGTCGATGCCAATACGAAGCATTAATGAGTCCAACTCGATGGCATTTTTTTGAGTCAGAAGGGTTATTTCTTTCAGAAAATCTGTTTGCCAAGATTCCATTCTACATTACAAAAGATAATACCGAAAATATATTTAATGATTCCAGGAGGAAACAATAACAACAGTATCAAAGTTATTGTAATAAATACTATAGTATAAGATCACTTGTAGACCAATTTTCCAAAGAGAATATTAAAAATGTGAATATACAAGTACACATGTTTGCAATAAAAGCGATTTTTAGCAATAATTTATACATAATGTAATAAAAATTTCCTTTAAATAAATGTAGAATCTTCAGGTTTCATATTCATTAAAGCCAAACAAAGATTCAATCAATGAACAGGTGTTGTTGCACTTTTAAAACTATTTTATAACATTTTATTTTTAAACATTTATTAAAATAACTTCTTTAAACATATAACGGCGTTAATATATGACCTTCAAGTTCAAAAAAATAAATAAAAAAAAAAGTTAAAAAAAGACGTAATGGCAAAAATTATTTCAAGAAAGAGTATGTATTATACTTTTAAAGCCCTATTAAAGCTATTTATTGTTAATCAAAGAATAAAATGATGTTCTTAAAAAATACTACAATAGCTTAAACAAACTTATTTACAAATTTATACATATTTTTACAAAGATAACTTACTCTAATAGACTTTAATGCAAGAACCCACAAACTGTTCAAATTGGTTCGAATTTTTCAACTGTCCAGAAATTTCAATTTGATATTTAGTATGTATTTGATTGGTTACACCCCTTCCATTATTTTTCAAGCCCACTTTACTAAGGCCATAAAATTTATGGGAGACAATAATGATTTCTGTTTATATTTATTTAATAGAAATAATAATAAATTGCACTTGAATTTTAATATTAAATTTCTGGAATATAACTTAGAAGTAAAATGTATGAGAAAAATGAGTAAATTATAATATTTTTAAGTATTGTATATATTTCATTTACAATGAAATGTTATCAATATATTATATATTAATAAAACTATACCAAAACCCCCAATAAAACCTTTCCCGTAGATTTAATTTAAATTCATTTTGTGTCTATGTAAACTGACTTTAATTGACATTTTGCCATATTGACAACTCGATCTCGGCCATATTGCCGAAATATAGGTTATAAGAGGTTATAGGCTTCACATCTGTTAAGTATTTGATATATTAAATAAAAGGCAAGTATGTATTAATATATGATTCTTATTTTTCTATCATCAATACTTTTTTTTTCTTTTGAAACTACATATTTCATTTTTCAAGCATATTGTCATGTTCATAATATTGATTTTAAAATGAGGAACATTTCTAATATTTTCATAAATACATAACAAACTTCATAAAGTGTAAATATTTATATTTTTGATTTAGATAATTAACTTGGGTTGCATGTGTCAAATTATTAATTTTGCAGACAGTCGCAAACCAAAATGAGTCGTTTTTTCGCTGGATCCGATTCGGATTCCGATAGCTCATCGGAAGAAGAGCAAGTTCAACGCCCACAAATTCCAACTTATACGGTTAGAAAATAAAATTCTCTATATACAATTTATTACAATAATTTAATTTCTTTTTACAGTTCAGTGACGATGAAGAAGAAGTAAAACGTGTTGTCCGGTCTATGAAAGAGAAGAGATATGAAGAACTAACAAATATTATAAAACAAATCAGGAATTATAAAAAAATCAAAGACATGAGCTGCATGCTGAACAGTAAGAAATTTCTTAATGTTTCAAATACTTCAATGATACCGAACACTGTTTTTAAGGTTTTGAGGAATTGCAGAAAGCTTTTGTAAAAGCTGCTCCTGTAATTCAGAAAGAAGAAAACGGTCAAACACCCAGGTTTTATATTAGGTGTTTGATTGAAATGGAAGATTTTATAACTGAAATGTGGGAAGATAGAGATGGTCGAAAAAATATGAGTAAAAACAATAGGTACAGATATTTGGTTTTGGTTTAAGCTATTTTAAAATTTAATAAACAAAAATGTATATTTTAGCAAATCTTTATCATCTATGAGACAGAAATTAAGAAAATACTTAAAAGATTTTGAAGATGATTTGGCCAAATTTAGGGAGAATCCAGATCAACCAGATGATGAAGAGGAAGATGAAAAGAGTGAGTAAACTAGATCAAATAACTTTATTACATCTTTAAACTTTACTCCCTGAATTGAGCTTGGGCTTACTGTTCAAGAAAGTTTTCGTTGTTTACCTTCTTGGTCAAGGTGAATGTTGACAGTTAAATATCTTAAATCCTCCATGATCTGCCAATGCCTCCTGTAATTGTCTTTAAACTATTGGTGAATAAAGGCATGAATTATTATTACTTCACATTAACAATAAAAGATTACTTTTCATTAATCTATTTCACAATTTATACCGATAGGTCCAACTCGCAACGGGCCATAGGCAACAATATACGTATGGAAGGTAATGCGATGTGGCAACGTGTGTACGATGCCTATATTGAGTGACTTTCTTAAAATTTAAATTTTTTTGCAGAATTATTGATTTTTTTACTTTTATCTTTTAGAAAACGTTATTGTTTTTTTATTACTTAAAATTACTTTATATGAAAAATAGTATACCATAAAAGTGTAAACAAAGACAGTATACATTGAAACGAATATTCATTCAATTGTATTGTCATGAAATTGAATTTGTCAATCGTTGTTAAATTTGTTAGAATGAATAGATATTTATATTTATCGGAAAATACTAATACTTAAAGCAAACAAATAAGGTGTAGTGTTTTGTTATATTGATTATGCAGCTGATGCTTTCGTAATATGCTCATATTTGTATTATTTCAACTTATACTTCGGTCGATACATACCGACTTCCTTCAAACCAGGAGGAAGCTACAGTTGTAATTAAACTATACTTCCTTTTTTTTTATTACCTACGGATATTCACAATTCCAAAATACGTTACAATGTTGCTTATTTTAGATTATAATTAGCTGAATGCTGTCGCAAAACTGATCTCTGCATTTTTTAAAATGCCAGAATAAAATTAACCCCTGCCCTTATTATAATTTTACAAAGGAACAGACACGTACTTCAATTTCTACGAAAAACTAAGCCTACAGTTCATGTATAATACAGTGATAATGAAGACTGGAGCGTTTGTCGACCTACGAAGTTGTACTTTACTTGTTTATTGTTAATAAAAGGCTGATGGAAACATTACGTGAGATTTTGGTATCTGTATTATAATAACATCACGATAATAGTAAAAATACAAATATGAGCATATTACGAAAGCATCAGCTGCATAATCAATATAACAAAACACTACACATTATTTGTTTGCTTTAAGTATTAGTATTTTCCGATAAATATAAATATCTATTCATTTTAACAAATTTAACAACGATTGACAAATTCAATTTCATGACAATACAATTGAATGAATATTCGTTTCAATGTATACTGTCTTTGTTTACACTTTTATGGTATACTATTTTTCATATAAAGTAATTTTAAGTAATAAAAAAACAATAACGTTTTCTAAAAGATAAAAGTAAAAAAATCAATAATTCTGCAAAATAAATTTAAATTTTAAGAAAGTCATCAATATAGGCATCGTACACACGTTGCCACATCGCATTATGCTCCATACGTATATGGTTCCCTATGGCCCGTTGCGAGTTGGACCTATCGGTATATAATCTTACATGTGTATTAATTAACTTAATCCAATAGTTTTCCTTTATTTTTCACAGAAGAAATAGATATAGAATCAGATGATGAGTCCATCAAGATGCCATCCAAACTCCCGGAAAAGAAAGGCATACCCCTTATAGACGACGGAGGGGACTCTTCAGACACTGATGATTGGCCATCGGACTCCGAAACAAGTACGGACGATTCCGACTACGACGATAAGGTAACATCAATGCGCGAGCGATTTCTTAAAAAAACTGGACCGGCTATCGAAGATGATGAAGAAAAGGAACGGAAGAAAGACGAAAGAAGGAAGGAACGGCAAGAGAAAGATAGAAAGAAGGCTAGGAAGGAGGATGAAGAAGACGGTGAAGGTGAATGGGAAACGGTAAAAGGTGGCGTCGCAATACCAAGTGTAAGTTACTCTTTTTCTATTTACTATTATTTTTTACATCTAAAGAAGGAAATTTACATGAAAACGGAGTCACGAACAAAAAAAAATTGCGTAAATTAACAAAACACAAGATTTTGCTCCATGACAAAGTGGAGAATTATCATAGAATATCAGGGTGGTGTCTACAGTTTCCTCTAACTCACGCAAGAATATCTGAACCTGGTCTTCTATTATTTGCGTATAACGAGCAGCTTCGCCACACCATAAGAGAGAAAGTTTACCGCCGGTTTGTCTATATCGAAGCAGTGGCGGCTCGTGCTAAAAATTTTAAGGTGTTCTGCAAGTTTTACAAAAAAATTTACCTTGCACGGGCAGTAAGAGGTTGTCTCCTATCGATCTTATCGTGCTTTCTTCGCCTTCCGCACTGAAGTAATGGATTTCTGGAACGATTGTCAATTGTCACACGAAAAAATAAGAGTCACTAAGCACTACTTTACTAACAAATTATTTCTTATAAATTAAATCTATTCTACGTTCTTTTCGATTTGTAAATTTTGTTATCACTTTGTCATTAAAATTGTCTATTTCGGAGATAAACTTTTTTTCGATAGATAGCATGGAAAGAGATGTTAAACGATCTTCGGTCATTGAATTTCTGAGAAACGTCTTAATTCGATTTAGTGTTGAAAAGCATCGTTCGGCCTCTGATGTTGTCATGGGAGTTATTACAATTTCTAATAATTTTCTAGTCTCCTTCAACGTATCTCCCAGATTGTTTTTTATTAAAAATTTTAGAAGAGGTAGTGCGCCTTTTAAAGATCTACAATCAGTTCTTGAGTAAATAACAGATAATTCAGTTCGTAATCTTTCTTTATCAAGGGTGGGATAATAGGAGCATGCGGAAGTGAGTTTGTCCTCAGGAAATTTACTGCAATACTCTCCAAAGCATTCCGAAAAAAAAAAGTGATGCCACTACTAGATGCTCTTTAAAATGAAATCGATCTTTTGCACAATTTAGAATAACATCACACACCTCTAAAGCCGAAATTCGATGATTAAATCTGCTGTTATTTGGACGTTTGCGTTTTTCTGGTGGTGGCTCATCGCTTATTAAATCTGATACTTCACTTATGATGTTGTCAATATTATTTCGAACTTGGCCTATACTGCGTTCAAAATTTTCGATAGCGTCTTTAACTAGAGTGGGTTCAATTTTTCTTTGCTGCAATTGATTAAACAGGATATCTACATGGGGCATTACATGATTGAATAAAGTCAGCCAAAAGTTGAAGATCGGATCATTTAATGTACGGCGAATAGAGGCGGCTGCACTACAGACTGTGTTGTTGGAGAATTGTTCTTCTATTTCTTCCATACACTCAATGAGAGAGGCCCTATTTTCGTACACAACATTAATGGTCCTGATATTAAAATTCCAACGGGTTGTAGCGCCGTGGGGGATCCTTCTGTTTACAATCTTGTTTAACACTTCTACTCGTTGGGGTGAATTATTAAAAAAGCCGGGAATGTCTTGTAGATTTCCAAAAAATACACGTACTTGCGAATTTGCAGAAGCAGCTTTAGATATAATTAAATTTAATTGATGGGCATAGCAATGTACATAGTGCGCAAAAGGGTACTTTTTTTTAATCAATGCTTGAACGCCTGCGTGTTGTCCGCTCATCACCGCTGCTCCATCATAACTCTGTGCAATCAGTTTGTTAGGTGCATTTTGAATTAAAGCATCTATGACACTTAAAATTGTTTTGCTAAGTGTTTCTGCATCACATTTTTCAGGAATGACGTAGTTCCAAAAACGTTCAATTGGCTCACCATCACGAACATATCTAAAAATAACTACCATTTGAGTTTTTGCAGCAACATCCGTTGTTTCGTCCGCCATGATCGCCAAAAACGGAGAATTATTAATTTCCTCAATTATTTGTTCTTGGCAGACTTCAAGTATGCACTGTAACAGATCAATCTGTATTTCTTTGGAAGTGCCTTTAAATACCGAACAATTTTTTAGGTGCTCACTTAGAGTTGCATCTAATTCAGCCGAAAAATTAATAAGTCCACGAAATATCCCCGGATTCTCGGAAGTATCGTTCTCATCATGTCCCCGAAGGGCCAATTCAAAAGCTCCACAAAATTTTATACAATTAATAATTTTTGATAAAATATAACGATTCTTTGACACATTTTCATTATGTCTCTGTATATTTACCCAATAAGCAGAATCTACTTGAACCATAATATTAGTTGACCCTAGTAACGCAAATTCCATACAGTTATGAAGATGGCTTTTAGAATTCTCATGTCTTTTTATTTTCAAACTCAAGTGCTCTAGATCCGTGACCCCTATTTCCGTCCAAGCTTTATCGCCACCAAAAAGTAAACAGGGAAAACAATACAAAGCATTTTTTTTGTTGCATCCACAAATCCATTCGTTTTTTGAATAAATATCGCTACTAAATTTACGTGTATAACTTTTCCCTCTACTTACACCAGTTTTTTCAATAGTGATATCTACTAATGGCCTACCATTTGCTTTTAATTTTAGCTTTTCTTCGAATGAATATTTAAAGAATCTCTTCACATTAATTAAATTAAATATCCATAATACACAGAGTTTATATAAATTGTCAACAAAAAACACAAACAAGCACGCGCACTCTAATATTATTTTTACGTAAAACTCGCCGCACAGTAAAAAAACACGCGAAAATATTTAATACCTATACCAAATCACACGACAGCGCTGGAGCGAATGCAGCACAGATGCCTTATAAAATCACCCATTGGTTTTAGACATGCGCGGGGGTAGCGCGGTGCGCGCGGGTGTTGGAAAGAGCTCTGAGCGCCCGTACGTGTGGACCAGATAAGGAACAAGTGAGCGATCGCGCGAATTAGGTTGGTTATTCCACTGGTCGCCCAGGTCGCCTATTGCATATTATTTGATAATACATATACTACATATATATAACCGGCGTTAGTGTTGGAATTTCGGAAGCGTATATCTCGGCTTCTACTGATCGGATTTTGATGATTGAGGTGTCAAATTATAGGGTTTGATGTCCTCTACAGGATGATGTAGAAAAATATGCAAATTTTTTGATATACAGGGGGAGAATTTTCACAACAATATCGCTTTTATAAACATCAGAAATGTCGGAAAAATTATGTAAAAGAAAACTAGTTATAACTAATACAGGTTCACCCGCCCAATTTTTTGGGAGCTCTGCAGCACTGCAGCGCTTATGCGCCAGCCGCCACTGTATCGAAGTCTGTTTGTTTCAATTATCTTCATCATCGGCTTTCTTGTTGGCTTTGCGGTTTGAAAACTTAATTTATTAATAGATCTTTAGACTGTACACGTACGGAGTATAGTTGAAGTTAATGCCGGTAGTTCTTTTCTAATTCTTAGTGTTGAACAGTGGCGGCTCTTTAATGAGAGCAAGTGAGCAATTGCACCCCCTGGAATTATGAAACAAAACAAACCAAGCGGCGACTAACTGTGAAAGTATTTATTTATTATGTATTCATACTTTTATAGTTATTGACGAGGAACGTGGCACGCTAACAAACGTACATACACCAATCGTCGTCACAGATATACTGAGCAAAGCCCAACTGTTGCTCTGTTAAGGCATTAACATTACATTGATGGTGGGGAGAACTGTATTTTGCCGTACTTCAATGTCGTATAATACATAGCGTTGGAACAACAGAACCAGACTGCTCTCGGGCGTTGTTACAATAATTCCGTGTCTTTTTTAGAGAACAACGCGTTTTCGCGGTAACGTATAATGAAAAAATCGCAGTAAAAAATCTTAAACGGCCGATGCCTCAATTATGTTTAGAAAATAAACAATCTGTTAAAGGTAAAGCCGTTATAAGAAAATTCTAAATGAATATTTATCAGAAAAATGACTGGATTTGTGGGTGCGAAATTAAAAATACTTTGTTCTGTTTTCCGTGTCTTTTGTTTGGTGGTGAACCGTCTTGGTCAAAGAACGGAATAAGAGACTTAATTCATCTTAGTGCTAAAATTATTAAACATGAAAATTCCGAAGGGCATTTGAAAAATATATTTAGTCTAAGAATGTTTTAGATTCATCATATAGAAAAGTAATTCAACAACACAATGAAAAGGTAACAAAAAATAGGCACGTGTTAAATTTAATAATAAATTGCATTAGATTTTGTGGCGCGTTTGAACTGGCAATTCGGGGTCATGATGAACAGCAAACGTCGAATAACAAGGGCATTTTTCGGGAATTGATAAATTTTACGGCAGAATTGGATAAATCGCTCAGAGATCACATCGAAGCAGCCCCGGTTTTTAAGGGATTATCAAAAACGATACAGAATGAGCTGCTTGATGCAATGTTGAACGTGTATCATGAACAAGTTGCCAGTGAAATTAAAGCAACCGACTTCATATCTGTGATAGCTGATGAAACCACAGATGTGTCCAATCAGTTTCAGTTGGTGGTTGTTTTAAGATATATTGTGAACGCGAGAGCGGTCGAAAGATTTTGGAAATTTCTTCTGCTTAGTTGACATGATGCTAATTCTTTATCTGCCTCCATCCTTAACGAAATTAGTTTGCTTGTTGATGACCCAGAAAAACTGATTGCACAGAGCTATGATGTACATTGTGCATTTGTACATTGTTATGCACATCAGACAAATCTAATTATGTCACATGCTACATCGAGCAGTAGTAATTGCAGAATTTTTTTTGCAAATCTGACGGGATTATGTACATTTTTCTCCACTTCACCACAACGAGCTGCAAGATTGGAAGAATTCCTTCAGTGAAAAAGCTTACCTCGTTCTTCAAAAATAATTGAAAATTGGAAAAATTCGAACCGAAATCGCTGACACAGATAATCAGTTGGTTAAACAAAATGACCCAGAACTGACTACTCGACCATCAAAGCGGCGAAGAGTAACTGATGGTAGCCAAGGAAGGAGGGAAACTATTGAAGTGTGCGATATTATTTTGCTAGAAATAAAAACTAGATTTCGGTATACAGGGCACTTAATATTAGCAAACTTAATTTCTTTTAAACAGTTCTCCTCCTTTCAAAAAAAATTTCCGAAGATTGCCTTAAAGAAGCAGTAAAATTTTATCCATGCCTCAATGAAAGCAGACTACGAACTAAATTAAGCGTTCTATATTCTAGAGAAGAATTTAGGCAAAATATAGAAGTCGGTACTGTAGGTCTGCTAGGTCTTCTGCTGGATGGATTAAGCGACACCTTTAATGAAGTTGTTACGCTTTTAAAAATTGTCATTACAATCCCAATGACAACGTCCGAAGCGGAACGCCAGTTTTCACGGCTGAAGAGAATAAAAACTCTCCTGAGAAATACAATGAAAGAAGAGAGATTAAATGCCCTTACTATGTTATCTTGTGAAAAAGAATGTATAAATGATTTCCCAAACTTTAATGAAAAAGTGATAGAACTGTTCTGCAAGTCAAAGACACGTAAAATGGACTTCGTTTATCGTCAGATGTAATTAAACTGTGTAGTGGAATATTTACTATTCCATCAAAACGAACTCTACAATGAACAGTACCTGTCTGGAACAGTACGTCGGTGAAATTTGTAAGGATTGGGTAAGCGTTTTTGTATTACACTTTTTAATTTTGAAATTATGCACTCCATATGTGAACCACCCCGAGCCGCCACTGCTGTTGAAACAAATCTATCCATCATGGCAATATGCTTACTTAAGTGATATTCTCTTGGATCTTTCCCCTAGCACTGAAAGTTCCTCCTTGATCCTCTTCGTTAAAGCCCCTGATGTTTTGAGCTGTTAAGAAACTTATTTACGGGTCGATGAAGTGGGATGTTTTATTTTATGGAACACGAATCAATCGAGGAGTAGGTGGTCTCGGATGTAATCATATTATTGTGGGCTCCTGGACCTTCGATCTCTTGCTTGTGGTGGCAACATTCTCCAGGAGGCGTAATAAATATCCCTATCATCTAACCAACACCTTCGGGCGCGGGCGTCCCTGGAGCGTAAGTCTCTCGACTAGGGGGTTAACGGAAACCGCAGCGTGTTCCCACGTACCGCGTGCCAATTAGAATAGGTGTTTTTCTTCTTTTCTGTATCCAAGTCGACTTTTAGCTGGATATTTCGCACGAACCAGGAAACCTTCGCTATCATCCTCTGCATTTTATTCTAGACGGTTTCCAGGATCTTAGTATGGGATTTACGTGGACGGTCTGATATATTCCGACCTTAACGTGAAGATGGCATTCGTCAATAAAAGCTGGGGAATACGGTTGCGCATTTATTGACAGGTACTCACGAAAATTTCAGCGATTTTGGACGCGCAGTTGTTGTTTGACAATCGTTTGAGTGAGTCGATGTGAATGTTTTTGTGAAAATGGAGCAGTCATTAAATATTTGTTTTTAAAAGGCAATACAATACGCCTACGCAAATTAAAGATGAATTGGACGCTGTATACGGGGACTCTGCACCATCATTTACCACTGAAATTTTGGACAGCTGAGTTTAAATGTAACCGTACAAGCTTAGGAAACGATGAGCGTTCAGGACGTCCAAAAACTGTAACCACTGACGATAACATCGCTAACGTTCACGAAATGGTGCTAGACGACAGCCTAACTAAAGTGAGACAGATAGCAAATGTGATGAATATATCCAAAGAACGTGTTTGTCACATATTGAATCAAAATTTAGGCATGAAACAGCTATCTGCGCGCTGAGTGCCGAACTTAACGTTAGACCAAAAACGTGTTCGAATGAACATTTCCATTTCTTGTTGGCGCATCTTGTTGGATGCACCATTATACGCCCGAAACAAAAATACAGTCAAAACAGTAGACTGCGAAGAGGGAATCAGCTCCAAAAAAAGAAAAACTGTTTCTTCGGCTGGGAAAGTAATGGCGACTGTTTTTTGGGATAGTAATGGAGTTATTTTAATCGATTATCTTCAAACAGGAAAATCCATTACAGGATCGTACTACACCTCATTACTTGACAAGCTGAAGGCAGAAAAGTAGTCACATTTGCAGAAAAATTATTGCTTCGCCAAGACAATGCGCCGTCTCACACCTCAGCGGTTGCCATTGCGAAAATCCACGAATTACGGTTTGAACTGCTTAACCTCCTCCTCATTACTCACCAGATCTAGCCCCAAGCGACTTCTTTTTGTTCCCTATTCTCAAAATTGCGCTCGGAGGACAGAGATTTTCGTCAAAGGAGGAAGGCGTCACCTTCGTAAGCAATTATATTGCAGAGAAAGACGCCGAGTACTATTTGGGCGGGTTGAGGAGATGGGAGCATCGCTGGGAGAAGTGGGTAGATTTACAAGGAGACTATGTAGAAAAATAAAAATAAATTTTAGGAAAAAATGTCTTGTATCTTTGTTAGGTCGGAAACATTTCAGACCACCCTCGTAGCAACGTTCGCCCAAGCCCGAGTACCATACGACAACGCTGCGGCCGCAAGATGGCAGCAGCGGAAGCAATTTGTGTTTGCTTCCACTGCTGGATTTTCTTTTTAATGATTCTAATTGCTCGTATTTTTCAACAAGATTCATTCGACCATATACAGTGAAACTTCCCATAGGCGGACATCGTTGGTTCTGACAATATTGCCCGGTTAAGAGAAGTGCCCGTCTATCAGAAGGCAGAAAAATTAAGTAAAACTCAAAGTTAAACTTTCATTTGAAAACAATGTAAGATTATATAGATATGTACAACATAAATTAAAATCGGGCAAGCGGTCTGTCAATTAAAAACTCATTTATTAATTATCCCTATATTTCGCAACAACTTTGTTGCTTCTTCCGGAGATAAAAATGTAGAGTTTAAAATAATAAAAGTGACGTACAAGGACAATAAAATTGATTAGATTTGATTGATTTTTTTTTTATTGTCCTTGTACGTCACTTTTATTATTTTTTTGAACTCTACATTTTTGTCTCCGAAAGAAGCAACAAAGCTGCTGCGAAATATAGGGATAATTAATAAATGAGTTTTTAATTGACAGACAGCTGTTTTGATCGATCATTTTCCGATCAAATTCACGCAACCACTCTGTCATCATAAAATTAGTCACCCAAGCCTTGTTATTTGAATACCAATGGACCGGACGAAGAGCAATGTTAAGATTTTCAAATGCGCGAGGACGTGCTGAATTTCCGATAACCAACAGTTTTTCTTACTCCCTTGTCGTATTCACACAGTGCGTTATAGTTAATCTTTCTTTCGATAACTTGCCGCCCACACATTTTTAGCCTCTTAATGCGAAAAAATAACCCTGTTTCGTCCAAATTATAAATATATCGCAAGGTTTGTACTCTTTAATTATTAACGGTAACCTATTTATGAAAGCTTCGACATCTTCTTGATTTGCGCTAGCGCCTATGTCAGATATCATATGGTAGCAAATATTATGCCGCTTTTTGAATTTATCTAGCTATCCACTGGAAGGGGAAAAATTACAATCAGCACTTTACTTAGCTTTATGCATAATTAGTACCTCTGATATAGGCATATTCTTATTTATAGCTTGCACAACCCATTCATATGTTAACTGGTCTATTTTGAGGCCTTCAGTTTCAAAAAATCGCTTTTTAATTCCACTATTGTCATTTCTTTGTTTCTGTTTTAGATATTAACCTTTTTTTGTTTTTATTTGCGCGGCTTGTGTTTTATCAGTAGTAAATCTTCTGGCTAATTCACGTGAATTAACCTTGTTTTTATGATTATATTCTATGATCGCAATTCCTTTTCATTGATATTGTTTTCTAAAATAATTAAAATACATACATAGTTGATATGAATTATGCCATAAAAACAATTTAAAACAACAGACAACCTACCCAGACGACTTGCGAACTTAACAAGTATCATATCTATACTGTTCAAATGATATCATCGACGAAGGCAGGGGATTTCCCGGACCAGAATTATTACATACATCTCGAATCTCGCGTCCGTTTAATGGAAACTTTGTGGTCAAAAAGCAGCTGAATAACGGCCCGAGCCCGTTCAAAGGAGCGTCCGCATAAGAGAAACCCATTTATTAGGAATTTCCCATTTATAATTTCGGGACTGGATAAAATAACCGCTTAAGGGAAGTGCCCGGCTAATAGAAGTGCCCGTTAAGGGAAGTTTCACTGTAATTGGAATTTCGTCTAAACAAACATGTTGTTTTAACGTTAGTATTTTACTTCTATACATATTTGTTTAGGTTTTGTCATATCATCTAACACGTGTTTACATCAGTATTTATTTATACTTTAAAATTAAACAAAATAGAACGATTTCTCAGTTGTTTATTCAATGAATAATTGCTAATCTCTAATTTCTCTTAAAGCAGTGATAGCTTGATTGTCTAAAAGCATGTTGGGGTATCAATAACGTTGTTTGATCCATAATTTAATTAAATACAGGAATCATATGTATCACAAAAATTTTCACTCTAATTCCTATAAGTTTTAATTTTGGAAAATTATCGGAATTGAACAAGTCCTAATCTAGAGCATTGTAAAAAAACCGTTTTATTTAACTCAAATAACAATACTCGGTTATACAATAAAATATAATCTTCCAAATGATTTTAGATATCCCTCAAACTACGTGGTCTATTTCATCAATCCTCAATTACTCCAAGGCAATTAGAAATTTTAGCTACCTTTTCGCTTTCTTGAGAGCTAGATTGCGGTATTTCGCTACCTCCACTAGCAGCTAGCGCCCTTTTGATGTCCTTGCTCCGTCCCTGACATTGACGTCATGTACCCCTTACTGTCGATCCCTAATTATTATTATAAATTACTGTATATTGAAGATAAAGCTTTACAAGTCTTAGAAGACGTTCAAGTTAATGAAAAGGACGTTATATGGACTATCATTAAATTATATTAGAAAGAAAAAAAGCTGTAGAAAAACTTGCAAAAGAGTATTGATAAAATATAAAATTATTAGTTACACTATTCTATAAAAGTAACGGCTGAAAAATATCATTACAATCTACAAACTTCATAATAATTTATCAATTGTAATTGTTTAATTTTTGAACGCAGGAAAAGCCTAAAATGTTCGCTAAAGATGCTGAAATTGATTTAAATCTGGTAGTGAAGAAATTGAGCGAAATTATGGCCGCCAGGGGGAAAAAACGTACCGATAGGCGCGAACAAATCGAACTTCTACATGAATTAGTCAACATAACCGAGCAACATAATCTTGGCCCGACTATAGCTATTAAAATTAAATTCGCCATTATTTCTGCCATCTTCGATTATAATCCCAAAGTTTCCGATGCTATGAAACCGGAATATTGGAATAAGTAAGTGTTTTTCTTTTCTTTTCAATTAAATATATTTAATCTAACCTTTGTTTAACTTCATTCTGCAACTTTAAACGGTGAAATTTCCCTAAAATTAATTTTACCAGTAGCAATATGATGTACGCATTTTTTAGGTTATTGGAACGTATGCCGGAAATGATGGATATACTCCTGCAAAATACCACTATCTTCATATCAGATTCAATTATAGAAGACCAGGAAAGTTTCGAAACACCACCTTACAAGATTAGGGGTTGCGTTTTGACATCTTTAGAAAGATTAGATGATGAATTCACGAAGTTATTAAAGGAATGTGATCCCCATAGCAATGAATATGTGGAAAGGTAAACGTGTTTTCCTTACATTCACTTTTTTGTATTTTTTTTGGAAAGAAGTAGCCTTCATTTGATTAACAATCAAACACTAATATAATAAAAAATATATAAATCGGTACATTTAACAAGACGCCCAATAATCTTTGGTGGCGGACTTAATTAGCCGGAAACATCCGAACCAGTTTCGCTCGCCGCTCCTGCATGCTGTCTAAATATCCCCCCTTTACTAATCTGCTTTCAAATTAAACCAGTTGTCATACCGTTAAACAAATGTTAGAACGCCCTCTAAAAAAAAATTAACCGCCTTGGAATAAAACTCTGTACGGTCACCTTGAAACTTTTCGTCGTTGTACATTAGATGGTGTTACTCGGAGCCAAATCGTACAATAGCTACAATAAATTAATATTTAAACAGTATCATATCAACTTATACCTAGGATAAAAAATCTAATTTTATCTCAGATCTGTAGCGTAACCTTACAATGGAATTACACACAGTATATTATATAAGCATTAGTAAAATGGTATCAACAAAAGTTATGAATTTAACAAAAATTACAATTTATTTAAATCTTCTAGCACGCCTTTGGTTTGCGTGGTAATGAATCAATGCAATATATTTCGTTAGAATTACTTAATTGTCGTTAAAATTACTTAATTGAATGAAATAAACTCAATTAACCATTTATTTAACTACAAAATTATTTTAAAATTGTATATTAATCAAATAAATTCTTTTAATTAACTAAGATTTTATGCCGTTTTAATTGGCGTCAAAAATTGAAAATCGTTATAAAATACACATATAAAAAAAGAAACATACGATTTTAAATTTCACCAAAAAAGTCTTTGTAGAATGAATACCTCGTTCGGGTGTATGCATACGACGGAGATGGAGGGACCCACAGCTGGTACGTGTTTTCTTATATCCAGTCAAGCGATGTTGGATTGTGTTTTTCTGTCCCGGTTTTTTTTTTTTGTTAGGTTGTTTGTCTTCCTCGAAGCGAGATATATTTATCCCGTTAATCGGACAAAGAAAGCCTATGCCTAATTACATGTAATTGCTTCGCAAGAAGACGACCAAATTCGCTAACGATAACAGGCTTCCTAGTAATTTCCCACACACACCCGTTTTGAATCCGATAACAGCTAAAATTTACCATAAAATTTGGGTATAGCATGACTTTTTATCTCGCTTAACGAACCGCAACCAGAAACACAACTCTTTACTCGCACGGCTCACAGAGTAATCTCTTAAAATCGCACTCGCCTAAGCGGGTGGTCAAATTCAGTGCACACAAACCATTCTAGATGACGTACCCCAGATCACAAAGAAAATAACGAATATAATCAACGAAATTATATCTACAGGGCGGTAACAACTTGTGAAAAATAAATGTAACAACGGGCTATTTTCTTCATACACTGCTACATTCTCTCATGAATATTCTTCGGGCTACTGCCTTCTTTTGATAAATCGATAAAGATGTCATGACACTTCAAGTTTTAAATCACTAATTTTCTCTTCTTTAAACGAATGTAAAAGTAACAAATGTTAAGCGATTTGAAGCCCAACTTGGCGATGACACTCTAAAATGTCACTGAAACTTGTAACAAAATTGTCACGATAGCATATTGTTTTCATAGCTAAATAGATCACAAAAACTCCCTTGGTATAAGGAGTAACATATTCCGCATGCTCCGGGCGCGAATTATCCTGCAGTACCGCGACATCGGAAGCCAACATGTCATTCTTTTTTTTTTTACAAAATTAACACAAAATATCAATATTTTTTTACTTTAAAAATGCTCAATTTTATAGAATTGTGTTGTACATTTGTACATCATGTGTATTGAAAAAACTATTATCTTTTTCTTTGTAAAAACATTTAACAACACTTCCATATCTTACAGATTAAAGGATGAGACGAAAGTTGCTGCACTAATTGATAAAGTACAGAAGTATCTGGAAGTTTACAACAACCAAACGGAACTCTGCCGAATATATTTGCGTAAAATCGAACATTTATACTACAAATTCGATCCCAGAGTCTTAAAACAAAAAGAAGTATGTATTCACATTGCATGTCCTCCTGACGAAATAATAAACAAATTTATCTATTTACGTCTGTTATTTTTAGGGTAAAATAGCATCCGATATTGTAACATCCGTTCAAGATATGGAAAAATTATGCAAATTCATTTACGCTAAAGACGCCACGGACAGATTGCGTACTAGAGCTATATTATCTCATATTTACCACCACGCTTTGCACGATAATTGGTTCCAAGCCAGAGATTTAGTATTGATGTCACATTTACAAGAGAATATACACCATTCCGATCCTAGCACACAGGTACTTATACTCCTCGTCAGGAAAGATGATCCCTGCGTCATCAATAAACATTGTATGATTCAAATCAGTACTTCGGCGTCATATTAAATACTGTAAATTGCAAAATGAATATGGAACTATAACTTTGTTTCCGATCCAAATATATTTGACAGTCGGTCGAATTCGTAGGTTATACGAACATACAGGATGTCCAGAAACTCTCCTGACAAACGAAGACCGGAGATTCCTCTTATAATTTTAAGACAATTAAACCCAAATTCACTTCCTAGAAAAACAAAAACTGGTATGCTTATTTATCCTCCAGAGATGAATCGATTCCATCAATTGCGAATTTCTAGTACCGGTCATAGGCGTCCGTTTTGGGTAGGTCAACGGTTATTTTAAGGCATAACTTATTTGTCTTTAACTTTTAAGCATTTGTGACACTAGATTATTAAATTTTCAGGTATTCCAGTACTAAAATGTACTCTTACTTTAAGTCGGTAGGATACACCGTTTTCTAGAAAAATCGATTTGTAAATTTTTCGTTTTTTCTTCATTAAAGTTCAATTTATTATTTACCTACTTATTTTTAGCGACGAAGTTGGCTTGGACTATCAAGGCATGGATGAAAATTAATTTAATAAATTAAAAACAAATTATTTATTACAATGGAACGAAACTAACAAAAAAAGAACAAGTATCAAAGGTAGATTGTTACAAAAGTTGCTCGATGTGATGACCATTAGTCTCTATGCATAAGTTTACCCTTTTGCTTAGAGAACGCCGAATTCTTGCAAAAATTCCAAAGTTATTTCTAAATTCGTTGCAAGCATCTTGTATCCTTAGCCAGAGTTGTGCGCGATTTTGTATCGGAACGGAATAAACAAATGCTTTTATGTATCCCCAAACACAATAATCGCAAGGATTCAAATCCGGCGACCTTGCTGGCCAAGCAACTGGACCGCCTCTTCCAATCCAATGGTCTTCGTAGTTATTATCTAGAAAGTCTCGTACATTCCTGCTAAAGTGGGCCGGACAGCCGTCCTGTAGAAACCATAAGTTTTGTCGAATATTTAAACGCACCTCATCTAACAAATCAGGTAAAATATTTTGCAGGAAATGTAAGTAATCAGCACCATTTAAACGAGCAGGTAATTCCACAGGTCCAAGTAGATAATCGTCAACTACTCCTATCCAGACGTTTATGCTAAACCTATGCTGATGCTTAAATTCTTGAACAACGTGGGGATTGTCACCAACGTACGAATAATAATGTGCATTATGTACATTAAAAATTCCATTTTTTGAGAATGTAGCTTCGTCACCAAACAAAATGTTCCTGAAGAAATCTTCATCTTGATTTTTCTGATTTCGTAACCATCTAGCGAATTCTACGCGAGCATGAAAATCTCCTTCTAGCAGTGCTTGCACCTTTGTAAAATGAAAAGGATATAAATTTAATGTATAGAATTCACGGTTGGCTCTTGGTGAAACATGATTAATAATTTACTAAATAAAACACTTGGTATATTTGTTTCACAACATTTTGTGAAACAAATATACCATGTGTTTTATTTAGTAAAAGGATATAAATTTTCTTTGTGTAAGATATTTCCTACGGAAGATTTTGAAATTGTGGGGTACATGGCAGATAGTCTTCGAACGCTAATTTCTGGATTTTCCTCAACTTCCATTAAAATAACATCTTCATGTTCTGCTGTTACATCATTATGTCTTCCTGTTTCATTATTTTTTGGGACCACTGAACCTGTTTCTCTTAATCGTTGATGAAGAGCTGTAAATGTTGAGTGAGTGGGATGCTGACGATTGGGAATTTTTCAGCGTATCTACGTTGCGCCGCTCGAGCGTTACACCTCATTTCGCCTAAATGCATATCGGCGTATTCCTCATTAGTAAAAACCATTTTTTTTTAAATTGAAATCGTTGTGTTTGAATAACACAAAGTAAAAAATGAAAAGATAAACTTCGCGAACTGACAACAATTTGACAATGAAAAACGTAGGTTTTACTTCTGTTGGCAGTTCAGAGCTAACTATTGCAAAAAATAAAAAATTGAACTTTAATGAAGAAAAAACGAAAAATTTACAAATCGATTTTTCTAGAAAACAGTGTATCCTACCGACTTAAAGTAAGAGTACCTTTTAGTACTGGAATACCTGAAAATTTAATAATCTAGTGTCACAAATGCTTATAAGTTAAAGACAAAAAAGTTATGCCTTAATATAACCGTTGACCTACCCAAAACGGACGCCTATGACCGGTACTAGAAATTCGCAATTGATGGAATCGATTCATCTCTGGAGGATAAATAAGCATACCAGTTTTTGTTTTTCTAAATAGAAGCGTTCTAGAGGAATTAAAAAAAAATAAATACAAGGCGCCATCTTCAAAGAACTCTAGCTCCCTTAGGAAGCATTTTCGGACTAGGTGAATTTGGGTTTAATTGTCTTAAAATTATCTGAGGAAACTCCGGTCTTCGTTTGTCAGGAGAGTTTCTGGACATCCTGTATATAATCGAATTACATCTTAAGTTATATTAAAATTACTATAAATTGAACAAAGCTGCGTAAACAGCAAACAAATTAAACTATTACACACATGAAAAATAAAATGAACTATCAAGAATTTACAACATTTATGTCAACATATAAGATTATGTAATTCTTTAATAATTTTAATGAATGGCAAAACCAAACAGTTTCAAGTTAGTTGTAAAAGCATTATTACTGGAATTGAAATCATACAATAGACCAGAGTATCTACTTTGTATAACTATAATTACATATTCACTGTTATGACAGTTTTATAAACATTATCTTATAAAAAATGTATATTTGTTTTAAAAAAATAAACAATTTAGTTACATCAAATATATTTCAATACAATTTTTAATTTTTAAAGGACGGTTCTACAATACACTAACCCAATTATATCATCGAATAACTAATAAATAATAGATATCTCTAGTTAAACGTTCTACATGCCTAATTTTAAATAAAATTTGGAATATGTTGCAGTATAACTTAACACTGCCATAATAGATAAGTTGAGTTTTGCATAAAGGTCGGTATAAATATTTTAAATCGCAGTATGCATTATAAACAAAACATATTCAGACAAACTTATTTGCTGTGAAATGTTTTTTTTTTTGGTTCGAAATTATTTGTTGACTGCTAGGAAATTAGAACTTGTACGATTGCAGAAAGAAATTTTGGAGCAAGAAAAAAAAGGTTTAGTAATTGAACTTTCAAAAATTTAATTAGAGCAATCAAAAAATTTTACTTGCAATAAGTTATAGATTTATTATAAGAAACATATAATATATACAAACAATTATTATTATATTATTGCTTTCGAGAGTTCCACATTAACTCTCATACCATATATGTAATATGATTGGAAATCTTTTTAAGACACCAAAAAATCTTTCAATTCAGTTTCTGGTTCTAATATGGGATTCATCGTACAATTGTTCAGCTCCACTTTGAAGATTTGCTAAAAAGGTTAATAAATATTTTGTAATATTGTAACCACTATCACAAAGTACAACTGAGTTATTGAAATGTTCATTTTCTTAGCTTCTTTTTATTGCCAATCCATTCAAAATTGTTTGGTCATGTGTAGATCCTGGCCATCTAGCTATGATGTCACAAATTCTTAATTGAGAATCTCCTATTACCTGAATATTCCATGAAAAATATCCTTTTGTGTTTCGATACAGCTCAGCATTATTACCACCAGGAGATTGTTTTCTCATGTGAGTGCAATCAATTCTACTTAGTACATTAGGAAATCTAACTACTTGATAAAATCTGTTTAGTTTCTTGTAATTCTTTTACCTTTCTAGACATATTTAGATAAAAATTGTGGCCATAGTCTGGCAATTGCATGTGTAACATTTTGTATGATTATTTGTATTAATATCATTGCATTCGTTGCATAAAATCTCTGTTACTATTGATACTTTTACTGCCAACACAAGAAAATTTGATATATTTGGCGTGAACTAAAAACAACGTGTAGAACGTACGTTGGCATAAATCTTGGGTTATAATATAGAATAAGTTAAAACATGAGATAGCTAACAGTTTTTTATCTGCGGTCATATAGGAAGTATTGTTAATCACTATCTTCACTGCTGCTTGAATCATCAATGTTAATTATAAAGCAATGTAAATGTATTTCTCTATCATACCATTTTTTTATAATACTTTCCGTGTGTATAACACAATTTTTCCAAATTTCTTCCGTACACTGCTGTAGTGATCCCTTCCACATAGCTATAACTTTATCATCTCCATGTCCATCCCTGAAAATATGTTTATTATAATATTGTTTTGCATGGTCCCAAATAATTTCACTAGCATTAAATTCGCAATGATAAGGAGACAATCTTCAATATTTCATGTCCATGACTTTGTAGCAATTCATCCACTTGATACAGTTTTTCTTTATGCAAATTTTTAGCCAAGGGTAGTAGGTCAGTTTTAAATAGAATTCGCAAGGTATTTTATGTTTCGACAAGTATGTAATAATATCATTTTTACATCAAGCCGATGATGGATGTTTCTTTACTACTAGTGAATGGTAGGGTGCATTGTCCATCACTATTTGAGCTGGTTCTTCCAAATTTGGTATTAAATATTCTTCGATCCATTTCTTGAACATTTCTCCATTCATTTCACCATGATAATCTTCTATTTCTGATTTGCTTGAAAACAATAAAGAAGCATTTGACACAAAACCTAATTTTGAACCATAATGTAATACAACATATCGCTTGCCCTCGTAACCCTCAGGTTTACGCACACTCTGCAGATTATCTTGCCAGGTCTCATCAAGCAATACCACTTCTCTCTGAACATTCTTTATGTAATTCCTAAGATATGTCAATCTTATCTCTTGTTGGATCGTTCCACCAATGCTCTATGATTATTATCCTTTTTATATTTAAATCGAATATTGTGAAGTACACGATTTAAACTGCTGATACACAATAAAATGTGATTTTCTGCAATTTCTACATTTAACGGTTGTATTGTAACAATATTTTTCTAAAATTAAGAATATTAATATAAAAATAAAACTCTGTAAATACATAGAGTAGAATGTATTTCTGATACTCATTTAAGAACACTGCCAAATCATCAGTTTTCGGCTTTTTACGAGGCCTTTTCTTTCCCGAACTAGATATAACAGGATTGTTTAATGACTGAGCTTTGATGCGTTTTACTGTAACTAATCCCAAGCATAATGCATCTGCCACTCACTAAACAAAAGGTTTATTAAAATCTAAATATATTATGTGCACATGTAATAGGTATTAACACCACCATGGTTTTTCTCTCGTTCAAAATATTGCAACAAATTTAAAACAAGTTGTCGCGATTGTGAATGTAATGTGCTGCCATTATAGTTTTGAAAAAATAAATTTCAAAAAATATGTATTTATAAAAAGAAAATAAATAACAATTCGATCAAATATCAACGAATGTATGTTGTCAAATGTCAACGAGTAACGACAGAACTACTAAGCGGAAATGTGTGTATTTATCACGGAGTAGGTAATAATCCCGTCTTTGTCTTACTCAAATAAATTGCTTGAGCCGTATGTCTTTGCTAGAAAACACATACTTTTGTTCAAGCTATCCTTGTCATACAAGTAGGTACTGTTTGTTATTTGGATGTGGAGATTATTATGTGAATGTAGTTGATAGAATTATAGATCAATGACGCAGGGATCATCTTTGGTGATTTGGAGTATACGTTTTCTTCATTATTAACAGGGAACTAACCTCAAATTAATCTTAAAATTGACATATTGCAGTGAATTGTGGTGTTAATTGCTTATTTAACTTGGTCCACAATACACAGTAGTTTGGCCGGTCTATCTCAAGTCGGGTTCGCCTTCCAGGAGCTCTTGTATCTACGGGGTTACCCTCACAGGGTACGTGTCACAATAATAAAACAAAAGGTATTAGAAAAGAAAACAAAGATTCACAGCATAAAGTTTTATACAAAAAAAAAAAAAAAAAAAAATTTGACTTTATCGAGTATAAAGCCGTACTGAAACATCTATTGTGTGTCAGGGGTGAAGAAAACTTTGATACAAATGACAGTAGAAGAGAAAAAACCTCACTAAATGACCGCGAGCAAAAATTAAGCTAATTAAATATTGAGGAAAACTGTCAATCTCATTAATTACGTTATTCCCAACTAAAACGTCAACAGAACATCTCTGTATGCGCACGCATTAACTCTGACGCATGCGCACATTCAACATGGTACAAATATAATTTTCCCACCAAAATCTAACCTTCTAGAATATTACAGATTAAAAAAATATATACTCAAAAAATATGAAAATTTTCCTTAATATTCTTCTGATTCTAAATATATATTATAAACTACAATTTTTACTGAATCTACGAGCTCCAATATTATACAAATATTATAACTATGTATTTAGAAGAAGGAAAGTTTATAAGGAATGAAAAGATTGTTTGGGTAGTTTTAATGAAAAAGAATTTTTTGATCGTTTCCGATTAACGAAGGAAACCGTTCAAGGAAATTGGACCACTAATTAAAAGGGATACAAATAAGTATTATCTGACTATATATACATTTTTTTATTATTTCTAAATAAATGCATATAATTACAGAAATATACGTACATTAATTAATGTAGTCGTCACACTTCACAAAAAATATTAACATGAGAGATTTCAGATAGGCCGCATAAATAAAAAATTACAAGTATAAAAGACTCGTAATAAGTCGAGAATTAATTTTTAACACATCAATATCACCACACTAAAACATAAACCGGAATTATTATAATGATCTGCATAAATAAGAAGTCTTTATCCAGCAAACAATTAAATAGACCTATCTGTACAATAGCTGGTTAATCTCTAACTCTCCTTCTTCACGGAAACGGCATCATTACCCTACCTAAAATAAATCAAAAGAGCGACAATGACAATATCTTCCTACATAGCATGAACTGCAAACCTCAAGTAAAGATAAGTAAAGATATACGATTTTTTGTTCAGATCCCACTTGACTTCGAATGTTTCTGAATACCTGTTACAAGTTCCTCTACCTGCAATACCTACTGCTTCATGATTTCACTACAAACCACTAGATGGACATTTAATAAAATAATAAAATTGTATAATTGTAATTTAATATAGTCTACGATGTCAATATAAATCAGCACTTTTCTACCAAAATTCTACCAAGATTTCTACAAAATTCTACCAGATATTCTACTAGCCACTATATACAGTCGTGGACTAAAATACATATTATAACAAATTTTACATAAAATATAAAATATTTTCAAATATTTTTCTGGAATAAAATACACATAAATATATAGTCTTTTATAGTTTCTTTTAATTTTTTCTTCGGGTAAAAATTCATTGCAATATGTCAACGTCAAAATTTATTTTACATAAAAATATTTCCATTTAAAAGAATTGTTGAGAAGTCAATTTAATTATTCCACATATTGCTAATTTCTGGTAGTGGAAATACTAATAATTATATCATAATGTTACTTAGGCAGCTCTACCAACCAATAAATCACCAAATATTCGTTCCAGATTCTTTATAATAGGATGATGGCTCATCTAGGTTTGTGTGCCTTCCGCCACGCAAATATCAAAGATGCTCACAGCTGTTTAGTCGATTTAATGATGACTGGTAAACCTAAAGAGTTATTAGCCCAAGGTTTACTACCACAGGTAATATAATAACAGAGTTACAGGTTGAGACTTTTTTAAATAAACGGCCTGAATATACCTAAATTCAAGACAATAACATACCAATTTGTTTTAATTTCAGCGCCAACACGAACGCAGCAAGGAACAAGAGAAGATCGAAAAACAAAGACAAATGCCATTCCACATGCACATAAACTTGGAACTTCTAGAATGCGTCTACTTGGTTTCGGCCATGTTGATTGAAATCCCTTACATGGCAGCGCACGAATTCGACGCTAGAAGACGCATGATTTCAAAAACGTTCTACCAACAATTGAGAAGTTCCGAAAGGCAAAGTTTGATAGGCCCACCGGAAAGTATGAGAGAACACGTGGTCGCCGCCGCGAAGGCTATGAGGAACGGTCATTGGGGCGCGTGTAATAACTTTATAATCAACGAAAAGATGAACGCTAAAGTCTGGGATCTGTTTTATCAAGCGGACAACGTTAGGGCGATGTTAACACGTTTAATCAAAGAAGAAGCGTTGAGGACTTATCTCTTTACTTATTCCCATGTTTATGATTCTATTTCTATGCAGACATTAGCTGATATGTTTGAAATGGAGAAGGCTACTGTGCATTCTATAATTTCGAAGATGATTATTAATGAAGAACTTATGGTAAGTTTTGCTAAATGTAACTAGCATTGATGGTTTATTAATAACATTAAGAAATAAGTAATTAAACTTCTAGTTTCAAAAAAATTCTTTTATTGTAAATACCACTACAATATTGTTTCGCCATACAATGGCTTCATCAGGTGGATGAATACTGAATATGTACAATGCAAGTTAGAATATTTATGTGAAAATTATTGGGGAATGGTGGTGGAAAAATTTTTACAATCTTAAATTTAGTAGAGGGGAGTTGTTTAAATCTAGTTGGTCATTTAAAGCTAATCCTAAACTATTATATCTATTAATTTCTAAGTTTTCTAACAGGTTAAGTTTTTTACTTTTTCCTTGAACGTGTAAAATTTTGAAATCTACATTAAATCTATGATTAATTTCTAAACATTTGCGAAAGTTGAATCTGTTTTCTTTTCTTTATGGCTTCTCTCGTGTTCTTTCTTCCTAATTTTGAATGTCCTCCCCGTTTGTCCTATGTATACCTTATTGCAATCTTCGCATGTTAACTTATACACACCAGAGTTTGATTATTTGTCTATTTTATCTTTGTTATTTTTAATAAAGTTCTGTATAGTATTGTCTGTTTTAAATGATATATGTTCGTTATTAACTTTTTTTTTTTTTTGGTTTATTAATTTCATATTTGAATTAAAATTTTTGAAAAAGAAATGTTAAAAATGCTTTGTAAAATTGTAAATTATCATGAGCTTCTGCAATTGTTCGATTCTATCTTCGTTTTCTCGTATTTTAGTACCGCCCATTTTCTTTTTCATTTACAAATATTTCAAAAAACAGGACTAGCGTTAATAAAAGAAAAGAAACGTTATTTTAGTAAAGATCTATATTCAAGCAAACCTGTAGATTGTTCTATTGGAAAAACACATTCTTTGTCGTTTTAGAAAGTTTTTTTTTTGCAATCTCAGCCTTCTACTTTTCCACAGTACTGTCTAATATTGATCAATAACTGCTTTCACTTCTCAAGAATCTAATCAAAAGAGTTTACTTCCCAATGCCATTGCTTTTTCCAATTTTCTTCAGAAATTCTTTCTTCCTTCCTTGAATATATAGGGTCTAACAGGACGAGCTTACGTTAGCCGTATCTCAGCAACTAAGCAAGTTCCATATTTGTAAATTTGCAGTTATTTTGGGCATGAGGGCAAACTTTTAGGAAATATTAGTACATATTTTCTATTTCCGGTTTCGCCGGAAGCACAATCAACTTCATTTTTTTAAATAGATTACACAATTTTTTTTCAAACAATTGAATTCAGCAACAAATTTGTAATACAGGCTTAAGACACTACTGGAGGAGCTAAACGCTAGGCTTTCAGCCAACCTGATTCGTAGTAATAAAAAAGCAATTAAAACTATTACCGACTTGATATCCGGTAAAGAAGTATCTGTACAGCAAGGGCTTGATTAGTTAGCCCTGATGTAGGAGATGTGAAAAACAGTAGGGCACGAAAATTTTTCCTGAGGACAATAATGACTCTTATCGAGCACACAAGACTAACAGAGTGAAGTTGAGAGATCTATTGGGGGTGGTACAAAGAGCACTGTGCTTAAGTGTCTGGACTTACTGACGTCCAAATCAAGAATTAGATAAGATGGTAGGTATGTACTTTACCATTTAATTAATAATCCTAGGTATCGAATCAAGGTATCGATTCCAAATGGGAAACCCACTAAGCCCCTTATTAGCGGAAATTTTCATGAATAATTTAAAAACTATAATTAGTACACATCCCTTGTTTGGTAATTGTGTATATTGGTTTAGGTATGTTGATGACATATTAATTTGCTTTGACGGTTCAGATAGACAATTAAAAACTTTACATAATTATATCAACACTATTCACCCCAAAATAAATTTTACTATAGAAACAGAAATAAATAAAAGCATTAATTTTCTAGATTTAACCATATCACACAAAACTAATAAACACGAGTTCGCTATATACCATAAACCAACACATACAGATACCACAATACACGCTAATTCTTCTCATCCTATAACACACAAATTATCAGCATACCAATCAATGGTATATAAATTAATTCATGTACCTATGAGTAAAAGTAATTTTGACCTTGAACTAAATAGAATATACACAATAGCATTAAACAATGGTTACTCTATAAATATTGTCAATAACATCCTAAATAGCCAACAAAAATCTAAAACCCTTTCCTTAGTTTATCCAAAATTAAAATACAAGATAATGAATTCCTATAATTCAATCACTTACTTAGGAAAAATTTCGGAAAAAATTGGTACTATCATTAAACAACTTGATAACGAACATATATCATTTAAAACAGACAATACTATACAGAACATTATTAAAAACAACAAAGATAAAATAGACAAAGAATCAAACTCTGGTGTATATAAGTTAACATGCGAAGATTGTAATAAGGTATACATAGGACAAACGGGGAGGACATTCAAAATTAGGATGAAAGAACACGAGAGAAGCCATAAAGAAAAGAAAACAGATTCAACTTTCGCAAGTCATTGTATAGATATCAATCATAGATTTAATATAGATTTCAAAATTTTACACATTCAAGAAAAAAGTAAAAAACTTAACCTGTTAGAAAACTTAGAAATTAATAGATACAATAGTTTAGGATTAGCTTTAAATGACCAACTAAATTTAAACAACCCCCTCTATTAAATTTAAGATTGTAAAAATTTTTCCACCACCATTTCCTCAATAATTTTCACAGAAATATTCAAACTTGTATTGTACATATTCAGTATTTCATCCACCTGATGAAGCCATTGTATTGCGAAACAATATTGTAGTGGTATTTACAATAATAGAATTTTTGAAACTTATAAATTTCACCGTAAATTTTATAAGTCTACACAAGGCTCACATACGTACTACAACTTTTACGTTATAGACTTTAATGACGAAAGTGGATTGCTTCGTGCGTTTTAGTATAGCAAGTTTTCTATTGACTTCTAATACTGCAGTATATATTACTTTTGATTTAAAAAACTGTAAATAATACACATAGGGAGCTGTGGCTAAGGAAAAACCTTTAAAAAAGGTACAAAACCTCTTACCATATTAATATTCGTATCCTAAATACGTATTTCAACAACTAAGTTATCGTCCTCAGTAGGAAAAAATAACAGTGTTGAACATGCGGTGCAGTAAAGTTAACACAAAACGCGAAACATTTTACAAGACGTCCACGTATACGCTACTAAGCTTATTAATCAAGTTCTATTTCTTTTGCAGGCATCTTTAGATGATCCAACTCAAACTGTGGTGATGCATCGAAGTGAACCTTCTCGTTTACAATCTTTAGCTTTGCAATTAGCGGATAAGATTAATAATTTCGTGGATTCTAACGAGCGTATTTTGGAAACTAAGCAAGGTAATTTCTTCCTGCGCGGTGCAAATCAAGGTAACTTCAGAAGCGACCGGCAAAATTTCGGAAGATCCAACGCTCAAGAATGGAATAGAAATCGAAGAGATAACAGGAGGGATTATTGAGGAAAATAGTAAAGGACATGTTTAGTTTTTGAACGAGTATTCTGATTATCTTTTCTTTGTTAAAAATCTTTATAATAACCCCATTCATTCTTTGTAATAATAAATTGATTTATACATGAAATCATGCTGTATTATTAATACCTTTTCAAACTATATGTGCCAAATTAGAAAAAAAACGCATTTAGATTATCCAATCTATATACAGGGTGAGTCGTGAGGAATCGACCAAACTGTAGGAGTGTATTCTACAGGCGAAAGTAATGTAAAAAAACTCAAATGTTGCTATCCGATTTTTATTTGTTTTCGCGTTATAGCGTAATTAAAAATAAACAAAATTTCATACATCGAAGTTTTTTTATTTTATTGGTATTATCGTTCTTTATAATATATTTTCGAAAATACCGCCATTCATTTCAAAACATTTTTTGCGTCGTCTACCAAGGGCGCTGGATGCGTTCCTGATTGCGTCAGGTTGATGTTTGATATTGTCAGCAGCATTCATAATCCGTTGAATTAGTGCATCACGAGTGTCCACTTTTACTTGATACACTTGATTTTTTAACCAGCCCCATAAACAATAATCGAGTGGCGTGAGGTCTGGAGACCTAGGAGGCCAACCAATGTGACTACCACGTCCAATCCAACTCCCTGGAAACCTTTCAGCCAAATGTTGCCTGACTGCACGAGCGTAATGTGCAGGCGCTCCATCGTGCTGGTAGAAGATTTGGATTCTGATGTTTATGGGAACATCCTCTAGCAGTCCGTGCAGTTCATTTTCTAAAAAATGTAAATAGGTGTCTCCCGTGAGGCGATTCTCAAAAATGTAAGGACCAATTAAAAAACCATCGATCATACCACACCACACGTTTACCGAAAATTTATGTTGAAAGTTACTTTCGACTGTTGCGTGTGGATTTTCGTCTGACCATACATGCTGGTTATGACAATTATTAATACCGTCACGGGTGAATATCGCTTCATCCGTAAACAGTATACGCGATACAAAACGAGGATTATCATTTATCCATCGACAAAATTCCATACGTCTACGATTATCATCTCGTTGTAGGTGCTGTACTCTTTGCACATGGTACGGACGTAAGCCATGCTCGTGGAGTGTTTTTATCACCCTTGTTTGTGGAATGCCCAATTGAATACTAATTCTCCGTGAGCTGGTAGATGCGTCTTCTTCTACTACATCCAGAATATCTTCTACTTCTTGTAATTGTTGTCGACTGCCTCGTTCAGATATTATGTTTACACTGGGAAGCTTTCCGGTCGCGCACAATTTGTTGAATACACTAATAAATACAGTTTTATTAGGATGTCTGTGATGTGGAAACCGTTGACGATATTCATTAGCAGCAGCTGTAGCATTCCCATCACAAAATCCATAAACCAAAACCATATTAGCATATTCTAAATTAGAATAAGTGTGTGGCATTTCAGTTTGTTACACTATAGTCGTACAAACGTCAAGTCAATGTCACAATACCCGAGCACAATGTTATAATTTACTCCAAGGTATAGGGAACATTTTTTTATTATGGCAGCGCCCTCACTATATCAACGATGAACTAGAGGTAATGACATTAGATTAGACGCATTAGGCATACAAACCACTCTACACTATATCTCGACTGCTTTCAATGTCACTACCGCTAGTTCGGAAAACCACGAACAGGTATACACTCCTACAGTTTGGTCGATTCCTCACGACTCTGTATAAATAAAAAACTTTTTATGTGCATATAACTATAGAGTGTAAATGAACTATTCCGACATACTTTAATATGTGATAGCTGTAATAATAATAAGCATAAAATGCTAATGCACGAAAACTCTATCTCGAACATGATCAAAGACAAAAAATATTTAATAAGTGCGCGTGGCTCGATTCGACTCTGGTAAATTTAGTATTCCATTATTAACTGCAGCGCTACCCTTACTAAAGCCTGGTCGGAGTAGTAGATGCGATGATGCATACTGGAAGTCAGCAGTGGTGTCAGCCTTGCCGATTTCGGATGATTTTTACCAATCTACCGATTTTCAACAATTCTACCGAAAAAATCAGATCCTCCAAGTTATTCATCTAAATTGTATAAATATCAAACAAAATAAATGTGTTGTCTTTAAATGTGTTGTTTTTATTGCGAATCGACAATGTGTATACATATATCATAATAAAAATTAAATGTAAACAGCATCGTTAACAGAATATGTAGTCGGCATCTGGTCAAAGCGAAACATGAAAAATTAACCTAACAGTTTTTCATAATACGAACGTGTCTCGTATTTATATTTGTATTTAGTATAAACAAAGCTTAAAATTCAATATCAAAAAGAATCTACTTCTTTCAAATATTGATGGGGTTCCCCTAGTTGTAGAGGCAACATAGATAATATATTAACATTTTTTTCTGTATTTTGCTTTGAGAAACTATTGTAGCCCCCGGTAACATGCCGACAAAGGGTATAATCAGTGGCGGTAGCTGTATAAGGCTGCGAAGCCGCGCGCCCCTCCTAGAATTTTTAATATAACACAATTTAAATGTTTATTTAAATATTTATTATTACTATTCATTTTATTATTATTATTCGTATAAGTAGTTAAAATTTCTAAATTTCAAAAAACTGAACTCCATTTTCGTTGTCTAACGTTGTTAGAACCCACAGAATTATAAATGGATAAATATTGATAGATATTGACGAACATTTACACCATAATGTGGTGGGGCGCAATCTTGCTGGAACCAGATACTGTCATTGGGCAGGTGTTCATTGTTTTCATGAGGATAGAGCGTAGCACAAGCAGGTATTATTTCATTTTGCAATAACTGCAAATACAGAGCCGAAGTTAAATTGCCATTGATGAAAAAGGGACCGATAATATGACCGCCTAGAATGCCAACCCAAACATTAACCTTTTGGGGGTACTGCGTATGGTGCTCCAAATACCAAGAGGGATTTTCCGATGACCAGTACCTGCAGTTATGTCTGTTTACTTCACCGGTAAGGCAAAAAGTAGCTTCGTCAGAGAATAGAATATTGTTGACAAAATTTTCATTATTATTGCAAATATTTAACATTTCTTCAGAAAATTGTAATCTCCTATCAAAATCATCTTCCGTTAACTCGTGTACAAGGTGTACCTTATAAGGTTTATACTTTTCACTTTTTAAAAATGACACGATCGATGACTGTGAAATATTGAAATTGGCCGCTAATTGATTGGTTGATAAATGGGGATATTCAGATACAGCCAATAAAATATCCAGTTTGTTATCATCGCTTTTTGCTGTTCTAGGTCTACCACTCCTTGGCAAATCTTTAACGCTACCCGTTTGTTCAAAGCGTCTTAAAGTTTTACCAACAACGGATTTAGAAATTAGATTTCTATTTGGATGCGTATCATTAAATAAATTACAAACGTCTTGTAAACTTCTGCGTCTATCTCCATAACCCAACATCATAAGTATTTCAATTCGTTCATGTTCACTTAAACTCGCCATTGTAAATATTAACAGCAACAAATTGCACAAATGAATTATTTCTGTCAAAGATTTGACGTACACAATAACCACTGATAAAATTATGTCGCTCAAGTTTGTTTATCGCTACGCTTCTGTCTATCTGCGATGTACCGAACATCTGTTAAACACATGAACCGGCCTTTTCTTATAAAAAAGTTATTAAAATGAATTTTAAAAAAACAAAAATATTATTGTAAAGAGAAAAAAATTCTCTATCGAATGGTAGAGTAAAATTTACTAGTTCCATTTAAAAAAACTGCGCGGACAGGCGTAACTAAAAAACAATTGAAGAAAAAAAAATTCAAATATTCTCAAATGTAGTTCAAAATATCCTAACAAACTTTTATATTGAACATAATTCCCTAAAATGAATATTAACGACAATAAATCACCGTCTCCATACTTTTAACTGTATATTAGCCTATGTTGGAATATATTATTCACACCCTGCATAGAGTGGTGGACCAAAAAATGTTACAGACTCTTATGAGGCTATATTTAACCTTTTCTATTTATAGAATTAATTATATTTTACTATAGTGCAACCAACCGCATACTTGAAACAGGACAGTCCATTCGAAAACAGAAGTTTATGGTGCTAAATTTGAATTTTTTCTAACCTGATAATTTAATTTTGTGACAGATAGAAAGGTGCAAAGACAAACTAAGAGTAAATAAACGAGACGACATTGTATTTGACGTGAAAAGTCATAGTGCGCGGGTAGGTACTGTAAAGGAATTGATGAATTAGTTCACATATTTTCCGGGACTCAAATTTATTTAGTTGCAAAAAAAAACAACTTATGAAAAATGGAAAGATGAGTGGCGGCTCTTGATGACGTACGATGTGCGCTGCTGCACGGATGAGACTGCTTCGTTTAAGCTTTCATATATACAGAGAAGCAAGTAACCAAAGATGCAATTACACTGCGCGAAAAATTATCGCAACACTTACTTATTTCTGTTCTATTTGCAAATGCTTCATGAAATTTGGATAAAAAATTCATAAATAAGATATTGCACATAGTTATAACTAAAACACTGTATTACCATAACTACATTCTTTTTTTCCAACAATTAAAAAAAATTCTGACAGATTGTGTCATTCTGTTCTGAAATTTGCTTACACTTTCTTAATTTTGGTTAAAATGAATCGCCAAGAAAGACAAACTCGTCATTTGAGCGGTCAAGAAGCGGCTCAAGTAGTCGCTTTATTTAATCAACAGTGGTTAAAGTGTTAGGAATGTTACCAGAACTCTAAATGTCCATCCTTCAACCATCAGTAGGTATATTCAAAGGTTTAATGAAACGCATAATTATAAAAGGAGACCTGGACAATGCTGCATCATACTAACTTAATAATGCTTATATTCATGGCTACTAATATTGACAAAAGACTTATTTACAAAACTAAACTGTCAAAATCGTTATAAGATGTCCCGTTTATTTTGTCGCGAACAGTAGTATCGCGTCACAGTATAAATTTAATCGATAGTTTCACTAGAGGAAATTATTGAAATAAAATGGTAACTCACTTTTGCTCCCGCACATGAGGAGCAAAAGTGAGTAAATAAGTCTTTTGTCAATATTAGTAACCATGAATATAAGCATTATTAAGTTAGTATGATGCAGCATTGTCCAGGTCTCCTTTTATAATTATGCGTTTCATTAAACCTTTGAATATATCTACTGATGGTTGAAGGATGGACATTTAGAGTTCTGGCAACATTCCTAACACTTTAACCACTGTTGATTAAATAAAGCGACTACTTGAGCCGCTTCTTGACCGCTCAAATGACGAGTTTGTCTTTCTTGGCGATTCATTTTAACCAAAATTAAGAAAGTGTAAGAAAATACAACGAATATAAACTGAAGATATTTGACCAGTAACAGTATATTATAGTGTTGTTTTGCTTTGGTAAACGTAATATGATGTGAAAAATTATATTACGTTTTCTCCCTGAAAAATTCAATCGAGAAATCATCCAATAAGTCCAGATTTTTCCTGTCTTTTAAAACACTGTATTCTTAATGGGAATAAACTATAACTTCATAGCTAGTATATAACATGTCTAATTTGCAATACATACTTGTTTAGATCAATAATTTTTGTTTTGTTTACCTCATTTATTTCTAAATATTTACAGAAAAAATTATATACAAAACACGCTTAAAACTAAATGATTGTATAAGCATATCTCAATGACCATTAAAAGAAAATTCTCGATAAATACCCGAATTGAACTTCAATATTTCGCTCTTTTACTATCAGGTTCCCGCTTGTGTATAATATTTTGTATTTTCTGCCATTCCCTATCCAGATGAGCTTTTTCATTTTTATCTTTATGCTTTCTCGATCTCCTTCCATCAGCCATCTTAACACCATATTGGAAAGCTGCTTTGGGCAGAGCCTCTTTCTGATTCATATAATCCGAATATTCTTCAGCCGTATCGAAATCCCATCTACCAATCGGTCCCTTCTTATTACCCAGATCCATTTTGGAATAATCGACTTCATCATCAGAATCATCGATGGCATCGTTCATTTCTTCCAGGCCTGGATAACATTCCGCGTAACCTTCGGGTTCTTGAGTAAGCCTATTCAAAATTTGAGCAGATTTATTGATCTTCATGCTAGGGGCTGATAATTTATCTTCCTCTTCATCGTGCTTATCAAAGTACGAGTGCCTCTTTCGACTTTCCCTGTGATCAGATACTTTCCCCTTAGACGGAACATAATCTCCTATCTCACCATAGATCGATTCATCCCTGTTTATTTGCTTGTCATCTTTAGAGAACTCAGCTGGGTCTATATGATCGAAATCCCTACGATCGTTCCTTTTATTCTTCTTTCCTTTGCGATTCCCTTGTCTTAAATAACTCAAAATCTGTGTTAATTTATTAATGACTATATCATTTGTTGATAGGGTCGTGGTAGACTCTAGTGCGGGAACATCAGCTCGTGATCTGATCAGAGTGACTGGTACATCAGTTTCCGCATCATCATCCAAGTCTATTACATAAGCCATTCTACCAGGTACAAATAAATCTGATCTTGCTATGTGTCTCGATTTTAAAGAACATAATGTATGATAAATGGATCTTCCTAAAAAGAAAAAGAAATTATAGATTTCGCTTAATTACAACAAATTTTAAAAATTCTCTACTTCCTAACCTAATATACACGTCATCAACACGTATTTTCAAAAATTTTGAGTTTCTCATTATATACACGACTGAATTTATAATTTACTTCCAATGAATGAAACTTTATTTACAAACCTATTTTTGTTTTAAATTGCATTTCATCCTCATCTTTTTTGTGAACTTTTTCTTTTTCCTCCATTGTTTTATTAGCCAACCTTTCCAATTCCTGCTCTTGCTCTAAATCCTTCTGTTGAATCTCCGATCTCACTTTCTGTAATAGTGCATAATCGAGACCCTTCACCAAGTGAGTATGTTCCATATCACCACCCAAGAATTTTGATTCCTGAATCATTTGCCTTCTTCTTTCGGCGGCATCGAAACCAGACTTTAAGTCAGGTGCTACAGCACGATACGCCTGTGCTGTATTCATAGGATCATCACTTTGGTAATCAGGATTTACCCCTTGCCGTCTTTCACTGGCTCTATCTCGGTATTTCTCTGCCAATTCAGCCATTTTAGTGTCCTCCTGTTTCTTTAATTTGGCATAGAAGCTCTTCTTTTTACGACGCTCTTCGAACCGATCATCTTTTGGTGGTGGCATCTTGGAATTGTTGGCCATTGCCTCCCTAATAGACCCTGGCGTTGGGGCATGTGAAGGGGTTGCTCTTGGGGTCATAAGCAGCTTTCGAAAATCATCATTGGTGAGTCTTTGTGACCCAGGAGTATCGGTAGGCATCTTGAGGTATATGACACCACTTTTATATTAAATAATATAATTATATAAGTATAAGAATATGATGTTAAATTTCTAAGTTTTATTTATTTTTCACACAAGTTTAGAACTTTCTTTCTGACAAGTAGACAACGCTAATAACAGAATAATTTATGTCAATTGACGTCAAACGTCAAATACAAACATAGGAAACTGTAGAAAACCAATTACCATATACGATGTGTTTACCAAAACTAAAGAACGTTCCAATTTATCTTGTTTTTAAATATAAAAATAAAATTTATATTACATAGATACCCTATCTCGTAATGATGAAGATAGCCCAAACAACCTTCTCAGTTGGATATGCTATACTCTATTTTTAAAGTAGAGAGACGAATTTCTGAACAGACTACTTTGACAGTGAAATCTCATTGGTTGAAAGCAAGGCCAAATTGCTTTCAACCAATGAGATTTCACTGTCAAAGTGGTCTGTTCAGAAATTCGTCTCTCTACTTTAAAAATAGAGTGATTTTATTACTTTGGAGATCTTTTTAAGAAAGATACAAAACCTCTTACCACATTGATATTCGTATTCTAAATAAATATTTTAACAATTAAATTGTCCTCGTCAATAAGAAAATATAACAGCGTTAATTGTCGAAATATGTACTCAGGATACAAATATCAATGTGGTGAAGGATTTTTTCTATTTTGCGTTCGAAATGAACTCATTATGACACCGAAAACAGTATCGAAATGAGCTTCATTTCGATAGATACGCTTTTTTTCATTTTTCAATGTTGGCGTTGTACGAACACAGAAATTAATATCATTGTTGTCATTTGATTTTAAGAATTTAAGTACATTTGACAGATATGATATATGTTCGTATATTGTATAATTGACAACAAGATATATTAGTTTCTATGTCAGTTGGCGCGAGGAGGGATAAGTTCGCGCAGGATTGGAAGTAGTGGGGACATTTGTATTTGGTTTTACATCAAATGTCAGATAATTCTAACCTCTGAGCGTGTATCACTTTATGATCCCCTAGCAAAGACATTATGTTCCGTCAAACGTCAATGACAAATGTATTCTGACAATTTCTTGAGTAGTGGGGGTGGACGTTTTTAAAAACGGCTTCTGCGCACCCCCTCCTCGCGCCAACTTAATTGGCGTTTGCTATACATTTATATAAATTTGATGCCAAGCATTTTGAACAATCTTCCAAAATTCTTCCTGGGTAGAAGCTCTATCTCATTAATCCCCATAATACATTTTCAATGGGATTCAGATAAGGACTGTAGGGCTGGATATCTCAAGTTTAAATTTCATTCTCTTGTAACCATTGTGGTACAAGATGAGACAGGAAATTGTGTTGTTCTTATAGCTTCCTTGAATGTTTTGAAAGGGTTGTGGCTAATCTAAGTAACTAATGTTTCGTCTTCTTGCGTATTCGAAATTTTGTTACGTCCGGAAATTATTTTCAAATTTAAATTATCCTCTTCCCTCCATTTTTTTATATATTCTTGGGGCTTAACTTTTACCAATATTAAATTGAACCGATATACTTCTTAATGATTTCCCATTTTTCCAACTAGTAACAAATCTGGCTTATCAGTTTTCGAAAGATGCGGCATTTTCAATTTTGAATTAGCAACTATGATATATAATTTGACGTAGAGTTTGAAAGTTAATCATATGTCAAAATTACAACGGTAAAAAATAAAGGAAATGACATAACGATTTTGACACTGTCCCGATTTTTTTGCTCACGACAGTATGCCTTTTTTAAAGTTTTTACGAATATAAAAATTATGAGTATTTTACATTTATTAATATAAAAGAAAAGAATATTCATTACTGAACACTGAACGTACTCTAAATAAAGTTCTGATTAAATAAATAATTTTAATTTTACTACTTCATTAACTTTTTTACTTAACCTATTTTATTAATTAAAATTATACTTATTATTATACTTTTTTACGAATAATGTAAAAAAAAAAAATTAATCAATTTATTGTTTCCAAAGCCTGGTTTTTGAAATAATTCTTCATAGATTTTGTGTTATAAAATTGTAATCATTTCTTCATATCATAATGCAATTTAATGTTAAATAGTGTTCGAACTGAGGAGAAGTTAAGAATAACATTTGAATTCAGTGTTTTTTTTTGAAAATATATTTTATTTGATTTACAGGAAGGAAAAATTATCATGTAGGCAATATTAAAAGCAGTGATTAATTTATAAAAATCATTTATTAACCTTAACTAAAAACGGTATACTATTTTTCCACACTTATAAGTCAATAAGTCCTAAGATATTTATATTTACTAGATTATTTGTGATAAAATGGTGAGATAACAGTTTATGATTTAGGTTACATCTAAAAAATTGTTCAAAAAATATTCTGAAATTTTAAAAATATGTCAAAGAATATTAATTCTTTGGTAAAGAAAACTCTATTTATTAATCTATTATTATTTTTATTAACAAATATTGGAAAATAGGTACAAATTGATAAGCTTTTATTAATTTATAAAAGCAAATTAGCATTTATGTACAGGTCAAGGGGGAAATTTATTAAGAATAATTTCAGATCAAAATCAATACTTATATAAAAATGTATTTAATTCACTATAAAATTAAGATGTTCTTGTAATATAAATTTTCAAAAGTGGAAGTCAAACACAATATGTGCGATTTTGTTACAATCAAAAGTAAAATCACAAATACAAAAACACTATTCATAAATTTTCTACACATTCAATTTTCTATTTCCACTTAAATAATAATTATATTTCTGCACTCAACAGTGAAATATACACATTAAATAAAATTTATAATCATTTTTGAAAAGGAAAAAATACAAACAAAATTATTAACGTATCTATACAAAATAGATTGGAAAGTTTCTTTCTTAATAAAATAAAAAGAATTTCATAGATTTTTAATATGTCTATATTTAAGCTTTATCATTTTTATCTTCATCGTTATTTGGAGAATGCCAGGTAAGACGCTCTTCGTAAAATTTGATTACAATCTGCGGACATTTTACATTAGCTTGTTTTGAGGGGACAAGATCAGCCTCATCTGTACCAGCCCATTTCATTAAGAACATTAATTGGCCTGTAAATAAGTAAGTGAAAATTTCCATCTTATAAAATTACTTTCCAAATTTACCTGAACTGTCTGTTGCACCTATAATTTTTTCTGGTTCTAAACCTCTATCGAAACCATGTGATTTTCGTTCATCAGGTTTCTTTTTTTTAGGGTCTATTGTAGGCGTACCTATGGTAAAACAAAAACTTAGTAACATTACATTACAAAATGCAGTTTAAATAACATACCTGCTGATTTCCTTTTTTTACTTTGTTCTTTTTCTTTTTTAGCTCGTTCAGCTTCGAATGCCTCTATTAAGCCTGGACAATCTAAATTGGCTACTGGTTCCCATGTATTATCTTTATCATCGTAACCAATCCACTTTAATAAATATTCCACTTGTCCGTTAGCGTCATATCGTTTGTCTATTATTTTTTCTACCGTGTATTCTTCGGCTTCAGTTTGATCATCTCTTCTAGATTTACTCATCTCGATGTTTGTTTATGTTATTGAAACTGGAAAAAATATAAAGTCAAGTCAGCTCGAATAAATAAAACTTCGCTTATAAAATTTGTTTGGTTATGGATGGCGTTTTGATAGACACTTCATCGGCTTTATATTGTAATTACAATATGAAAGGTAGTTTTTGTTATGTCAGGTTACCGACAACTAAATATTTGTTAGAAAATCATTACTTTATACAAACAACACACTTACAGATAAATCGAGAAGATTTTCCTTGTTTTAAGAATGAATTCAAGCGGCACAAATAATATTCGTAGTGGCTTAAGTATGGCGGATAGCATATTAACCATAACACAAACATTGGGAATTAAAAGGCGGGAAAAATATTTTTTATTAATAGAATATCATTCACATAATTATTAATTTAAACATTGTAAATATTAACACGTGAAATTTGAAAGAAATTATATGTTTGACGTGAGCATAAAGATATAAATAAAGAATGTTTATATTACTTTAAAGCAATGATCTATTAATGAATTGCTTTATTATGTAGTTTATACAAATTTAAATATTAAACATATATGTATAAAATTATAACTATCTTTTCTATCTTATTTACTTGTATAAAATTAAATTCAAATTAGAATCCTCCAAAATATAATTATAGTCAGTGGCGGAGATGCTTTATGCTAAGTTAGGATATAAGATTAATTATATTAGAAATATTATTATATGATTGTGTAAAGTGTGTTAATGTTTAACGATGTAAGGCATATCGAAAATCATTAGTATACTAAATAACAGTTATTTAAAATGCTGGGTAATTTTCAATTTTAACCTTTACACTTGGGTATTATTAGATATCTTCCTTAAGTATTTTACTTTAATTAGTTTTCAATATACCTATTATTTACAATCTTCTTTAAAATATCTACAAAAAAATGCAAAAAGATAAGAAATAAAATAAGGAAATGTTTCAAGATTTCTATTAAGTGAATTAGCGGGTGTTCAGAAACATTGGAAGTCAAGTGGGCTCTGAACAAAAAATCGTATATCTTTACTTAAGTATCTGATTTGTAATAATTATTAAATGCCAACTGTTGTCTGTCAAAAATCAATCTCTATCTCAGACATGACTTCATATTTTCAAGGACTACTTTGACTTCGAATGTTTCTGAACACCCGTTATATTGAAATAAACATGTTTCAAATGAAACTTTTTCATTTTACTCAGAGTCATCTCTGATTAATATAACTAACTAAAAATTAGAAAAATTGCATTGAATTAATTGTAATAAATTATAAAACCCATTTCTTCACATCATACAATAAAAACATTTTAACTTCAAACAATTATACACCATACTGAAATTATGCTTTGCTTTAAAAGTCTACTTTCAACCAACAAAATATAATTTGGTTTGAAAATGTTGGCTCCGCTTGAACTTGACTATATATTTGTCACATTTCACCTTCATCTGTCATTGACTTTTTACGAATTGATATTATAGCATTAGTGTTTTTAAACACCGGCAAATAAAAATTATTTCATACTCGAAAAACTTATAAAAATGTCTTTAAATAAGCTAACTATTGATTGCTTAAATGTTACCGGCAGACGAGTTCTTATGAGGTAAGTTTTTCATATGATAATAGTAAAAACATTTCAAACAAAATTTTGAAGTAGAAAGCTGACTGTTCAGATTTTAAACCAAAACTTTATCTGGCTCAAAAAGAAATATATATGTACATACTATTTTGGGTTGTTAAAAATTTAAAATAACGTTTTAATTATTGATCAGTTAAAAGAGAGTTTATGTAATTGTATTTTGTATCAGTAAAATTTAAATATAAACACGCGTGTATATTTGAAATGTAATTAAAATTTAGATATCTATGCACTTTGTGTAGTAAATGGGTAAAGAGGTAAATCAAAGCCAGTAATAATATACATATATACCTATATTCATATTGGATGATTAATTTTTTAATTTTTTTTTAGAGTTGATTTCAATGTTCCTTTAAAAGAGGGCAAAATCACGAATAATCAAAGAATTGTCGCCGCCCTGAGTACCGTAGAATATGCTATTAAGAATGATGCGAAAAGTATAGTACTCATGTCACATTTGGGTCGGCCAAATGGTCAAAAGAATTTAAAATTTACATTAAAACCAGTGGCTGATGAATTGTCAAATTTGCTGAAGAGGTATAGTAGGTGCTGTGTCCCCTTTATCCTTTCCTTTATTCTATTTCTATCCATATTTTCAAAATAATATATTAATTATCTTATAATAAATCATTATGTATTTTATGTTTGTTGATAATATTCATGTCAAATTAAATATTATTTAGATATATTAAATGTAATGTATATTTTAAAATCGAGTAATTTGCTGTTCTGAATTTTTATTTGATATAGAAATTTTTTGTTTTAAAATATAATATCTGATACGTTACATGTAAATGTTATAATAGGGGATATGACCTTAACATATTTCCAACATCAAAGATATTTTTTAAACCAACACTTACATCATTAAAGAAAAGATTAAATATCAAAATTGTATAAATAATTAGTGTAATATAGGGTTGAACAATTTGTATTTTTAAAAAGTTTCCTTGTTATCCTGCCAAAATATATTTTTGCAATATCATCCAATTTTTAGGGAAGTGACATTCTTATCAGACTGTGTGGGACCTGAGGTCGAAACTGCTTGTGCGGACCCAAAACCAGGATCGATTATTCTCTTAGAAAATCTCCGCTTTCACGTCGAAGAAGAGGGAAAGGGCGTTGATGAGAAAGGCAATAAAGTTAAAGCGGATCCGGCTAAAGTTGAACAATTCCGACAGAGCCTGAGAAAATTGGGAGACGTTTTCGTGAACGATGCCTTTGGTACCGCTCATAGAGCTCATTCTAGCATGCTCGGCGTCGGATTCGACTGCAGAGCGGCCGGTTTCCTGCTCAAAAAGGAGTTGCAGTACTTTGCTAAAGCTTTGGACAAACCTGAAAGACCATTCCTCGCGATATTAGGTGGCGCTAAGGTCGCCGATAAAATATTATTGATTGAGAATCTATTGGACAAAGTCAACGAAATGATTATTGCTGGAGGTATGGCTTATACTTTCCTGAAAGAATCAAAGGGTATGAAGGTAAGTGGACTATAATCTTATTTTTGTATTAATTGGTCCTATGATTAACTGTTGATTAAGCCTTTAATTTTCTTTCTTGATCGCCAAACTCATGTTAAATAGAATTATAATAAGAATTCATGATTTTTATATTTCTAAATTACTTGTAATCAAATTGGAATAAAGGGGGTTAAAAATATTAAATGAGAGGATGCTACAGTCTATGTCAACCCAACTTCAAAGTATTGGATCTTATGGAGTATAACCCTCTGTTATTAGCTTCCAGCAATTTGCATATACATAACTTACTTTTTTTGACACTAGCTATGTTGCCAAATCATTTGGCGCGCTTTGTATCTAGGGAATATTTTTATTTTGCGTTGAACTTTTTTAAGTCACTTGAAAATTCCGGTCTGTCATATGTTTTAAAATAAGGTTATTGATTCAAACAAAAATTATCCAAACGAGTTTGTTGTATTTATGTACTGCTAGGCTCATTAAATTTAGTTACGCTAAAATGTTCATGTGTAAACCGATCTTTTCGATAAAAAAATGTCGTTGCCAAAAACATGTCACCGTCTTCAATATCAGAATCCTAGTATCAGTCAAAAGTTTCAAATTTATGTCAGTAAATTTCGAAAATGGCCCCACATACTACCAAAGAGATGAGAGCACCGATTGTAACGGAACTGGAGAACGGATGGTCACTTGCAGCAGTTCATTTTAATATTGCCCGTAATATTATATTCTTAATCAACAAAAGATGGAGTGAATAAAGAACGCTAGTGAGAAGAGGATGATCAGCCGGACTGAGAGTTTCCACTATGGAAGAAGATGCAACTCTTATAAAAAGACTGGAAGAGAACCCATTTCGAACGGCAAGGCAAGCAAGAATTTTGTCTCAATTCCCAGAGAGTAAGATGAGTGAATAAAGAACCCTAGAGAGGAGAGGACGATCAGCCGGACCGAGAGTTTCCACCCTGAGAGAAGATGCAACCCTTATAGAAAGACTGGAAGAGGCCCCATTTCGAACGGCAAAGCAAGCAAGAATTTTGTCTCAATTCCCAGAGAGTAAGATGAAGTGAATAAAGAACCATAGAGAGGAGAGGACGATCAGCCAGACCGAGAGTTTCCACCCTGAAAGAAGATGCAACTCTTATTGAAAGACTGGAAGAGGACCCATTTCGAACAGCAAAGCAAGCAATAATTTTGTCTCAATTCCCAGAGAGTAAGACAACCGCCTTAAGAAGAATACAAAGATCTCGTTTAAAGTGCAGGATTGCAGCTATTAAAATAGAACCCACCCCTCAACAAAAACAACCTCGTTTGCTTTTTGCACTAAATTTTGTCTACAATAGCCCAAGAGTTTTGGAACCGCGTGACATTTACCAACGAAAAAATTTTTCAGTCATCTAAAATGGGCAAAAATAAAGTGTATCAACCTGACAATGCCAGATTCGATCCACGGTATGTGAATCTCTACTGAGTAGCTGGTCATTTCAGCGTCAATCTATGAGCGTGAATTTCGTCAAGGGAATGGGGGTAGTATGGAGAATCGTGGGTCAAACTTATCTGAAGATCTTGGAAAATATCATGCTACCAAGTGTCCAACAGGTTTTTCCAGAAGATGATTTTGTCTTCCAACAAGATAAAATCCCTGTCAATACTGCCAGCATTGTTACGATATGAATGCAAGAAAACAATGTTGAAGCAATTCCTTGGACCAGTTATAGCCCAGCCATGAACCCTATAGAAAATGTCTGGGGTATAATTGAAAATAACCTGTACCAACGCAGATTTTTGCCAGAACGTGCACATCTCTGGGAAGAAATTTCATCCATATAGGAAGACGTTAACAACGAAGATAATTTTACGCGTCCTTTGTAGGAATCAATGTCCCACAGACGACAGAGAATTATCAATGTAAACGGGGACATGACAAAATATTGAATTTTTTTTATTTGGTCCTTTGTTTGTCTGTTCATCTAAGTAGTTGATTATTGGATATGTTGATGATTATTTATAACTTGAAAATAAACATAGTTAATAAAAAGAAATGGAAGAATTTTTTGTTCAATTTACATAAACTTTAAAAATCATTTTTTTACAGTCTATGGAAATTATATAAAAAATATAGACATACAACCTAATTCTAAAAATTTAAGAAGAGAGTTAGTCACCTTAACAAAGAAAAATTCTTCCGTAAATAATCTCCCTTGTGACATTTTTGAACAGTCCGCTTTACAAAAATTTAAAAATTGGGATAATTCACTGTAAGAGTCGTACCAAAATTTAATGAACCCAGGTGTACATTTATTTCTTTTTGCATTAATATTTTTAGTTTCTACGAAATTGTACGTCTTGTAAGTACAGAATTACGATAGAGTTTTCTAACCTGAAAGATAAACAATAGGGCTGGGCGCAGTGGCGGCTCTTGATGACGTACGATGTGCGCTGCTGCACGAATGAGACTGCTTCGTTTAAGCTTTCATATATACAGAGAAGCAAGTAACCGTACCGAAATCTTCCGAAATAGTTCGAAGTAGTCTCATCCGTGCAGCAGCGCACATCGTACGTCATCAAGAGCCGCCACTGGCTGGGCGATACCAACGTTTTCGGTATCGGGTACTGATACCAATCGAGGTATCGATACTTAGCGATGTATCGGGTCTGTGCACGGTATTGATTCTGAGTACTGGAATCGGTAAAGTATCGATAGGTATCGATGCTTTGGAATCGATACCTTGGAATCGATACTTTGGAATCGATACCTTAATTCGATACCTAGAAATCAATATTCATAACCCGTTTTCTAGGTGTCGATTGTTTGATATCGGTTTCAAGAGATATAAAATTAATTTACCGATTCTACCATAACTACGGTATGAAATTTGCAATATTGTGAGATTTTTTTTGTAATAATTATAGTTATGTCAATAATAACATCCTTTTAAATATATATATTATATAATATATATAATGCATATATATACTTAAAATTCTTTACCTAAAAAGTTATTGCATCCTTTATGTACATTTAAAAAATGCACAAAGTTAAGCTACCCGAAAATCGATACTTAGCGAGTACTGGAATCGGTATAGTATCGATAGGTGTCGATGCTTTAGAATCGATACTTTGGAATCGATACCTTGAATCTAAACCTTGGAATCGATACTTTGGAACCGATACCTTGGAATCGATACCTTGATTCGATACCTAGGAATCAGTATTCATAACCCGTTTTCTAGGTATCGTTTATTTGATATCGGTTTTAAGAGATATAAAATTAATTTATCGATTCTACCATATCTACGGTATGAAATTTGCAATATTGTGACATTTTTTTTTTGTATTAATTATAGTTATTATTAGAGAACGGACACGCTTACCACTCAGTGCAGTACTGGCGAAAGGCTGTATTTCTAAAATATTTAATTTTATTTATATAATTGGAAAACGAACGAGTGGTGATCTATAAAATTACGAAATACATATTTATTTGTTGAAAAGTTGTATTTATAAAGTTTTTAATTTTATTTATATAATTGGAAAACAAACGGGTGGTGATCTATAAAATTACGAAATACATATGTATTTGTTGAAAAGTTGTATTCTTAAAGTTTTTAATTTTATTTCTATAATTAGAACATTTTTATTTGTTCATTTTGTCGTTCAAGTTGAGTAAAGGAGTATTAATATTGACTAGCAATAGTTTCTCAAGGTTTTCTTCTGTCAATTTTGTTCTCTTTGAATTAAGTACATCATTATAAATAGAAAACGTCCTTTCTACATCGCAACTGGTTATAGGTGCATACTGGAAATATTCTTTTATTTCTTCATATTTAGCCGTTAGATTTTGTGGAATTGTCTCCATACATAATTGCTGCAATGTAATTAAATCTGGATTTCTATTAAGAATTGCTTCAAACTTTTGCCGAGGGCCACATCCGAAGTCACTTGGAATACTTTTCAAATTATTAACAGCCACATCTAATATGGTTAATCCGTCATTTAATTTGAGATTTCGATTTTCAAAATAAGTGATTAGTTTTGGCAATTCTCGAAAGTGTTCGTGAAGAAAGTACAACTGATTTTTTAAATTTGGGATTTGTGTGAGCTCCTTACACTCACCAATACTTCTAGCATCCTCCTTTAACAGTGTTACGAAATGTTTTAGACTATCGAAATTCTCAGCATAATAACTAGTAGCTTCCAGCCATGTTCCCCATCTAGTTATTACTTGAGTGGGAGGCAGTGACAGAGATGGAAATTTTTCCCTGAAAAGAGCTACTCTCAATGGTGCTTTTCTGAAAACTTTTTTAAAAGCTGATACAAGTCTATCAACTTCCGGAAAAGTGTCTCTGATATATTCACAGATTCTGTGGAGAGCATGTGCTACACAAGTAATATGCAGCATATTAGGATATGTTTTCTTCAATAGTCTGCCTGTTTTTAACATATACGCAGCACTATCACTGACAAATAAAAGTATTTTTTCTTTGTACGTGGCGTCCGAATGAAGCATTTTTTGCATATTCTCCTTGATGGTTTCAGCAACTGTTTCTGCATCAACTCTATTTATAACACTTGTTGCTATTACTTATGAGTTATAGGGAATAGTTGGATGTAGTACACCAGCTACAACATTTACCACACAGCGTCCTAACATATCCACCGTTTCGTCGGCGCTTATCCATATGTATTGATTTAAAAGATGGCTTCTAATGCGTTTTACTGTTCTCGTATAGCACCTAGAAACATAATATTTGCGTAAAGTTGATTCATCAGGAACATTTCGACCAGAATATTTTTTCAGAAATGTCTTCAAAATTGGATTGTTCAATTTAAATAATGGAATATTAGCTGCCATAAAAGTTTCACAGAGTTCTTCGTTAAAATTGTCAGATTCCAACGGGTTCAATTTTTTTTCGTGCTTTAACGATCCTACGTGACGTTTTACGGTTGATTTATTCTACATCCAAATAAACGAAATTAAATAACGAAATTTTATGCACACTTACGTGAAAATAATGGAAGATGTTGCTTAAATGAAAAGAAAAGGAATGTACGTGCTATTTCTCTTACGAAATACGATAAACTTATTTATTTTATCTACGTACACGACACCACTGAAAACACTATATTCTCCGAATACAATAGCTGGGTTGTCCATTGTTATCGCTGCGAGACCAGGTGGCCGAGTAAGTCAAACAAATACTTTATTGAATTACGCCGGGATGTACTGAGCGACATTATACACAATTCCAATTGCCGATTGCGTTTTATGGAAATGGCATCCGTTCTCTAGTAATAACTTAAGCAGGTCACCTAATTTTACACATTCAATACAATATTTGTTTTACGCATCATGTCCTCTAAGTTACATCCTTCACATTTAGTTCATTTATATGTCATTATGTAAACCAGGTCACATCTAACTAGATTAACAGATGATATATGAACTGAGACTGAGAAGTCAGTCAGAGAGACAGTTTTGTGTATCAGACATTACGTTGTTATGCAAGTTCACTTCGTGACTTGTAATGTAATTGTTATTTGCTAATTTATTTTATTACACGTTATCATATACCGTTTTAAATGTGTTATTTGTCCTAACGAAAATTCGACCTCTAAATGAATTTGCCTCGGCAACGATGTCACCTCTAGAACGTGGAATTACCGATCTTGTATCCCGAAGTCGATACACGGCTCTCACAATTATCTTAGTCGAAGGAAGACGTCAATTCGGGAAACGCTCTGCCTAAAAATTTTTGCCGCAAGACTATTTTATCTTGCTTCACCATAAATTAAATTAAAATCATAGTATATTCGATATTCGTGTACGATACCATTGCAAACGCATCCAGCCGCAGCGAAGACTATGTTCATACTAAATGTAAATCCCAACGTTGTTTGTAGCGGTGAATTCCGGTATTGCCGCTTGTATATTAACTGCGACAGGATCGGATTCGAATAAAGAAAAATAATTTTCTCGTTACTACGTGAAGATTTGACCGCCATTTTTTTGTATGAAGGCATTATCCATATGCATCTTTCACCCCTTTCTTTTTACTTGTCGCTGTACAAAACTAAGGGTGTATACACGTATTTTAAGGAGTATATTGGGAAAAATAAAGACACTTTGTATTTTATGTATGTATTCTATTTTTTAACATGAAACATATATATTTTTCAAGATCTACTTTAATTTTATTTTTTTCAACGTTTTAAATATCATCCAAACATCTAGCCTGTTAAATCTCCCATCTCAGATGGAGCAGCTGTAGTTTAAGTTAATGCTTAAAAACATTAAAACGAATACAATTCCGTAGACGGAATGAAGTAAGTGTTTGTGACGTTTATCCTCTTCGTTTACACTGCCAGCTAATTTCACGGTAATTATGTTACTGTCTTGGGAACTTTCGAGATTCGATGTAAATATTTTCGACCGTTCTTTGTCTATTTGAACACTGGGCGGTTTCTTATTATCCAACTCGCTACTCGCGCACCCAACCAACATGCTGTCATAACTATCATCGCAGTTATTGCCGAAACCGTCCGCCAAGAAGTCCCTTGTGCAGTTGGTATCGTTAGAACTTTTATGGCTTTCAAATATGCTTATGATATTCGATGATTTTTTAGTAGTTGTTGGAAAGCTATTCGCCCTAGCGCATAGTTGTAGATCTAAAAGGAATAAGATTATCAATAATAATGGTCCTAAGATACCGTATTGCGGTTAAATAAATGAAAATCATAAATTTAGCATACCCGATGTTAGACTATTTCTCTCCCTGGGCACATAGGTGTCTGTGTATGCAGTTCTTGGATATTCATTAAAACTTATCGCTGAAATATCGCCATCAAAACAACTATTCATCCTATTAGTAAACTTTTCTATTTTTGTCATATCAATAATAGTGATCTTTTCAATGTCATGTTTGGTCTGTTCAGCTAGCTCGTTGATATTAAATATAGCACTCACTTGACACGTAGCAGAATTTGGAGTCTTCCTTAGTTTCTCGACGTCATTTCTACTTGTTTGATTTCCTACCTCCGTTGAAGTCATTTCTTGAAGGTCTGAAGTGACCTGGATATCTTTCGAAGAAATTTGTACAAAACAAGAGTGATCTATGTTGCTGGGAACTTGCGTATTCTTCTCCGATATTAGCATGGTCTTTTGTGTAATCGGCACGTTCTCTAAGCTATCTAAATATTCCTCTATCTCGGGAAACTCTGCCTCCGTCGACGACGTCTGTATCAACTGATCTCTCACTTCCTCATATTCCTCATAATATTTCGCTTCTTCAGTTTGCAATTGGTCCTGCGCTCCCTCGTATTCTTCGTAAACTGCTGTTTCTTCCGTTTGCATCCATTGATTTGTTGATAATACATCGTTTGACTGTGTCTGTTCTAATGGCGTTTCATCACTGGCGATTAGGTTTTCAACAGTTACTGTAGTTTCGTAGAAATAGTCTTCTGCTTTTATGATTTTATCAACACCTACTTCATCTGATTCAATTTCAGCTTGATTGTAAATTATTGCTACTTCAATAACTTGCGTGGTAAGTTGAATCGTTACTTTATACGTCGGCATTCGTAAATAAACTGTCAGGAACACGGTTTCCCTAGATAGCATAGTTAATTTGTCCAGGAATTCGAGAAAATTCTGTGTTTGCTCGCTTCTGCGATAAGTTTTGACCGCTTTCATGAACGGGGTCAGGTATTCGTCGCTTTTCCTCTCTCTTATGTCGTAATTGTCCACAAATGCGTCTAGGGTATCTGTTGAAGTGTTCAACTCGTCTGTGGTCTACAAAAAGGGATAAAATAATTAAAATATTTGCGAATAGACAAGCGAGAGTACTGTGTGTTGTATGCAGGAGAAGAAAAACAAGGAAGGAATGGAACGGCGTTCATGTTAGACAAGAACTTCAGAAATAAAATATTGGAATTTAAGAGAATAAATGGCAGAATCTCATATCTAAGAATAAAAAACGAAATAGCGAATATATCAATAATAAACGCATACGCACCAACTGAAATATCACTACCAGAAGAAAAAGACGCATTTTACGAAAAAATTGAAGAAACATGCGAAATGATACCAAAACATGATACGTTGATAGTGCTAGGGGATTTCAACGCAAAAATAGGTAAGGAAGAACACCTAAGGAATGTAGCTGGAAGGGAAACAATTCATGAATCAACTACTGACAATGGGACAAGATTATGCAACCTAGCAGAAGAAATGCAATTATTTATCGTAAGCACAAAATTCAAGCATAAAAAGGAACATAAAATCACATGGACATTCCCAGGACAAAAAAGAGGAAACCAAATAGATCATATGCTAATCAAAAAGAAAAGAGAAAATTTAATAGAGGACGTTAGATCTTATAGAGGAACAAGTGTGAATACGGATCATCACTTGGTAATAGCAAAAACAAAGCTAAGAATGATTAGAAACTGTAGAACCAAAGGGATACCTAAAAAATGGAATGTAGAAAGCCTAAATAATGATGAAAGTAAAAGAAAATACCAAGAGGAGATCAAAGCACAATTAGATAAAAGAGGAAAAAATGAGAACATAGAAGAGGAGTGGCAAAACATTAAAAACGCAATAAATGATGCGTCAGATAAAGAGTTGAAGAGAAAACAAATAAAGAGGAAAACTGGATGGTTTGATAATGAGTGCGAAGTCGTGATAGGGGAGAAGAGACGGGCAAGGCTGGAGTGGATAAGAACAAGTAAAGATGAAGATTACGATATATACAAACAAGTAAGAAAGGAAGGAACAAAACTCATAAGAGAAAAAAAAATAAAATGGATAGAGACAAGGATGGACGAATTAGAAAGGGACAATAAGAATAACACGAAGTTATACAGACAGATAAAGCAACAAAAAAGGAAGAATATAATAACCAGAATAAATAAAAATCAATGGCAGGAATATAAGGAAAATATGATAAGCATAGAGGTAAGTACCAGCGAAGATGAAAGAATAGATAACCTAAAAGAAGAAATTATAAAAGAACCAACAGCAGAGGAAGTGAATGATATTATCAATAACTTAAAGGATAGAAAAGCCCCAGGATCAGATAACATTAGTAATGAAATGCTAAAAAATGGAGGAGAAAAATTAAGAGAGAGAATACACGACCTATTATTAAAAATATGGGAAAAGGAATCAATGCCCGAAGAATGGCGACTAGGAATCATAATACCAATACTAAAAAATGGTGATTTAACAAAATGTGATAATTATAGAAGAATAACATTACTAAACATAGTATACAAAGTATTAACATCAATTGTATTAAAAAGGTTGAATACATACCTAAGAAGAGAGATAGGAGAGTACCAGAACGGATTCATGCAGGGAAAGTCAACAATCGATGCAATTCACTCATTAAGCCAAGTTGTAGAAAAATGCTATGAAAGAGATATAGACCTACATTTAATATACATCGATTTTAAACAGGCGTTTGACAGTTTGGAAAGGAAAACTATCATGAAGGAAGCAACAACATTGGGAATACTAGAAAAGATAAAAAGGCTAATCAGAATGACATTAGATGAATCAGAAGCAGCTGTAATTACAGAAGAAGGGATGACAAATGCAATAAAACAAACAAAAGTAGTAAGACAGGGAGATGGACTTTCGTTGTGAAATAACCGGATCCTTAATACAGAAATCAAAACAAGTGATTGCATATGCCGATGATATTGCTGTCATGGCAAGGGATAAAGTTTAGAAAAAATAATAAAGAGGATAGATGGAGAAGCACGGAAACGAGGTCTAGAGATAAATCAAAAGAAAACGAAATATATGAGAGTGAGTAGGAAACAGGCAGAACATGGGAAGGAAATACGGATAGAAGACCGCAGGTTTGAACAAGTACAAACCTTCAAATACCTCGGAACGATTATAAGTAATAAAAACGATAGAAGTATAGAAATAGCACAAAGAATAAAATTGGGACACAACGCATACTACAGGTATAGGGAGATAATGAGAAGTAAAAAGATAAGTAGAAAAACAAAATCGAGAGTGTAGAAAACAGCGATATGACCGACAGTCTTATATGCGGCGGAAACTATGTGCATTACAAGCAGGGACGCAGAAAATTTAAAAATTTTCGAAAGGAAGATAATTAGAAGGATTTATGGACCGGAGAGGATAAGCGAGGAGCAGTATCGACGATTAACTAATCAAGCTATAAGAGAAATACTAAACGGAGAAGATATAGTAAAGGAAATCAAATCGAAAAGAATACGTTGGTATGGACACATAATGAGAAAGGAATCAATATCAAGGAAAATAGTGAAATGGAAACCGCAGGAAAGTGGATCCAATGGAAGACCTAAGTTAAGATGGGAGGACCAAATGATTAATGACATAAGGGCCATGGGAATCATTAACTGGCGAGAGAAGATAAAGGATAGAAAGGTATGGAGGCAAATAGCAGATGAAGCAAAGAAACATGACAACCTGTAAATACAAACAAACAAGAAAATGGAGAGGAGTGACGAACCGCCCCATAATGATAGTCAGAAGAGCTCAAGCAGCGGCTCCAATTCCGTAAGGAATGTATAGCCAGTTATATATATATATTTGCGAATAAACTCAATAAAAATAGTTACCCCCATATTCTTCATAACTTCATCCATCTGTTCGCAAAATGTCACGATCGCGTTTTCACATTCAGTCAAGTCATTCTGTTTTAGTTCCACTACGTTTTCTACTTTTTCCTCTTTCTCCATTTGAATCTCTTCTTCCATTTTTTCTTGTATTTCCGATTCGGGTTCTTCATCTATATTCATTATTGCATCCAAATCCTCGATAACTTTCTCAATATCTCTTCCTAGATTGGAGTAAGTTTCGTCTAATTTCTTTTCCTCCTCTATTTCTTCAAATGCCTTTTCATCTTCCTCTATGATGACTTCGGGTTTTCCATGAATAATCGGTGTGTTTTTCTCTTCCTCTATAATTGCTGCTATATCATCTTCTATTAACTTACTTTTGCTGTCAATTAAATTGGAATCGGTATTGCTTTTCATATTACTCAGAGCACTGGAGTCTTCTAAATCGGTATCGGTCTTTGATTTTAATTTGACGTTATTAGCTCTTATACTTTCCTGATTAAGCTGAAACAAATCGTTCATGCATTAATATAAATACGATAAAAAAGGAACAATAGTCTTACCTCTCTTAGTTCACTAATCGTACTTAAAATATTCTTTATTTCAAATTCAATTTCATTAAATGCATCGGTATGTTGACTCTTTGGATTAGACAAGGCATCTACTATTCTAAACTCTAATGCATCTATAATATCGTCCAAATGTTGCCCCAACAAGGGCTTGTGCTCTTCCATAATGTTTCTGACTTCATTCAGTTTACTCCTAGTGTTCGCGGCATTTCTATTCAATTCCCTCGGTGTCATAGTTATTGTATCTTTATTCTTGTTTTTCTCATCTGGTGGCACGGCTTGAAATTTTTTCCGATAGGTTTTCTTCCCCAATATTCGATTTACCAGATGTTCCGCTGGCGTAGGCTTATACTTATTCTTCCATAGTTGTTTTTGACTTAACGGTTCATTTTTCTTCGGGGCACCAGTATCATTCTTCTTAGAAGTTTCATCGCCAGATTGCATCAGCATTTGGCAACGTCTGCACAGTTTTTTACCGGTGTGACAGTCATCGTCGTGGTCTTTGAGATAATTTGCTACTTTTTTAAATGTCGGTCCTCTATTCAGGTGAACATTGTGATCTTGTTTTTGATGTTTGCTTTGATGGTTATACTTCGGATAGACTGGCATTACTGTTATCACAGGCGGTTGCAGATCGAAGAAGATGTAGGGCTTCAGGATTTGAATAATTTCCCTTTTCGACATGTTGCTTATTTTAATTCTATTTTCATCGCTTATTTTTAAGTCTAGAATAGATTAAGATTATTGTCTTTATGGTATGCACGCTCTTTTAAATTGAACTTACCACTTACTACTTGCCGGTCGTCTTCAGTTTTTTTCATATCGATTAATTTTGTTTTCTTCTTTTTATCTTTGTTTCGAATTATCGAAATGGGCATCACCGTCAACATTTTCTTAATTTTATATTTAGAATCGTTATAATTCTTGAGTTTTGTTTTAATATTCTCTTTGGAGAATCTACTTTTGCGATTTCTTCGGTCTATACTTTTAATGGAAGATGTTTTACCTATAACTTTCAACTTGTCTTCGATCCGCCTTCTAGATCGAATAGAAGCAATCTCATCGTTTGACTTCAATTTGATCTGGCAGTACCTTCTTTTACAACTCTTCTTTGCGGAATTTATATGATTTTTTAACGTCGGCTTTAAATCTGCGGGTATAATTAATTCGTCATTAAATTCTTTCGTACACATATCCAAGGCTTTCGGTTTATCCTTGATTTTGACATTATCCGATGCTTTCAAGCAAATCGATGCTTTAGTTGGTGTTAAATTAAGCGATGGTTTTTTGTCGGCGTTAAATTCCAATTGCTCGTAAAGTCTATAAGCGTCTGAAACGGATTTTGGTCTCTCCTGAACCTTAGCATTGGATAATTTCGGAGGTGGTTTTTGCTCTTCGACAGGTGGACTACTGCTTTTTAAGAGCGATTCTAGAACTTTAGGATCTTCATGGTACAGTAGTTTATACAATAAAGTGTCTTCGAGACGTTTGTTTGCGTCTGCATCACTGATATGGTCTTTCCGAGGATATTCAGACTGAATTGGTTCTACGTCTTTTAAAGTTATTTCATCCAAGATATCGTATACTTGTATGCCTCGGCGAAATGAATCGGATCTGACATGCATCCAATTATTTTTGTGCATCCCTGGTGTTATAGTGTTCTCAACAGTGACTCCACAAGTACATTTGTCCGGAGGACACACTTTACATGCTCGATTAGCTTGTATTTCTACCACTGGTTTACCATCTTTTCTCTTTCTGGCTACTGAAATGTAAGATTATTAATCTTTAGGCTTTACAATATAAAGCAGCACTTAAGAATATATATATAATTACTTAATTTGTGTTTTGAGATGGCATCGAAAGCCTTTTCCTGTTGCTTCTCCATAATTTCTTTGAACTCAGGTGGTACAACGTGCACTTGGGACCTTTGCTTTCTTGCAATACTCTTTAGAGCCCTCAGAAAATCCCTGTACTGACTTTTCGTTGCTTGCTTCTTTACAGTCAATTGTATTTCCTCGATAACACTAGGCGGTTTTCTCTGCCAAATCGGAATCTTCGTCGCGGAGATCTTCTCGTTAGATATCGCCTTTTTAACGGAAGCCAATTTCGTTTTTGATGAACATACAATAGATGCTTTCGGTTTAATAACCTGTTTCGAAGTAGAAGGACGTTTCTTTTGTTCCCTGGTCTTCCTTTTCTTTTTCTCCTTACCGGATGTCTTCGAGGTAACTTGTGATTTAGTTTCGTTTACCAATAAATTATCTCCAGCCATCGATATTGTGTTCATCAACTGTCCTATACTTGTATCTTGACGAGGTTGAGTTATTACGGTGTATGTATGGGATTTAAGTATGGGTTTATCGCCCTGAAAACAAAATAAAATCAATTAACGAGTTCGGACAGGACGTCAAGTAATCTTACAGATTTTCCCGGAGCATTTGTTTCGGAAACCTTGTTTGTTTGCACTGAAATAGTGCTACCGCCACCCTCGCTTGAGACTTCGAAGCTTTTCTTCGATTTCAGACGTTTGTAAGTCTGTTCGTCTTTTTCCATATCTGTTAAAGTATTCCTAACTTTGCCGCAGATTTCATTAAGGTGGGCTATACTTTCTTTAAGAGTCGAACTCATTTGTTGATTTATATTGGCGATGGTATTGGTGGTATTCGCCCTAATTTTATAGTAAATTTCTCTGACATCTTTGGATTTTAAAATTTCATCATTTCTACTTCCACTTTTACTTCTGGGTCTTTTTCCGTCTCTGCTTCCGCTTTGACTTCTGGATCTGGTCTCTTCTCGACTTCCACTCCTTTTTCTAGTTTTGCTGTTACTCCTTCTTCTTTCATTATTAGCCTCTTCCTCGAGAACGCTGCGTACGGTGAGTGGACCGTCTTTGTGCTTTGAATCCAAATTTCCTGTGCTTTTCACTCTCGGTAATTCCTTGGTAGCGACTTGCCTGTAGGTTTTGGCGCTACTAACGCGACGGTTAGGCTTAGTTATTGGTTTTTTCAACATACTTGCTATGATATTTTCTGTCGGCGTCAGTTTTGGACTGTTCTTTTGTTGTTTTCTATTATCTTCCTGTTTTGGAGAATTCTTGCGTTGTTTTTGATCATCTTCCTGTTTTGTGTTTATGCCCTTGACTGATTTCTTAGATGGAATCGGCGTAAGCTGTTTGCAATGATAATCTGGAAGATTAAATATGAATTAGTTTTCGATTTTCATAAAAAAAAATACAAAAAATACAAATACCAGGGACCACTTCAGGGGGTGTCGTAACAAAGTTAACATGTTCCTTTTTCTTTTTACCAGTTTTTTTCATTGATGAAATTGGTTCTGCAGAATTTGCATCTTGCACTTTCTTCTTCTTTTTCGGTGCTACTTTCTCAGTTGTAACTTCAACAGTTTCCTTTTCAACTTTTCGTTGGACATTTTTAGCTTTTTTTCGTATGGGTTTAGGTGGAACAACTTTTTGTGGAGCGGGCCTAACCGCGTCTGACACCGTCGACGAAGGTGGCCTTGGAAAAGATATTTCCTCATTCCGCGTCGGCGTATTTACCGTTGTAGATTGATTTGGCGAATGTTTCTTGTTGGCCGCTTGAGTTTGTTGGTTGAGAGATTTGTTTGTTTCAGAGAAATCAATTAAAGTCACTTTACTCATGCTGGCCGTAGACCAATTCGATGAGGACCCAGATGATTTCACGCTGCACGTTCTGGAAATGTTTTTTAAAAGGTCCATTCTCGGACTTGGCATCGCTAATTTTTCGAAAATCAAACTCGGTTTTTCCGAAGGCCCAGACGACAAACTCTCTTCTATTACTTTTTGGACGTGGTTGTTAACGAAATTTAACTTTTCTATGGTCGAGGACACCATTTCAGTTATGTCTCGGTCTCTTGGGATTAATTTAGAACTGGATGCTCTTATATAGGAACGGTTAACTCTTAATTTACGCCTTGAGTTATTCACTTTTGCTTCTGATACGTCACTTATCCGACTGGACAGGTCCTCTATGTCGGATTCGTCTCCAGAACATTCGAGTTTTTTCCGGTTCGTATATCTTTCTCTGTTTTTACGTGGTTTTAACCTTGTTGGTGGACGCGAATCTCCATGAGTGAACTTAAATAGAGAGCAAATACAATTTTGCGTGATCCACAAAAATAACCTTACAAAGCGATATTTAAAAATAGGATAGTTTTTTGGGTTCTTGAAATAATGACGATGAAAAAGCTATTTTTTTTAAATTCTTGTTTGACGATTGTTGTCGGGACAAAAGAATATATCTACCTTATCCTCGATAACAGTTAAAGCAAGTAATTTTTATAAATGCTCTTTAGATTCACATATTGTTCTACCTTAAGATAATAAAAGCTTAATTGGAAAATGTTTCAATTGCTGTTATTAATTCTACAACAAATTAGATACAAACATAAACTCAATAATCAATATGGAGCTATGAAAGTAAAGACACTATTTTAAAAGAAACACATTGGTGGTAAATTACAAACATTTCGAGTGAAATTTAAGGAAAAAGATACGCAAATTTCTTTATAAATATGGCAGAGAGACAACTGTATATTCTGTCATAATTAAACAAGCTTTGTATTAGCGAGAATTAATGGTGATTCATGGGTTAGGGCGCTGAACTATGATGTTGATTTAAATTTACTTAAATCAGTGAAATATTAAGAATATGACAGTTGAACAAGAAGATACTAATCTGAAGTATGATGCCTTCCAAATTATATTGTTGCAAAAATTGGTACGCGACAGTTGCGCATTGAGAACGAAAAATATGTACAAATATGTTGGTCTATTTTAACTTAACGTTCCCGTGAGGTGTATTGTTTCATTATAACTGTTTTTATTGAAAACTGGTGCAGAAAGTAGAAAAGTTGTTAAAACATTAAGTTAACACTGAGAAGACGAAACTTGTAAATATGAATTAGAAGCTGCAAAATCGAAATCAGATAATAGTGCATTGAATATAGACGACTGTACATATTAAAAATAACAACAAAATTAGGCACAAATTAAATGGACTTACTGTTTGCAAGTTTCATTAGTAAATGGGTTGTTCTTTCTTTAATATATACTAAACTTAAAGAAGTATAGCAAACGCCAATTAAGTTGGCGCGAGGAGGGGTAAGTTCGCGCAGGGTTAGAAGTAGTGGGGAGATTTGTATTTGGTTTTACATCAAATGTCAGATAATTCTAACCTCTGAGCGGGTATCACTTTATGATCCCCTAGCAAAGACATTATGTTCCGTCAAACGTCAATGACAAATGCATTCTGACAATTTCTTGAGTAGTGGGGGCGGACGTTTTTAAAAACGGCTTCTGCGCACCCCCTCCTCGCGCCAACTTAATTGGCGTTTGCTATACTATCTTATTAATATATGTATACTTACATTCTGTAAATCCGCTCTACTTTGAGCCACTGTCATCGAACTGGTAACTTCAATTTCATCCCTTTTCCGTTTTCTTCTTTTCTTCTTTTTCATCATTTTACCTTCCGCAACAAGATTGGATATTATCTGCATTTCTTTGTCGTTCTCTTTGCTGATTATTTGAGATAATCTAGCGCAACTGGCATGTTCACGTTTTTCACCTCCTTCACAAAAAGGATCTACGTTCTGTATTGAATCTTTCATTTGCTTCTCATCTATTTTCGCATCTTTTTCCCTAGAGTCGGGACGGTTGTTGCCCGTCAAGTTTTTCAGCTGTCGTTTTTTAACCGGCTTTTCCTGTCCTATTAAGCTGGAGTTTGTTTCGCTACTGAATCTAGAATAATTTATGAGAATCAACTTTAGTAAAATATTGAAAAATATAGAATGGGGATACCTAGTTTGTTCCCTGGCGGATTTGATTACATCGGAACAACCTTTTCTCAAGCCATCATTAATGTTGTGTATGATGTCTTTGGTTTGTCTGACGCTGTCTTTGCTTTCAACGAAATGCGGGTCACTGTAATTGAGATTCGTGTGGCCTTGGATGATACGAATCCTGTGCAACAGACTATTGCAGATTTTTACTTTCTGATCTTTGGTCATTGAATTTGTATTTTCGCCTTTTTCCATTTTGTTTTGCTTTCCGGTGATATCTACTGGAAGAAATCTCAAAGTTGTTTTGATATAAGACTTCAAAAGAAAAGGTCGATAATGATCAATTAGGTGATTTACGAGAACGATTAAAATTTTTCGTGGATATCACGTCATTTTGACATTTGCGTATTGAATTTTGTAATTAAAAAATAGTACAAGCAAAGCCTATTTAATCAGGGTTATACTTAGTTTTTAATAGTTTTCATTTCTCGAAAATAAATCATGTAATGAAGCAGCAACTTACTTTATGTCGTTCAAGGTAACGTCTTACGAAAAATATATGCCTCAAGATTGAACGTTGTCGTTCAACATTATATGATACTTGTGGTTGTGTGGCGTATTAATCTATTAAAATCATTCTTTAAGTATGTTTGCGTAAAATGGCTCGTGTTACTGTTCAAAGATTTTGATTATTTAATTGTCAAAAGGTTTTATTTTTTGTCAAAATTTTCTATTTTCAATATACTAGATTTTTTTTCTATAACGTTGTCAAGACAATTGATATCATGGATTATTTGCAACTCTCTGCCGCCTCTCCGTATCTACTTTCCAATTTTTCTCTCGCAGAACTTATTTTATTCAATTGATCAAATTAGACACTTGATTTTCTATTCCACATACTTTATCTTCTAACGAGCGATCAAATAAATCAGGAGTCGAAGTAGATTTTGCAGGAGAAAACATATTTTCTAACTTAAGCATTTGTAATATCAACATACATAATTGTCACTATTATCAATAGTAATATCACAAGAGAGTGAGAATATATTGAAAATAATTCGACAGCCCTCGACTCGACAGCCCTCGACTCGAGCCCTACGGGCTCTCGTGTCTATTCCCGAATGGCAACAAGTTTGAGAAAGACTGGAGAATTATTTTCTAATTATTTCTCACTCTCGAGTGGTATTCGAAAGATTATTTTTTAATGTTTAAATAAAAAATATAGCATAAAAATACAACTTTTTAATATTATTTCTGTACATTTACAAAATTAATTACACTGGTCTGCAGAAAAAAATTCTTTTTTCTCCTCATTGTTTTCATGCATGATTACATCATATTTGGTGCTCTTACCTCGGAATTTAACATGCAAAAAAATACAGCACATAGATTTTAAATATAGTGTCCATTTAATTAAAAAACGATATTATTTTAGTAACAACAATTACAAAAAATTGAAAAAAGACTACGGTCTAAGTTTTACAACGAAAAATGCTAATTTTACAGTTACAAGTTATAGAAATATCAGTATATTTATCCCATTATGGTAATATAATTCAAGTTATTTTGTTTTTTTTTTCTTTTCATCGTTTCCATCGAAGTTTCTCGGCGAATCGACCAACAAAAATCAGCAAGCATTGCTGCTGACCATTTTCCATTGTAGCGTCTTTCAATATGCATAATATCCTGATGAAACCTTTCACCATGCTCATCTGATACGGCACCGAGATTTTCCGGAAAGAAATCTAAATGCGAGTCCAAAAAATGAATTATGAGTGACATATTGCATCCTAAAGCTTTATAAGCAGAAAGAAGCTCTCGAATGATTTGTCGGTAGTTGTCAGGTTTTGTATTACCTAGAAAATTATGACACACTTTTACAAAAGCCACCCAAGCTTTTTTTCAGCTTTGCTCAACTTCGAATTGAAAACTTCATCCCTCATAAACTCTCGTATTTGCGGACCTACAAAAATCCCTTCTTTCAATTTCGCGTCACTGATTCGAGGAAATTTTGTTTTGAGATATTGAAAGCCTGCACCATCCTTGTTCATAGCTTTCACTAAGTTTTTCATGAGCCCCAGCTTTATATGAGGTGGTGGCAAAAAAATTTTGTCACTTGGCACTAGAGGTTCTTGAGATACATTTTTAAGTCCAGGTGTCAAGCTTTTTCTTTGCGGCCAAGTTTTAACTTTGTAATGTTTGTCTCTTGCGCGACTGTCCCACTCACATAAAAAACAGCAAAACTTGGTGTATCCTCCTTGCAATCCAGTAAGTATAGCGACAACTTTTAAGTCAGCACAAATATTCCATAGGTATTGAGAATATTTTATTTTTTCAAGTAATACCTCCAGATTTGCATAATTTTCTTTCATGTTTGTTGCATGTGCTAGAGGCACTGATGGGTATTTATTTCCATTGTGAAGTAAAACGGCTTTCAAACTAATCTTCGACGCATCAATAAAAAGTCTCCATTCGTCAGAATTTTCTGGGAAACTCAGTTCTTTAAGAAGCCCTGCAACATCATTACAATATACTAAATCATTTTCTTTGGAAAAGTAACTCGTAAAATCTTCTTGTCTTGTGCGAAAATATGAGACTCTTGTACTTTTATCCAACAAATTCCACTGTTTCAATCTTGATCCGAGTAATTGAGCCTTAGATTTTGATAGCCCCAAGTCTCTAACGAGATCATTTAAATCAGGTTGTTTAAGAAAATAAGGTTCTTTTGAGGGGCTTGAAGATCCTGATGAAGCGTATGATGATGAAGATGTACAGGAATAAATAGAACTCGATTGAGGCTGTAGACCAGAAGTATTTTTATTTTCTATCTTCTCGCTATTTTTTGTAGGTACTGGAGGTGAACTGCCTTCACCACGAGGAAGTGGTCTCTTTGCAGATGCGATGTTTGGATATACAATCTTGTTTTTATTTTTTTTCGAGAATCCTCGTGTTGATGTCATGCAGAAAAAACAGTCATTTTCATGATTCTGAGGTTCACTCCAAAGCATTGGCATCGTAAACGGCATAGATTTGTGACTTCCTTCAAGCCAACCTCTCAACGTTCTTGAACAACTGTTACAGCAAATTTTTGGGAACCAACTTTTATCCCTCTCATCGATAGAGAATCCAAAATAAAGCTGATAAGCTTTTTTAACAAGATCTGTTATCGCATTTCGCTGTGTTTTTAGAGTAAACTCACCACAAATGTAGCAAAAACAGTCGGTAGAATTCTTACAAGCGCGCGGCATTTTATAACCTAAAATTGAATGGAATTTTTTTAAAAAATAATTTTAAATTTCTATTATATATTTATTATCTATGTTCATAAAAAAATGGATAACCTACACATAAAATACTTAAAATATATGTATAACATGAATTTTGTGCAAAACTTACCAAAGTATTTGATATAGAACGTAAACAATTAAAAGACAAGTTTTCAACTAACTGTTGTGTACACAGTGTATACTGCGCAGGCGCATATGTACTACCATAGAAATCACTTTCGGGACTTTCCTTCTTTCTCTTATAACTAGCAAAAACCTATTTCGTATGTATATACATTGTTTATAATGTTAACGCATATAACGAATTAAAAAAAAACGGAATTTATGATATTTTGGAAAAAGAATCATATCGAAAAAACTAGACGTGATTCAGATTCAGAGCATCGAAATCTTCATATTTATGACATAATTTTATGAAGGAGGATTTTGTTGCAGACCAGTGTTAGTGTTAAAAGTTTGTATGTGAAATACACAATTTTGTAAATGTTTTGTCCGTGAGTGGTGGATTTTGCAACATTCTTCTGTTCTGTTAAAAGTTATAACTTCTCCCTTGTCTCTTAGGTTATTAATCAAACTTGAATGATGTTCATTATTCAACTGCAGGTACGGTTTCAATGAACTAGATGAGCTGTGGCCCGTAATTTTTATTATTTCCTGCTCGTTAACACCTGCTTTCGCTAGATGAGACACTGCACTTGACCTTGAAGAATGGTTCGTAATTTTTATTTTTTTAGTGTCCAGCCCAATCATGTCCGCCGATTCTTTCATCCACTTCGACATTATGTTCACCCCCAACGGCATATTTTTGTACCATCCTGAAGAAGACGGTTTATCCCAAGCAATGTTTACTGTTAAAAAAAGGTCTGTCAGTTTTTATATGTTCGTTCCTCTTGCTTAGCAATTTCTTGAGCAATCGGACAGGACACGCATCAGGCTTTTCAGTATTTGGTATTAACCATTTACTATCAGTCAACGTTTGTGCCCCACCTTGCGCTGTTTTAGAGAAAACCGGATTATACTCTACTCTTCCAGTGGCCAAACCAGCATTGTCTGTTTCTTTTTGAAAATAATGCACTAAACATTGACAACCTTCTCCCCCACGCCATGCTAGCTAATATGAAGCAATGTGATAAAAGCATTTTTGCAAACCGAAGGGTGTCTCCTCGTCGTAGCGTTTTATTATTTCCATGATTTGTTCATTAGTTAGAATTGCAGAACTTTGCTTCCTTTTTTCTGGCACTTGTTGTAATATCTTACGTTTTGTATTTCTGGCTTCTCTCGCAGATTTAAATTCGATATCTTTAAAGGGGTCTAATTTTCTACTAAATTCGTTGTAGTACAACTCTTGCATTAATTTGGCGGTTTTATTCCACATTGTTTTAATAACGGCTTCTTTGTAATCTTCTCCATTTCACCTTTTCATATTAAATCCCCAGTCTTTCAAAATGTTTGCCAGTTTTGTGACTGGTGTATTTCCTTCTAATTTGTAACCCCATTCGTCGCAAAATGATTGGAATTGTTTCCATATTGAATTATTACTAACCATAGTATTTTTGCACGAATTTCCTTTAATCTGTGCGTTTATATCTTCCACTGATGATGAACTAAATCGCTTATGGTTCATTGCTTCCAATTTGCAATAATACTGGTGACAGGTGTCAAAACTAGAAAATACGTTGTCAACAAACAGAAACAAAATACTAGAAAATATTCTCGGGAGAATAATGTACTAAGATTATTCTCAGTTATAATATCACAAGAGCATAGAAAATAATCGATTATATTTCCGAGTCACGAGACGTATTCTGCGAAACACCACGAGAGCATAGCTCGAGTGGTGTTTTAAGGATATACGTCGAGTGAAGAGGTTATATAATAGATTATTTTCGTTAGCTCGTTACGATTATATAAAGAATTAACTAACGAAATTTTTTTATTGGTTGAAATTCAAAGTACAATTATTATAATAAATATGTGTTGTATTATCTTTAGAAGTTGAATTTGAGGTGCTGGTGATGGTAGAGATCTTTCAAAATACTTGCTAATCGTTCGTCAGAAGTTTGAGCACAAAGTTTATAATTTCGCTGTTCACAAAATTCGGTGAACTGTTTCCAAACATATTTATGTGTTTTAACGGTATTTTGCGGTGTCAAATCTTCAATTTCTTTATCTATTTCGGTCCCCGAGCTTATACCAAAGCGTTCCATGTCGAAAAAATTAAAAAAACCTTATGAAAATTGCTGAATATATTTTTGACGTTTATCAACAAACTTCAAAACACTTGTTACCATGACAAAATTCATATTGTTGGAGGAAGCGAAACACCAAAACGGTTATATCACGTCGTCAAGAGTATATTCACTTATCAATACATGGTAACTATGTAAAATTTGTAATTGCTATTGGCTAAATTTCAAATGAGTTATATAATCACTATAATAATATTGTGATTGCACAGAATTAAACACGTGTCCGCAAATACTGCTAAACGATTGGTTAGTAAAATTATTAAAAAATAATCTGGATAAAATAAAACAAATTTTAATGAATTTCACTACTTTTTACTTTACAAAGTCACGATCGTTTCGCTCACACAGGAGCTTCGTCAGACATATAACTGTCGTATACATAATTGTCAATTTATAAATTTGTTCATTCATAAATCAAATGTCATCTAACGAAATAAAACGTTTATATTGTAACACGATAGGTATTTACTTATAAACTAGAAAATTAGATATGCAATTTTAAGAATTAATACACATTTTACAAAGTATGCTGAAATTGTCCACCGCTCAATACATTTTGCACATCTCCTTTTTACGCTTTCAAAAGTACATATTATGATGTTCATTGATTTCATTAATTTTTTGTGTAATTTGGACTTGAAGATGTGCCAAAGAATTTGTACGTTGAAAATAGAATTGTTTAAAATACGCCATAAAAGGAAATCGCATGGAGTGATGTCGCAAGATCTTGGAGGAAATTCGTGATCGCTCTTCAGGCTAATCAAGCGATTGTCAAAAAATGTAACTGTATTTTGTGCTGTGTCCTCTTGCATCGTCTTGCTGAACATATTCTACCATATGAGCAGAAATTGTTTGGATAAGGGATGGCCATGATTGGGAGGATCACTGTCTTTGATAGGTTCAGTCTGTTGTTGGTTCTACATCTTTGTTGGATGTCAGTTTCGATTTGAATTGTTATTTGACATGAATGTCATAATGTCAGTCATAAATGTCAGTTTTGATTTGAAGTTTTATTGGACATGATTAAAATGTCAGTTTTTTTTTAGCTAACATAACCAATATAGTAAATATAGTAAATATGCTTTCTACACTTTACGACGCTATTTTATTCAAATTGTTCATAGAAAAAATTCGCCCTTAAGTAGGAATCGAACCCACGACCTCTGTCTTGCCGAATCATTGCTTTACCACTGAGCTGTTAAAGGCGTGACTTAGAAACTTTTATGGGGATGGCTTGAGTTGCATCAAAGGAAACAGATGAATATATCTTGCCCGTAAAATAGCGTCGTAAAGTGTAGAAAGCATATTTACAATACATTACTTCGCGTAAATGCAATAAATTAGTATAACCAATATAATTCCAACTACATCAAATCAAAACTGACATTTAATTGGCAACAACAAGCTGAACCTATCAAAGACAACCATGGCCATCGCTTATCTAAATAATTTTTGCTGATATGGTACTTAACTTAGAAAATACGTTTTCTCATTCACAACCTATTTCAACTGCGGATTTATTTGATCGCTCGTTATAAAGTGTGTTTTTTATAGAGGTATAGATCTTTGAAATGGAATAAAACAAAGATGAATTTTTTAAATTGACATGAAATTTACTTTATTCGAAAGATAATCTTCTGGCATTATAATTTAAATATGACTTCTGGCATATAACCGCCACGGCTGGCTCGGACGTAGTCTAATCTGGAGGTCCAATTTTCGATGACTTTTTCCAACATTTGTGGCCGTATATCGGCAATAACGCGGCGAATGTTGTCCTCCAAATGGTCAATCGTTTCGGGCTTATCGGCGTAGACTAGCGACTTCACATATCCCCACAGAAAATAGTCTAGCGGCGTTAAATCGCACGATCTTGGAGGCCAATTCACGGGCCTGACACGTGAAACTATGCGGTTACCAAAGGTTTCCTTCAATAAATCAATTGTGGCACGAGCTGTGTGACATGTTGCGCCGTCTTGTTGAAACCACAGCTCCTGCACATCATGGTTGTTCAATTGATGAACGAAAAAGTCTGTAATCATGGCTCTATAGCGGTCACCATTGATTGTAACGTTCTGACCAGCATCGTTTTTAAAGAAGTACGGAAAAATGATTCCACCAGCCCATAAAGCACACCAAACAGTTAGTTTTTCTGGATGTAACGGTGTCTCAACATACACTTGAGGATTACCATCACTCCAAATACGGCAGTTTTGTTTATTGACGTATCCATTCAAACAAAAGTGAGCTTCATCGCTAAACAAAATTCGCTTATGAAAATCGGGATCAACGGCAATCTTGTTTTGGGCCCATTCACCGAATCTACGCCTTGCTAGGTGATCGTGTGGCTTCAATTCTTGCACGAGTTGGATTTCGTAAGCACGCAAACCAAGATCTTTCCGCAATATCTTCCATAAAGTGGATGGACATATATCCAATTCCTGTGCACGATGGCGGATAGACTGATTCGGGTCTTCCTCTACGCTACGCTCTACAGCAGCAATGACTTCTTCTGTACGCACTGTACGACGTCTCTTTGGATGCGTATTATCATTTAGAGTAAACTTGGTGCGAAAACGTTCCATAGTTAATCGAATTAATTGCTCTGATGGACGATTATGTTGACCGTAAAATGGACGTAGTGCGCGATACGTATTTCGAACAGAACCATGATTTTCAAAATAAATTTGCACAATTTGGAAGCGTTGTTCAGGTGTCAGTCTATTCATGTTGAAATGCCAAACCAAACTAAACATAAATCACTTGACGGCTGACAAAATTGCCGCCAGTTAAAAAATTTTTGCCAACTTAAAGTTATATACCTCTATAAAAAACACCCGTTATATATAAAAATGGATTGTTAATTGTTGGAAATGCCATCACTCGATAACCGACACTGTAAATTTATCTGGGAAATGCACTTTGGGCCATCACTCGCGATTGAATCGACAAATTTCCTACATTTTGGTTTGTTTTGTTGTGTTTCTGTAATTTGGGAAAAATTGAGGAACATTTGTGGAAAATTTCATGGAAATGAAATTACCATGGTAATTTACCACACTTTTTTATTGTTTAAATAAAACCCCTACAACAAAAAAAAGTCTTATACATTTTATTAAAGCAAAAAAAAAATAAAGAGTACAATATTAACATATTTTAAAATTAAACAATATTCTAAAAATAGAACTAAACAATGATTTTTCATTATTACCATTATGTAATATGTAATGTTATTTACATAACTATTCCAGATCACTCTCAGTCTCAGTATTGCAATTCGAATCAGAACATTCCAACTCTTCTGTTGGGAGTTCTTTCAGTGCCGGATTTTCTTTCAGTTTTAAATTTAAATTCACATATACCAACTTAGCAGCTCTTTCCTTAGTTAATCTATTTCGTTTTTTACTGTGTATAATACTAAACATTGAAAAACTTCTCTCCGTCGCACATGTTGTTGGTGGGCTGTTCAAAATTTCTATTGCGACTTTACTTAAAGCTGTAGTACAACAAAGTGATTTCCACCATAATACAGAATTCAATTTGCCTGTCTCTAATGCTTGCCATATAAAATCTTTTGAAAACAATTGTTCTTTCGATTTGTAATAAGCAACCTCAGTCATAATTTCTGCTATATCAAATCCACTAACTAGATGCGTTGATAGTTTGTTAATATATGTCAGTGCTGTGATATATTCCTCGTTATTGAGATTTTTGCCTATAAATTTTGGATCTAGTAAATTGGCAGCCAAATGTATAGGTGTTATAGCCATTTCTCTCCGTGATTTTAAATGTGATAGGACAGCATTTAGTTCTGAAACTGGGCATGCAGCAGTCAGTTGATCTTTCAGGTCTTGAAAATATTCAACAACATGAGTTATGCAAGGTTGAAAGGTTTGTATGTTCTTTAAAATTACGGAGACTGGGTGTAAAATTGTATGTAATGTATCAACTCTTTCCCAAAACAGATCATCTAAAATATTATTTTTTATTCTTTTGTCTAAAGTATTAGCTATAGTTTCTGTTATAGCCAATTCTTTTAAATTTTTTTTATTTATCCTTAAGCTTTCTAAACAGAAAATATTAGAGCACCATCTAGTTTGGCCAGGTAGTTTAAGAGATTTTAGTGTGTTTGATTTTTGTAATGCTCGCTGTTCATCTTGTATATTTTTAAATGTAGCATTCAAAATATGCGATTTTTTAATAGTTTTTACTATGACTTTACAATCAGTAATTGTAATTAAACATGCAAATACTTCCAATTTTAAAATATTTTGTGCGAATAAATTCAAAATATGATCACAACATCCATAAAAAGAAAAATAATTAGACGGGTACATATCACTAATTAATTTCCAAGTTGATTTCATATTGCTAGCGTTATCAATCACTATGCTTATAATTTTATTAATACCTAAGTCGTCAATAACAGAACTAAGTAAAGAACAAAGATATGCAGCATCGTGGCGATTTTCCTTGCAGTCAATTACTTTAAATAAAACTGGTTCTGGACATGTAATTATTATATTTATAATGATTCGTTTCTAATATTACTCCACCCATCAACTTGAATTCCAATTGTTTTAGCCTTTGCTGTTTTTTCATTAACTAACTGATTTATTTGAGAGTATTGTTTATCTAAAAGCGCATTGGATAACTGATATCTAGTCGGCAATCGTAAAGATGGTTTAATTTTTTTAAACAATTTTTGCCAATCAACATTTTCCGTAAAATTTAAAGGGGTATTACTAGCAAAGCATGCTCTTGCTAAGAGATCCCAAATTTCCTCTTCTTCTGATTTCATTACATTACATTATTCATTACATCCACAAAAAAATCCAAATTTTCAATGTAAGCGGATTTAGTGGTGCTTGCAGCGTGGGCGAGAATCGCTTGAAATCGTCTCTCCATCGTCGTCTTCTAAATCTGTTTGCGAAGAACTTTTTCTTTCCGGAATCTCTAAAATGTTAAATACTTTTAGATAAAACCCAATAGGAATCAATCAAAATTACTCACCTTTATTTATTGCTTTAATTTTCTTAACACTTAATGCTCTTGATTTTGAATGTATTTCATTCTTTATTTTACGAGGACAACGAATGCACTTATTCTATAAGTGACTGGACATTCTGGTTACATTTAAAACATAACTTTGCGAACAGAAGTTACACGAATATAATTTCGAATGTTCTGTGGATTTTGAAAATGCTGTTAAAATAACTTTTTTTATTTTATCTTTTCGCCCAAACCCAGCGCACTGCACTACGAGTAGTATATTCACAAACTTTATATAGTTCAACTTATACACCGAAATCTTTTGAAAGACTACTTCATTCGTTATATAAACGGATGATTCACGAGCATTTACATCTGCTAGAAAGGGACTTCCCCAATCACCGAGTGTGCAATGTCATACGTGTACATAGATGTTATTTTACTTTGTTTCTAATTTACGGAAATTTTATGTGGTAATTTACCGTAAATGACGGTAATTAATTCGGTAATATACGGGGTAATTTACCGACTTACATCACTGATTAAAAGACATATTTTTAAAGAATGTCAGGGTATTAATGCTCAACTCCTGCTCAGAGGTATGGAAAATTTTCAAAATAGGTTAAGGTTTTATTTAGAAGCCAAGAGATAAAAGATATCATTTTCAAAAAGTAAAATTGCTCATATTAAAGTTGTTATATATCGCAAGTTGGTTTAATTTAGTCATTTTTCAACAATTTTACAGTTTTATGAAAATGTGCCATATCAGCTGCCGAGCCCTGTATAACTATTCGTGTTGTGGGACCTTAGCTACAATGTTTTATTTCTATTTCACTGATCATTCAGCAATGGTCGACGCTAGGGTCTGTTTGAGTATGTTAATTACAATATCATTATCACCCAAGATAACAGCTTTTTTTGAACGATGGCGTGCGATATATCTTTACAGAAGAAATTTTCTAATGGATACAACACGTTCAGAATGTTTGATCTATGGTAAAAGTTAATACCTGTTGTAGTGGACTGTATGTTTTTATTGTCAAATTAAAACTGCCAATTTTATAACCTTTTTTTTTATTTTAAATTTTTAATTACAGTGACAAAACTAAACTGCCATCTTGGTACAATTTTGCCTCTTCTCTCTCATTTCGTCGTCTCCCGTTGCGTCCTTTCCTCTCTATTTACGCTATCATTATTAACTGTATTAGAGCCATCTAGCAATCGAGTACGCAACATGTAGTGTTTCCTGGATATTCGTAATTATATCAGAAATTTAGGTTCAAAATAATTTTTCGTCTTACTTTATTTTTGCCTTATTTTAGTAGTAAAACAAAGTTAATTTCTAGATTGGAAAATCACTTTTTGATCAAAGAGGCGCGAAAATTGTAAATTGCATAATGGAGAAAGCGGAAGAAATGAAAGTTAAAATACATTTGCCTGTTGACTTCAAGGTTGCTGATAAAATAGCTGATGATGTGCAGGTATAAGATAATCCTTTTAAAACATAAAATATACACACACAAGCATATAAAACAACCAGTATTAGAAAGAGCACCTCGACTGATTATGTGTTATACATCGAAGTCTGCCTCACATTAATTTTAACTAATTTTCTTCCACATAATTCATATTTATAACACCAAATCAGCATTAAATTTGCTCCGAACTTACGATCTACAAACTCCCAATTAGGTAAGCGATGCCACTGTGGAATCTGGCATCCCTGACGACAAAATGGGTCTTGATATTGGACCGAAATCCATCGAGGTTTTGGGAGGTGCTATAGACCGCGCAAAAACTCTTGTTTGGAACGGTCCTCCGGGCGTTTTCGAGAACAAGAACTTCGCTGGCGGCACCAAAGGTTTCATGGAGAGAATTATCGAAGCTACCAAACGCGGTTGCACTACGATTATTGGCGGAGGTGACACGGCGACCGTCGCAAAAAAACACAAAGCGGTGGATAAAGTATCGCATGTTTCGACTGGAGGTGGTGCCAGCTTGAACTTGCTCGAAGGTATTTTCGATCCTTACGGGGACATTATCTTTTTCTTCTAAATAAATTCTAGATCCATTCTTTTCTGGATTTTCAGGAAAGACGCTACCTGGTGTTGCCGCCCTTACAGATTTACCTTGATTCAGGGAACGTGGATTATTAAAAATATTGTATTTTATAAATTTCATTAAATTTTCTGTAATGTAAAACGTATATTCCGTAATATTGCTTATATTCGCATTAAAAAATCAATTAGAAAGTCGATTGAACGTAAAGACACGATAGAGAAACGGCTTTGATATCTCTGAGATAAGTATTACAATATATCTATTGGAATAGTAAGATAAATCTTAGGTTATATACAGGATCTAGTATTTTTGCAAATTAATTGCATTTTTCGCTAAGTAACGTGAATGAATGAAATATTTCTTTCTACATTTTACAACGCTAATTATTGGAATTTTTCTATTGACAAAAATTGCCCTTAAGCAGGATTCGAACCCACGTCCATGATTTGCCGGACCAATGCTCTGCTACTAAGCTATTAAGAACTGCGGTTCCGAATACATTAGGAAGCCTTAAGTACATTAAGGAAACAGATGTTAATATTTTTGCCTGTAATCGGAAGCACAGTCCTTAATGCACAGTGCATAGCAACGGTCCGGGAAACCATCGACGTAGGTTCGAATCCTGCGTAAGGACGAATTTTTTTAATAGAAAAATTCGAATAATCAGCGTCGTAAAATGTAGAAAGCAATATTTAATTCATCTAGCATTTTCATTGTTTGTTCTCTCCATTTTCTATGAATATACGCAATAATCTGAATAAAAATCTCTATTTTTATTTTGTAGATAGGTAATTCTTTATACGATGAAGAAGGAGCTAAAATAATCCAGAAGTTGTTAGACAAAGCCAAACAAAACAACGTTCAAGTCCATTTACCAGTCGACTTTGTCACAGCAGATAAATTTGCAGAAGATGCTACAGTGAGTAAATTCTATATTACCTTGATTTATCCACGTACTATCGTGAGCAATTGAAAGTTAATACTTTATTATGTTGGCATGTCGAAATTTCAAAATTTATCTAATGTATACAGTACTTTTGAAGTGTCAGTGTCAGCATTTAATCATAACATAAATGACATTAGCTTGACAATTTGGTAAAATTTACGCAGCTATAATAGTGCGTTTACTTTCAATTGCTCACGATAGTACATTGAATTTTAAAATTAAACCTCTGCAAAATGTGATCTTGCTTTTAAGACTAGCAATTTAAGGTCGATAAAGATTGAATATTTAAAATTTCCGCTCATATTTGTTATTTATTCATAATTGACATTACGCTTGTATTTTTATCAACACGCTTGCGTATTAAGAGTCTCAAGATAGTTATTGTTTGCATAGTGATAAAAGAACTCGTTTTTTCAAATTTTTTAAAGGTTTAAATAATTATGTCGCACCCTGTACAACACGTTCTAAAAGTCCCCGTTTTTGATCACTATGAAAAAAATTGTATTATTGGTTTTCTTTTAGGTTGGCCAAGCAACTTTAGAATCAGGCATAGACGACGGTCTTATGGGATTAGATATTGGACCAAAAACAATCGAACTGTTCAAGGAACCAATAGCTAGAGCAAAAACTATAGTGTGGAATGGTCCAGCCGGTGTCTTTGAATTCGAAAACTTCAGTAAAGGTACCAAATCCATGATGGACGGCGTGGTTAAAGCAACAGAAGCAGGCGCTATTACAATAATAGGAGGCGGTGATACTGCTACGTGTTGCGCGAATTGGAATACCGAGGATAAAGTTTCTCATGTTTCTACTGGCGGCGGTGCAAGTTTAGAACTTCTAGAAGGTAAACAAAGCCATGTCAAACATGTTATTATGTATTTGATTTAAGTAGACGGGTAGGATTTGAACGTACGCACTATCTAACTACCAACCGTGTTCACTGTTAAATATATCCTGTCAAACATGTTATTATCATCATGTTAGGTAATGTCCCAGTAATTACAGTTAAAAGTTTAAGGGCCGGTATTATAAACGATAAAAATCTGTAGATTTGATTTAGTAAAGCAAGTAATAGATATTTATGTATTAGGGGAATAAACGACAGTTTTAATCCCGAGACAGTAAGTAATTTTCTGTTGAGGGATTATAGACGTTTATTCCCGAATTACACTTTTCTCCCGACCTTAAATGTAATAATTTATTTCATTATTAGTTTGACAGTTGATTGATAGATTGATCTGATGTCATTCAATTAAGTTGGTTTGTCATGAAAATGTGCATAGTTTCTGGTTACTAAGGTAAAACGAGTTTACAAGTAAATGAGAACGAACCTTGCACAAGCACTACTGTAAGCAACCGCCAAGTTAAGATATCAGATGATTGTCCATATATAAATATTGTAAACTCATCTAATGTTACTATTACGATTACAAAATAAAATTGATTGATATATTTAAATGCTTCGTCAATCTGACAGTTAAATTAATTTTGACTTAAAAAAATGAACCAAAAGTCATTCACTACAGTATTCACTTTATTCCCTAGGGAAAATCGAATATTTTATTCCTTAGAGAATAAAGTAGTCTAATATATGTCAATTGTCAGATGTACGAGAAGATGACACTTTATTCTCGGTCGGGAGAAAATTTAATTTATTCTATAGATTGGGTATTATAAACAGCGAATAACGAAACCAGGCTAGTTAATCTACCAATTAATTTAAACCCTAGAAAATCGTGATATTAAATGTTATTCATTGGTTAAATGCGATCAGCTGTTTGTTCCACTGTGCTTCAAATAAACATAACCTTACTTTTAAAAATTTGTTATAGGTAAAGTACTTCCTGGAGTAGCAGCACTCAGTGAAGAAAGCTCAAAAGAGTAGTGTTATTTATAGCAATACTTGGATCATGATATTTATACATATATATAGTTTAAAGAAGAATTCGTTTCATTTTTTAGAGCCTTTTTGTTATTTTTGAAAATCAAATATTGTATTTATACGTTATAAATAAAACAAATTACGTTTCTTTTTTTTTTTTTATTGAGTTCAGAATTACTAAAAGTAATTTACTTGAATAATTTTACATGAATTAAGAATTATCTATCTGTGCTTCGATGTTTAATTTTTCTGCGAAATCTGAAAAGAAAAGGTATAATAACATTGAAAAATATTGGGTTTTATAAATACGCATATATTGTAACACACATGACCAAACTATCAAAATTATACGTTTGTGACAGTCACCAATCATTTAAAAAAAGCAGGGCCGTCTTTAATGTGGAAAGTTTTTGAAGGTTAGTTGCAGATTGATTTCAAAACCGAAATATTGAAGTTCTGCCCCTTGGAAAATATTTGAGGACTAATTATAAGAACAACTTTCGCCTTCAAACATCTAAGGAGTTATAGCATGACATTGAAAATTTATGGCAAGAAATAAATCATGACGAAAATTTTATTCACAATTACATTTTATCAATGCTAAAAAGACTAAATAAAGTGATTTCAAATTATGGTGTTTCAATAAAATATTAGCAACATTTGTAAAGTTACAAACGTGTTATCATTAAAAATGTTTATTAAAATTTAATGTTCGAAATACTTTTCTTAACCCTAAGTTACAGAAACAACTTTTAGGTTAAATGCAAATCGCTGTCATTTTTAAAGTCTGTGTCGCAAAACTCAAAAAACGTCAAAATGAGTTGTCCCAGATTTTCATGCAAACAATGGTATAGTATTTTTCACAATCTAAGAAAATGACTTTGTGTCGTGCAAATACTTTAATAAGTCACCATGCGGTGAGGGTCTAGGCAAATACAAACGCTGATTATAATATCGGCATAGAAGCCAGAGGAGTACCTATTCAGTAATTTTTATTCTGTACAACTAACAATAAGTGTTCCTTATGTTTATTTTTATAAAATATAAACTGGATAGATTTGATTTTATATAATAATTTGTTTAATTAATAATTATAATTAATTAATTGAATTAAAAATTTAGATAAAAAGTATATAAAAAATTTAAAAAAACATTATATAGTCAATATACATAGATATTGTTTTATTGGTTGGAAATCAAAACCAAAATAATAATTCATATAGATATACACATATGCTTTAATCTTCTCCAGAAACCTCAACAGTTGTTTCATCACTATCCATCTTCTATACTAGCTGTATGCCGAATACATTGTCTCCAGTCTTCTGATGTGATATTCCGAGTAACTTCCCGAATAAGATTTATGGTACTTTGCTAAATTTGGGATTAACGATATTGCGACGAACATATTTCTTCAGTTGACTCCAGATTAGCTTTATTGGATTAACAATAATACGTCGATAATCGCAAAACTGTATGTCCCGCGCTCGCAGCCATGTTATCCACATGATATTGTTTTTCAAATGTCTCTGTATGTAATACTTCTAACAATTGTGCTTTTGTATAACTGTCTTCGTAATATAAATCGTTTAATTCCAAAAATCGTGCTATTTCTGGTTTTGTACTGCTCAATCCTGGTATTTTACTGGAATGTCGTGAATGATATGGAGCGTTATCCATAACAATAACACTCCTCGTGGGCAAGACAGGCAATAATTTCTTCTGGAACCACTCTTCAAATAATTCTGATGTCATGTCTTCGTGGTGGTCAAGATGAGATGATTTGCAATTTTTTGCTGATAACAACATTTCACCAACCCATCCGTTTTCCAAATTTAAATCATCTCATCTTGACTACCACGAAGACATGGCATCAGAATTATTTTTTAAGTTCCTCACATTCAAGATTGATGGTATCTACCCAGAACGTGGTGGTCCCCGGATGATTTGCTTTTACGCCATGGCATGTCATCCCTAAGCGTTAGAAGGAAGAATATTTGTAGGAAATTGTTAACTAAACTGATCAAAAACATTGACTGCCCGTTCGTATTGGAGCGAATGTGGTTTTTGGTTTCTCGTATGAACCCCAGGTGTGACGTTACATTTATAGTTCCCTTCGCGAAGACGAACGTCTTGAAACCGACTCCTACCTATATTCTCTTCAACGTGGCCAACAGAATGCTGGATGATCTGTTTGGTTGAAAATGGCTTGCCGGATGGACAGCATTATTTGAGTCCATAGTTTATTTCTAATTGCACTGCAATGTTATATACTTATAACGGGTGTTCAGAAACATTTGAAGTCAAGTGGGCTCTGAACAAAAAATCGTATATCTTTACTTAAGTATTAATATACTAATTTGATAACCTATAAAATTGTATTAAGTAAATGTATCAATCTATCTCAGACATGACTTCATATTTTCAAGGACTACTTTGACTTCGAATGTTTCTGAACACCCGTTATATAATGTACAGTTAAGCTCACATAAATCTAGTATGAACCATTTTTGTTTTGTTGCAATTCATTCTTGTAGCGTCAAAATAACATTTGCCACATTTTGATATTCAAAATGGCAAGAAAACTGACTCCGGCAGACAAAGTACAAATTTTGTTAAATTTGTAAATCTACAGTACTACAAGTTACAAAAAGAGGTGAAAATGAAGGCAGTATAAGTCGCAAACGAGGAACTGGTCTTAAAAGAATATCAACTGATGCAAAGGATCGCAATTTATTTGAATATTTGAGAGAAAATTTAAAAAAATGACAAAGCAAATTCATAGATCTCGTATAAGATTTACTAATAGGGAACAACTATGGGAATCTATTGAAAATACCTATGAAAACATTGTTGAAAAACCTAATTTATTAAGAAGTCTCATTGATTCTGTACCTAGAAGGTTAAGGGTAGTAAGTGATGCAAATGGCGGATCAATTAAGTATTAGTTTATTTGTGTTTTCTAAATTGTATTAAAAAATTGTTTGACATTTGGTTTATCTTTCAAAAAAAAAAGATTAATAAACACTAAGCAATATTAGCAAATTTTGGCAATTTTGACAAGTTAGGTTATACTAGATTTATGTGAGCTTAACTGTACCTTGTAATTGGGCCTAGCCTGTTGGTTATTAAAGTATATATTATTATTATAACGTTTTCAGAATGTCATATGTGGCATTGTAAGGATTATTTGCGCGGATTTTTCATGTTATATTCTGTCGTTTAAATTGTTTGACTGTAACCTAAAAAGCATTCAATGAAATGATATAAACAAAATTAGGCAACGCTGAGCGACGCAGTTATGCCTTATCTGCTAGCATAAACAGAGAATACCTTTTCTATCATTTAAAAAATAAAATTATTATGAACAAAAAACATTTTGTTTGTTCTAATTTCAATGCATGCTCATGTATATACCATTTTTAAAATACAGTGAAATCTCCCCTAACGGACACCTCCCTTAAGCGGACATCTCCTTTATACGGACACATTGTGATAGCCCCGAATTTGTCTTATGGAATTTACAAGTAAATCACATTCTTTTGAACGGACACTCTCTTGGACGGACACGGACAGAAGAATTCAGTCCGTTTCCTTTAAAAAATCTCTCTTGTGCGGACAGCGCACATCAAAGTCATACATATATGAAACGGGCTGCTAAATCGGTATGCGCAACGGCATTCGCACGCACGCTAGTTAGTAGATAGGGATTTCCCCGAGACTCCGAATTCATACAGTTGTGTGTTTCTGCATATACGTAGCAATAAAAATGGCATCTAAACGAAATTATTTAACACTCAAGGAAAAGATTGAAACAGTGGTAGTATACAAAAGTGAGAAACTTAGTGTTCGTGAGTGAGCTAAACGTTTTGGTATTGGTAAAACACAGACGGCTATCATAAAAAATAGAGACGATCTATTGAAAGTGTGGCACTCCAATGTTAATGTTAATAAGAAACGATGCTTTATTAACAAAGGAGGTGCAGATGTAGACAGAATGTGCTACGAGTGGTTTATCAAAGCAAGAAGTAAAGGAATTCCTCTGTCAGGTAAAAATTTGGGATACTAAGGTAAGTTTTATTTTAATGTTCTCAAATTTAAAGGGCCCATAGTGCAGAGTAAAGCGAAAGAAATTGCTGAGAGTATAGACTATACTGGATTTAACGCATCTTATGGATGGTTAGATAAGTTTCGAAAGCGCCATAATATAAGCTTCAAAGCTATTTCTGGTGAGGCAGCTAGTGTTAAGGTGGAAGATGTAGCAACATTTTTAAATAAATTACCGTCAATTTTGAAAAATTATTCACCGAGGCATGTATTCAATGCCGACGAAACCGGGCTGTTTTTATCGTGCTCTTCCTTACAAGACTTTACATTTAAAACAGGAAAAATGCGTTGGCGGTAAATGTTCAAAAGAAAGAGTCACCATCATGCACTGTGTTAACATGCTTGGTGACAAAGAAAAGTTGTTGGTTATAGGTCATGCGTCTAAACCTAGAGCTTTCAAAAATATAAAAGTAACTGAATTGCCTGTTACTTGGAAGGCCAACAGCAAGGCATGGATGACTGGTACTATAATGACGGAATGGTTGAAGGAACTAGACAGCAAAATGCAAAGACAAAAGAGACACATTTTGCTATTTGTTGATAATGCCTGTTCGCATCCAAGGGACATAGAACTGCATAACATAAATTGGTGTTTTTTCCACCTAATTGCACATCTGTATGTCAACCCCTTGACCAGAGTATAATAAAAAATTTTAAAATGCACTATAGGACCATTGTCGTTAAGACTATTTTAGCAAAAATTGAGTGTTCAAATTCAGCTCGTGAACTTTGCAAATCAATTAACATTTTAGATGCTATTTACTTTATAAAGAACGCTTGGGACAAAGTATCAAAACAAACGATTCAAAACTGTTTTGAAAAGGCTGGGCTTATTGTTGGAAATCAAAAAACCATGTCCGCGGAAGATGAATTTACGGCAGATGATAATGTTCCTCTATCACTATTAGCTGAATTGTGGAAAGTACCACCAGCATTAGGGATTGAAGAATGCAACGTAGAGGCCTTTTTGAGCTTCGACGAAAATCTAGTAACAGAAGATACGAATGACATGCCCTCTGTCACAAATCAGTCGTCGAATATTGTGGAACTGGATGGATCGGATGAAGATGTGGAAGAAGTGAGCAACATGAAACTAACGACTTATCAACAAGCCATAGATATGGTAAAACAATTAAAAAAATTTAAGATCGAGGAGATGCAGCCGTACTAGAGTTACTCACCACACTAGAATTACACTATCACGACCAAAACATTAAGAAAACTACTCGCCAGGCAACCCTGTTGAATTATTTTACAATGTTGCATTAGATATAAGTAACAAGGAATTATGTACATATGTACAATTCAATCTACTTTAAATTTTGTGCTGGTTTACAGCGGTTACATTTATGTTTTATATATTTAATAAAATCACATTGGTTCATTATGAGCTTACTTATTTTAATATTCCCAAAAAATTTACCAACTATTCCCTTAACAGGACACCTCTCTTGAGCGGACAGATTGGAATAGTCCGGTAGGTGTCCGGTCAAGGGAGATTTCACTGTACATATATTAAAATCGAATATAGAAATAGGTAAGCAGATAACTTTATGAATTCGCTGTGTACATTTTCTTTACAATTTTAACATATATATATATTTTTTAATTTTAATTATTAAACTGCAACAAGTCCTTTTTTACACAAGCAATTAAGACATTTGTATTTTGCTTTGTAAAAAAAAATCCTATAATTTACAATAAACAATGCGTATAATTAATCCAATATTAAAATAAAATACCATTTATAAATTCAATTTGGTCTTCATGTTTCGTTTTAGCTTCTGCAATAGTGAATTCATAATCTTTAATATTTCCATTTAGGAAATGAGCTTTGGCAAGAAGTAATCGAGCTTTTATAGAATCCTCATCCAATCTTAAAGCTAACTGAGCATCATCTATGGCTTTATCATATAATTTCAGTTTTATATTAGTTAGACAACGGTTATTGTATAGCATGCAGCTATCTTTGATCTGTTCTATTGCCTGGAATATAAAAAAAAATAGATCAGTAAAAAATTAACCAAACATTAATTTTTGGGTTTTATAATAGTACAAAAAAGGTTTAAGTATATCAATACGTTAAGCACGTATTACGCATTTGCTACAAATGAAACAGACATGTAAAATACACATCTGTAACTGTAAACATGGACAACACACCTCGTATTTTCCAGCTTTTTACTTCTGCTTAAGACATATGTTTCTGCTATTACAGTGGACCCCGCTTAATGTGGTCGCGGCTAATGTTATCACACGCTTATTGTTATCGTTTTTGTCAAGTACGGGCAATTCTATGTAATAACGCATATAAATATTTACGCTTAGTGTTATCACGGGTCCGGTTACTGTTATCACATTCGCTTCGTTGGGGGATGATGTAATACAATAAATATGTACTTACAATACGTCAGCAGTTCAACTCCACCACAAGCCACATTGATTTCATTCAGTTTTACTAAGACAAGAAATGATCCGCATCATGTCCGCAAAGATCTAAGCACAAAGGAAAAAATGAGCATTTTAGAAAAATATGACCGATTGCCCAGCATGAGTCAAAGAAATGCAGCTGCTCAGTTAAAAATTTCGCAACCACTATTGTGAAAAATTTTAAAAAATAGAGAAACAATAACAATTTCTATTAAAAAAAATGAAAATGTGAATTTGAAGCGAAATCGAACGGGAAAAGATGCAAAAGTAGAAGAAGCTTTAAAATTATGGTTTACCAGTGTCCGGAAAAAAGATGCGCGTGTTGATGGGCCGCTAATGATGGAGAAAGCGGACATTCTTGCGAAGAAAATGGGGAAAGAAAATTTTGTTGCAACAAAAGGTTGGTTTTATCGATGGACCAAACGGCAGAATATCAGTTACAAGCGCACGTATGGGGAAGAAAAGGATGCTGATTTTGGAGCAGCAGAAGAATGGATTGCAAACGAGTGGCCTAAAATTATTGGCGAGTATTCCCCTAATGACATTTACAACGCAGATGAAACGGGACTTTACTATCGCGCACTGCCAAAACACACGTATCTTTTCAAAGATGAAAGTGCTAAAGGTTGTAAAATCGCAAAAGAGCGTATCTCAGTTTTGTGCTGTGTAAATACGATTGGTGAGAAAGAGAGGCTTTTAGTTATTGGGAAAAGTAAAAGGCCACGGTGCTTTAAAGGTGTTAAAAATTTGCCTGTCGATTACCATTCAAACTCAAACGCATGGATGACATCCATTATTTTTAATGAATGGTTATTAAAATGGGACAATAAATTAAATCGTAAAATTGTTTTACTTGTTGGCAACTGCACCGCGCATGCTGTTAACTCAAATTTAAAGCACATAAATGTTGTATTCTTACCTGCGAATACAACTTCCCTAATACAGCCCTGTGATCAAGGAATTATACGAAATTTAAAATTTTATTATCGCAAGGAAATGAGAGCCCGTATTTTAGAAAATATGAAAGATATGACGCAATTTAGTGGGAATGATTTGGCGAGAAAATTATCATTATTGGATGCAATACATATGATAGCCAAGTCCTGGCAAAACGTAACAAAAACCACAATTCAAAACTGTTTTAATCGTGGTGGTTTCTCGAATACCCACCCAGAAATGCAAGCAGAAGAAGAAATGGTTTTTCCTTCTGATATACCAACTGCTGAATTTGAAGAGTGGCTTAACATTGATAACAATATTGATGTAACAGCTCCAACTACAGAAGAGGATATTGTTCAGAGCATACAGGACACTAATGCTACAAATTCTTGTCAGTTATCCGATGATTTCGAAGATGAGAACACAGAAGAGCTTATCAAACCACCGACTGAAAACGAAATGCGAAGTGCATTAGCAATATTGCGATGTGGCGTTCAATGTAGGGCAGAGAAATTTAGAATTCAATATGAATATGAAAAATTTATAGATGATCTCCTTCGTCAAGGGTTATCAAGGCAAACCACCCTTGAGGAATATTTTAAGAAATAATGTTGCAATTTCTTATTTTATATATTTTTACCATAGAACAATTATTTTTAAGTGTTACAAAATTATTTAGTTATGTATTTCAAAGAATTTATTTAGTTTTTACTTGTTTGTTTATTCATATTGTTAATGTGATTTAAAGAATAAAAAATATATATTTTGAGCAATTTCTTTTCTTACCGGATATTGACATCATTCGGTTAATGTTATCAAAATCTTTGGGTACCAAAGTGATCACAATAAGCGGGGTCCACTGTACTATTAAGCGTCGTCAGTTAAGCTAGTGAAGTAATTTAAAAGCTTAAATCGCCTATAAGGTATAGCAAATTTCGTCTTATCAGGTAGCACCATATAATGTCACTATATTATATGGCGCTACCTGATAGGGCGAAATTTGCTATACCTTATAGGCGATTTAAACTTTTAAATTACTTCACTAGCTTAACTGACGACGCTTAATAGTAATAGCAGAAACATATGTCATAAGCAGAAGTAAAAAGCTGGAAAATACGAGGTGTGTTGTCCATGTTTACAGTTACAGATGTGTATTTTACATGTCTGTTTCATTTGTAACAAATGCGTAATACGTGCTTAACTATTGATATACTTAAACCTTTCTTGTATATTTAGTGCCATCTGGCATCGTGTTAATGGACTTACACCTATATGCGTATTTTCTTCCCTTCTGTACCGGTTTAGCCGGTCAAGGGAAGGGTTGCCATTTTCGGCATAGTCTCTTTCATCCGTCAGATGTCACTACATTATATGGTGCTACCTGATAGGACGAAATTTGCTATACCTTATAGGCGATTTAAGCTTTTAAATAGTCGCGATAAATGCACCGCGATACATGACAAACGCGCAGATACATAAAGAGACGAAACTCCAAACACTGGAAACAATAATATGCAAACGAACACTAAAAACAATAGAAACAATAAAGTCACACGAAACCCCACAATAAGGAAAATAATTAACCCAAAACGGAGACTAATTAAAAAAGACGGACTTAAACAAATTAAAAGACGCGCAGAGGATAACGATATTCAATTAGCCGCGAAAAAAATCAAAAATTAACAGATAAACAGAGGTCAACACAAACACACAAAAATGTAGCAAAACACACAGCATTCCATATAGGATAAACAAACGTAACACACAACTACACACAATAACACAAAACATACACAACCCCGGGTAATGAAATTGGAGTGGAAATGGAGGCAACTTCGACCACCAAACAAAATCAAAAGGACTCATATAAAAAGCTTTTAAATTACTTCACTAGCTTAACTGACGACGCTTAATAATAATAGCAGAAACATATGTCTTAAGCAGAAGTAAAAAGCTGGAAAATACGAGGTGTGTTGTCCATGTTTACAGTTACAGATGTGTATTTTACATGTCTGTTTCATTTGTTTATAATAGTACCTATAAAATTCTTTCAATGGAGACTGTGGTTAAATAAAAATTTAACCTTACCACAATTATTAGTCGTATCCTAAATACGTATTTCGACAACTAAGTTGTCATCATCAGTAGGTAAGAACTACTAATTAAAAGTCGCACATGGGGCACAGTAAAGCAAGAGAAACGCTTCCGCACAACTACTATTTGTGCTGAAGTCTATACGGGGATGCAGTGTATAGTAGTTGTGCGGAAGCGTTTCTCTTGCTTTACTGTGCCCCATGTGCGACTTTTAATTAGTAGTCTTTACCTACTGATGATGACAACTTAGTTGTCGAAATACGTATTTAGGATACGACTAATAATTGTGGTAAGGGGTTATATACCTTTTTTAAATAGTACCTATGTTAAAACGTAAGTTTTATAAAGCACCATTTTGTGGCACGAGTTCAGTTCAAGCACGAGTATGACAAAAGGCCTTATGAAACGAGTTTTGTATACTTTTTTTTTCTATTTTACATTTTTTACATTAATTATATAATTCAGGTTCAGAAAGTACAGTTTTATTTTTATATAAAGTATGCAGTTGGTCATACTGATGCTTGACATTTTCAAATTTAAATGATGCTTTCCACGAAATATTATTAATTAATTTTCGTTAACATTACTTGATATTTTATTTAAAAATATAAACATGAGTGACATAGAAACTAATATATCTTGTTATCAATTGTATTCAATATACGTTGTTTGGATAACATTTTTCTTTTCGACCTATATCATTCTGTCAAATGTACTTAAATATTTAAAATCAAATGACAGCACTAAGAAGATATTTACATGTGTTCGAACAACGCCAGCATTGAAAAATGAAAGAAAGCGTATTGAAATGAAGCTCATTTCGATATTTATTGCACAATATGGCATATTTTATAGATAACGAGTAATACAAGGTCATATTATATCAGGTATTTAATTGATAGAATAGATACAGACAAGAATGAGTTCAAAAATAATGCTCTAAAAAAATACGTTCTGAAAATACTAGATTGCAATCAAATTAGTAGTTTTCTGTGATAAAAGGAATGCTTATAACGGGTGTTCAGAAACATTCGAAGTCAAAGTAGTCCTTGAAAATATGAAGTCATGTCTGAGATAGATTGATTTTTGACAGACAACAGTTCACATTTAATAATTATTACAAATCAGATACTTAAGTAAAGATATACGATTTTTTGTTCAGAGCCCACTTGACTTCGAATGTTTCTGAACACCCGTTATTTACGCACAACGATTATTGAAATTTGGTGTTTGGTTGTTTCAGCAGTATCCAAAATAATAAAATTCGGAGAACGATTTTTAATGGTAGTTTTATCCCTCACCCCTTAGCAAAAAACGGTTTTCATTTTTGAAATAAAATTACGCGTAAAGGTTTCGCAATCGCTACTAAACATTGAAAAATAGTAATTAATGGTAAATAACCTCTTTAAGGTAGCTGTATCATAATTGCGATACACACCCTAAGTACAATCTTGTTGACGAAAAGCTTTAACGTGGTGCGGTGACACAATTTCATACCTCTGAAAATAAAGCATAACTGAACTAATTCAATTGTATTATTGGACATAACATTCTCTAAAAATATTTATATTTAATACTGAGGAGATAGTAACTACCCTTTTGCTATTTTTATTTAGATACGCGGAAATCGCAATCGAAAAGCCATTTCTAAATAATAAGATTATCTTTTTGTTAGTTTGGTTTAAGAAAGCAAAAATCAAATGAACTAATTTAGAAGTTATTTAGTCAACTTTCTTCGTTGTCATAATAGAATATTTTTAAGAATATTCTAATATTGAAAGTCAAACTTATTTTGTAGCTACCAATTTTAAAACTAATCTTCCACAAAATTTAAATTTATTGATAATATTCCTTTATAAATTTGAAAGGAACGGTGTATCATTAAGTATTTGCAGATAATTTCACGTTAATTGCAAAACAAAATGTTTAGGTTAAAAGATTTTAAAAATTTTCAGAAAAAGTTTAACTAAGTGAATTCACATTTTATGGGTCCCTACACGGCTTATAGCATTAAATTTAAAGGTAGGAAGTCTTACTAATATTAAATATAACATTTTACTTAGTCATAAATACCTTATTATAACAATTCAGAGCTCTTTCATATTCACCCCGTCTGAACGCTAAAGTAGCTTGTTTCTTAAACGTTTCCATCTTTTCTTTCCGTACCATTCTGTCTTTGTATCGTCTATCCGCATCTTTGGACACCTCTTCCATGAACGTCTCTACAAAATTAACACTTCATCTATAAAAATTTTCGAAATTAATAATCTGACCTGCCTTGTGATATCGTAGCTTGATCTTCGCTTCTCATTAAAGCCTTTTTGTTAATAACTGTTCTGTCGTCGTTGATTTTTAAACGCACATTTTGTTCATCAATATTTTCGTAAAGTGTCTTATCGGAGTCTTTGAGATATCTGTCAGCTTCCAGTGCACCGATTTCTTGCAACTCTTTGTTTTTAGAACTTAATTTTTTTACGATGCTATCTACTTCTGTTACTCTATGCATGAAATTATTGAATTCTTCGTCAATTTTATATGGATGCGACATATTTTTACGATAGAATTAGCTAATGTTTTGACGTTTATATAGTAAGTTTATCGATCAAACTTTAATAAAGATTTTGTTTGCCAATGTTGCTTCTGTAATTTTTTTGAAAAGAGCCGCTTACCACATATAGTTTTTATATTTTAAACATTTTTATTATATAGCTGACGTCGCGACGTGTTTGCGTCTACGTTCTTCGGCAGGAGATACCTTGTCAAATTGTAGAATTAAACGCAACAAGTTTAGCGACAATTGCATGTGAGAGGAGATTTGGATAATTGCTATTTCTCACTCCAATTAATTTCAATATAATTCGTACATATACACGAAAGTATAATAATAAAATCATGTCTAGGTCAGAATATTGTGTACTGATGATCTGTAACGACAGTGAAATATCGATATATGCACGTTTCTGGACGGATGTGGTTTTTTTTCATACAAATGTTAATTATCCGTACAGTTGGATAGCTGACGTCGCGACGTGTTTGCGTCTACGTTCTTCGACAGGAGATACCTTGTCAAATTGTAGAATTAAACGCAACAAGTTTAGCGACAATTGCATGTGAGAGGAGATTTGAATAATTGCTATTTATCACTCCAATTAAATTCTATATACAATGTGCTACAAAACTAAGAAACAAACAATTTTTTACATGGAATTTTTCATTATTATTTGTATATCAAACAAAAACATAATCAAAAACTTTTCATAAATAATACAAATTAAAAAGATTATAATATCAGTATAAAATATATCACTTTATCTTACGGTTCATTCTATTACTTCTAGTAAACCCAATTTTCCGGATAATCTAATTGTATCACCAGTTTTAAAGTATTTTGTTGCGTTTTGGACGCCAACCACACATGGTAAACCGTATTCTCTAGCTACCACAGCACCTATTAAACGAAATATTAATAATAGTTAATATATACAATGCCGGTTTGTGAAATTAGCACAAGTAATAACATACCATGTGAAATAAGTCCTCCGAGCTCGGTCACAACACCAGAAAGTAATGGAAAATATGGAGACCATGCAATATCCGTGCTATTGGTTATTAGAATGTCACCTGTTAGACAAAATATATCCGAATGTCATTTTATTTAATAAAAATTTAAATATCTGATATTATATGGCAGAAATATCCTTTTTTATTATCTTAACCCTTTAACGGACAAAACCCTGAGGACCCAAAAAAATAAAATTTTTTCTTATAGACCTGGAAGTTGATTACCATAATGTCGAAAAATGATGTCAAACCGGCCGATTTTGATATGGTTTTTTTGAAAATGGCTGGTACATATTTGTACCAATGTGCGCCTGAGCAAAAAAAAAAACACTCTTTGTTCTTGGTACATATTAGTACCACTTTGTTTTATTTATGTAATAATCTAAAATAATAAAAATTCAAGATGGTTATTGGGTGTTATATTGTTCATAAAAAAACACAAGACAAGTAAAAACAATATAAAATGCAAAAAAACTTAAAAATATTAACTTTATAAAAAAATTGAAAATATAACTTACTAACCAATATCATGCAATTCACGATGTGTGAAATGGAACAAAACATTCGAGACACAGTGCAACATTACATTTTTGACACTGTATTACTGAACGTTGTTGCGTTTTTTGAGTACTACAGTGGGCCCAACGTCGACGAGTATGTTGTATGTTGTATGCGGAGTGTAACCGATCAAAATGATCTACTCCTCCCATAAATTGGTTGTAGTCTTTTACTGCGGACGGACATGAAACCATACGCCTTGAGCCATCTTTCTGAGTTCTAGGCACTTGAGTTATTTCTAATGGATCATGCATGGTGCTTATCATAGCAACAGATTTCTTCCCACGATCTTTCCACTTTGAAACTGATATTTCCCCCTCAGTGATACAGCCATCATAATCTCCTATTTTCATAATTTTATCGCTCTTCAAAACGTCTCTTGGGAATAATTTCCGTGTTTGTCTAATAGTTGCGCAAGAAAAAAAGTTTTTTTGAAGTAAATTTTTTACAAGCATGACCGAGGAAAAAAAGTTATCAAAAAAAAGACAGTATCCTAACCCCTGAAAACCTGTTGACAATTTGTTTACGACAAACTCGCCAAGGGAAACATTTTTATCTCGATTTGGATCCGCTCCTTCGTACAAAGATATACCTAGACAATAACCAGTAACACCACATGCTATTACCCACATTTTGAAGCCGCGCATGATTGGCTTCATTGGCATATACTGTTTCAGACTACTACGTCCTTTATACTTTACCATCGATTCATCGATAGATAGGTACCTTGATGGATGGAACATCAATGGAAATCGTTTAGAAGCATAATCAAGAAAGGGTCTAATTTTATACAGTCTGTCATAACTGGCTTGACCTTTTTTGGGCATTTGCATGTTATCATTAAGATGCAGGTGACGAACTATTTTTAAAAACCTTCTCAATGGCATCACATCTCTAATCCTGGAGAAAGAAAAATTTTGATCTGAGTTCCAGTATAAACGCATACTTGGTAAAGAATGGAAACCCATTATTATGAGAATACCAATGATTGCTTTCAACTCTTCTACCGTCAAATTAAGAGACACGTTATTTTGTTCCGCATACAAATTGGACTGTTGCACAATATAATCAAGAAACAGAGGTGTCAGAATACCTAGAAACAACTGTAATGGATTGTTATATTGAATGTGTGGTTTATTTGACATCCCAAATGGTCTATCAAAAATCGCCGATTTGAATGTGTCTGGCATCTTCCTCATCTTCTTCCAAGAAATTTCTTCATCATCAGATGTATCTGAAGTAAATTCGTCTTCATCTGAAGAAATAGCACGTTCTGTCGGTTATTCATTGACAGGTTCAGACATTTCATGATCATTTTCTAGATCACTAGTAACAGCGCTAGTAGACGCGGATGCAAAGTCACTTGGAAGATTACTCGGAAGATTATCATCAGCTTCTTCATCCCCTTCCACGTCGGAATTTATGGCCATCTCATCATCCACCTCCATTTCATTTAGAAGGTAGGCAACGTCTCGCGGATCATCCAGATTGAAGACTTTTTTATGCATTTTGATAGCTAAATAAAAGTAATTTACTTTAGATTTGGCCGTAAAACTACCTTCGTCAGATGAAGTTGCTCTTTGCACCAGAATAACACCTTAGCAGAAGCACGTACACAAAATTTGAATTAGCTGATAAATAAAGTATACTTTTCTGTATCTAATCCTAATTTTGTGTTAATCTTGTAGGTACCAGTAATTACTAAATAAATATTTTCGATGCAAGTGCAAATTCAGCAACATAACCTCACTTTTTACGCATTGAATGAAAAACGTATATTATAATGAATATGAGTAATAAAACTGATTGAAAATTGATCCGATATACAATAAAATAAATTATTTACCTTTCCATAAAATATTTTCGTGCGAAAATCTAATAATTACGGCACAGTTTGAAAAAAATAATTCAACGTACCACATTTCATAATATTCTCACTAGATGTCGCAAATATCCATCTAAGTGGTATTCATTTGTACCGATGTACGTCTAGAGGTCCAAGTCATGTTATAAGAGCCAAATTGTTAAGAATTTAAGCACCAGTTTGTCTGTATGGCAAGTGGTATAAATACGTACCAAAGTCCGTTAAAGGGTTAAATCTGAAATATCAATACCCGATTGTATTAATCTTGCATCTTTAATATCCGTTATAACACAAGCTCTAGCAACAACATTTCCTTGGCATACAGGTGTTCCTTTTAATGTAATACCGCTTGTAGTTTTCAGGAGCTCGTTTTCCCCGATTTTTTCTTGTTCCGGTATTGGCACTCCGTGAACTAATTCAGAAAAATGTAATTTATCCCATTTTTCATATAAGCGCTTTCTTCTTAAGGCTCTGCAAGTAAAATTAGATTGGTATTGTTAAGCAAGGAACTATCTTTTACTTATTTACTTGAAAACCAATCCAGGTGCTTTTCCACCAGACACAGCCTTCAATTCTTCATGTGTTAAATGGAAAACTAAATCTTCCTCTGGAAGATATCCTTGTAATGCCATTTTCCGACCACATTCGGTGTAAGCCATTCTAAATCTACTGATTCCCTTGATGAGTTCTGATTTACTTTTTTCCCTAGCTGCTACCGCTTGTCTGCACTTTTTCACAAAAAATTTCAAGATACGTCTGAAAAAATGATTAAAATATCACATTTGCTTGGGAAAAGTTATTTTGGAAAATTACTTGGTAAGTTTTTTCTTCGGTGATGTTAACTGAGCTATAGTTTCGTCTACAGTTAAACCTCTAGCCTTTTTCGTTGTTGTTTCACTCACACAGTTAGCTTGGAGCATCGATATTACAACGCTTGGATCCATTCCCCAAGTTTTTTCTTTCAGTTCAAACTATGAATCAAATTAAAACCGGATCTTCGTGATGTCATTGACTTACCTCTCTAAATAATCTGTGTCCGTGAATTGTTAGAAATTCATCTAGAGTTTTCTTAATTTTCGGATAGTGTTCTTCTAGCCAGTTCATTCCATCATTTGGATCTATCTCTAAAAAGTCTTTGACTTTCGTAGTGTTTCTAATATTTGCTGCTATTTCTTCTAGGATAACGGGAATTTCAGCAGATTCTACTGTTGAATTCGTCGCCAACAATAAACTAATATCGGTATAGTGTTCATCTGTGAATTCTAAAAAAATATAATACAATTAGTGATTTATCATTCGACAAAGATAAATTATTGAACATTTTCTAACGAAAAATTTCGTTAGGAAATTTTAATACTAAATATCGTGAATTGATGCAATTGAATACAAGGGCAGGTTGACTAATTAGCGCGATCGCCTAGAGTAGATCGTGAAATAAAAAAATACACAACACATTTTGACAACCGATGCCTTGCCGGTTTACTGTTAGTGTTTGATAAATTTGTGACAAACCGTGTTTCGTAGGCAATTTTTTAAATTTTACCCTGTTACTATTCAAGTATAAATGGATAATTTTGAACATCGTGCTTTGATCTTTTAAAGCCTTTCTTTAAAAGGTGTCCTTTACCGAAATCCATGATAATATGTGAGACACACTAGGTGGTGATTGTCCTTAGTATACAACAGTTAGAAAATGTGGAAATTAATTTAGTGTTGCTGAAGGAGCTTAGAAGACGATCCCCGTAGTGGACGGCCGAAAATGGCTACATGTCCAGAAATGGTGGATAAAGTCCATGATTTGTTGCTAATTGATCGACGATTGAAAGCGTTAGAAATAGCAGACGTAGTTAAAAAAGGAACGGGTGCTTTATATTTTGCACAAAGAACTTTTTATTTTAACTCCCTTTATTTAGATCTCTAGATAAGAGTAATAACACAGGTCTACAAAATTAAACTTTTTGACAGATGTTTTTATTTTGAAAACTGATTTTATATAATTTTGGTAGGCTGATTTCAAAATTCTATGCATTTATTTGTATCACGTAAGGTTTTTTTGCAAATATTAAATGAAAAAAAACGATATTTCTAAAAAAAATTATTTGTTTATTGAGTAAAAAGGTGGAATACAAGTTAAAAAAGTGGAAAAAAATACTTTACTCAGTCTTTTTTAAGTGAAATCTTTGTCTTTTTGCCAGAAAGCTGCGTTGTCCGGACATTCGGTTGTATGTTTTTAAGGGCATATCCCGTTTTAACATCCAGCAGTAGTCCGCCATCATCGTTATGCTCCATCTGCCTTGGTATCGCCGTTCCATTTCCTTAACGTCTTGGTGAAACCTCTCTCCCTGTTCTTCGCTAACTGCTCCAAGATTTTCAGGAAAATAGTTCAAGTGTGAAAACAGGAAATGCACTTTCAAACTCATATTACAACCTAGACGATGAAAGTGTTGTAACATATTTTGAACAATATTTTCGTAGTTTTCGTCCTTAGAGTTCCCAAGAAACTTATCAATTACTTCTTTAAATGAAACCCAGGCGTTTTTCTCGACATTGGTTATTGTGTTTTGAAAATCCTTGTCTTTGCATAATGTTCTTATCTGCGGCCCAACAAAAATACCTTCTTTTAACTTGGCATCAGATAAGGCTGGAAATGTCTCGCACAAATATTTAAAACACTGTCCAGTTTTGTCTAGGGCTTTAACAAACTGCTTCATCAAGCCAAGTTTGATATGGAGAGGAGGCAGTAAAACTTTTTTGGGATCAACCAAGCTATCTCTTAATACATTTTTGCTACCAGGTGTAAGGCTAGAGGGCCATTCTATTTGAGTCCAATGTCTATCCCTTGCTCGACTATCCCACTCACAAATAAAGCATGGAAATTTTGTGTAACCTCCTTGTTGTCCTAGTAGCATGCACAGCACTTTAGGGTCACCACAAAGCATCCACTGATGTTCTTGGTAGTTTATTTTCTTTAAAAGAAGTTCAAAATTTTCATACGTTTCCATTAAATGTACCGAATGTGCAACGGGAACCGAGGCCAGCTCGTTACCATTGTGCAATAAAACGCCTTCTAAACTACGCTTACGTGAGTCAATAAACAGGCGCCATTCTTCTTTTACATACGGCACATTTCCAAATTTTGAAATTAAGTCAGGAATATTGTTGCAATACACTAGCGGTCCGTCTTGAGTAAAATATTGACATAACTTTTTTTCGCGATCCCGGTAAAAGCTTGATGTGACGCCAGGTGCCAGTAAATGTTTCTCACGAAGTCGGGAGGCTAACAATTCGGATGGTTAAACACTTCGGGCTCTCTGAAATCTGGTGTGAAATCTGAGTCATCTGGGTCGAAATTAGATTCCTCTGATTCTGACGATATGACGTTTTCTAGTGCTTTTGGGGCGGTAGGTATCGGTAAATCTGGTCCATGAGGAACTGGTCGAATAGCAGAGTCAAGATTGGGATACACAATTTGTTTCTTATTTTTTCTGTTGAATCCTTGAACATTACACGAACAAAAATAACAATCATCACTGTGATTTCTAGGCTCTCGCCATACCATAGGAACACCAAAGCTTAAACATTTCTTCCTACCTTTTTGCCAGTTTCTTAATGCTTTAACGCAAATGGAACAAACAGTATGAGGAGCCCAGGACTTGTCCTGGTCGCCAATTTTTACACCAAACAAAGCGTGGTATACATTTTTCACAAACGAAGTTATAGTTTGCCTCTGCTTTACTACGACATAACTACCACATATATAACAAAAGCTATTCGGATTGTTCACACAATGTCTTCTTTCCATATTTATACGTTCTAGAACACTTAAAATACGCAACAACGAAGACAAAAAGCGCGCGGACATAGTAGTTCGACGACTAACACAACCAAACTGCACATAAGCAGGTTTCAACGTTGTATTGACGCTTCTGCGCCGACTCTGTTGCTTTGCTGAGAAATCTAATATTAACCAGTGTTGCCAAATCACATTTAATTTCATAAAAATCAATTCATTTAAAAATCATGCCTAACATGGAACAAACATATTCTTGTCATAGGTATGTATATTAATAAATTAACATTTTTAAGATATAGAGCGCTATAAAAAAAAATTACGTGATAGAGCAAAAATATGGCGTTTTTTGGAATAAGGGCCCCCAAACATATACAAATTAGCAAACAGCTTTCAAACATCAAAAACACTGTAGACCTGTGTAATTTATTAGTTTGATACTATAACAAAGTGACTTGAGTAGGCCAATGAAACAATCTACATTCTACTAAAACTAAATACTTTTTGTCTAATTGGTTATATATAACTATGTATTTATGTGATCTTTTTCAACAGTCTTATTTCCCCGTTTTGACTAAATAGCCGTTTGGCTAGCACATTTGGGTGATGTGTCACTCTGTCGCGATATTTATCGCTGTAGTGTGCAATAGCTTCTTGAATGGTGGCAATCGGGAGATCACGTTGGATGACGTAGTTGGGTACATATCTTGTGGAACCTCTGTAGGATCCCGGCGTTCGAATTACTGGCGGTGCCCCAGAGCTGGATACCGTAAGTCCACATTAGTGTTAGAACGGATTTGTATAGTAACAGCTTATTGTCGAGAGATAGATGTGATTTGCGATCGATTAGCCAATACATTTGATATAATTTAATGCCCAACTGCTTGCGTTTGGTAAATATATGTGTCTGCCATGTGAAACGCCTATCGAGATGCATTCCTAGGTATTTTGTGGTATCAGCTTGTAGGAGTTTACAGTTGTTGAGTCTGACGGGTGGACACGTTTCACGTCGCAATGTAAAAGTTGATTTGGATTCGTTGGCGCTCATACGCCATTTCGTAATCCAGTCTTTGATTTTATCTAAGTTTTCTTGAAGATTTACTGAAGTCATAACAGGATCAACATGAGATGCAAAAATTGCTGTATCATCAGCGTATGTTGCTACGGTTGTCAGCTTAGTAGTTGGTATGTCAGCCGTATCTAGTAAAAACAAGACTGGGCCTAATACGCTTGTGGCCTGTAGAACACCAGATAAAATAGGATATAGATAGGTGTAGGTGCTATTTTGTTTCAAAAGGAAGTGTCTATCAGTTAGGTAGGATCTTAGAAGTTGATAGTGAGGATGAGGCAAATATGTTTTCAGTTTGTAGAAAAGTCCGTCATACCACACTTTATCAAAGGCTTGGAACATGTCTACGAAGGCCGCGGAGCAGTATTTTTTGCTTCAAAATCTCTGTTAATTTTCTTCACCAGTCTATGGATCTGTTCTATAGTTCCATGATTATTTCTGAAACCGAACTGATGTTCTGGTATGATGTTCCTTTCCTGTAAGATTTCTAATATTTTTTTAACATATATTTTTTCAAATACCTTCGAAAATATTGGTAGAAGACTTATTAGTCTGTAAAATGAAGCTGCTTTTGGCTTTTTGCCTGGTTTCAGGATCATGACTATCTGTGCTACTTTCCAGATATTTAGAAAGTAGTTTAGTCTAAGAATGGCATTGAAAATAAATGTTAATAGTCTATAACCTTTTTCGGATAATTCTCGGAGAACTTTGCCAGTGATGAGGTCGAAACCAGGCGCTTTGTTAATATCAATTTCTTCCTTGATTGTTTTTTTGACCTATTTTAATTTTATGTCGAGGAAGGTCCATCTGATAAAGTGCATTTAGGTAACTTTCTATTTCTTTTTCTTGTTTAGCAGAGATTTCAAAAGGGATTGATTGAAATACTTGTTGCAGATGGTTTGCGAATACATCTTCTTCTCTGTCGCTTCTTGCCCATTTGTTTGTATTATCTTTAGTTGGTGGGTTGTGTTGAGCAGGTCTTTTCAGTTTTCTTGTCGCCTTCTATAGTGAGTAATTCGTATCTTCTGCTGGTGTTAATTTCTCTAGGTAATTTTTAATATTAGTTAATTTTTTAAGTCAGCCAACACAAAGATATGTTGCGAACTTGATATGATAAAGCTTTCAGCAAGATATGTGCCATGTTTACTGACGACGGAACAAGGATTTGTTATTTGTGACGAAACATGGGTTCATTATTATACACCTGAAACTAAACAGCAGTCGAAGTTAAGTAGCAGACGTGGGGAATCAACTCTAAAGAAGGTCAAGACAGTTTTATCGACAGGAAAGGTGATGGCATCGGTATTTTGGGATGCAGAAGGAATTTTGTTGATAGACTATCTTCAAAAGGGCAAGACCGTAAACGATGAGTATTACGCAAATCTTCTATGTAATTTGAAGACAGCTAACACTGAAAAGCATTCAGGAATGACTACGTGTGCTAAGAGTGCTCTCTCACAATGATAATGCATTCCAGTATGGTTGCTGCAAAAAGAAATGACGAATTAAGGTTCGAATTAGTACCACACCCTCCATATTCGCCAGATCTAACACCATTTGACTTTCATCTATTCCCTAAATTAAAAGATTTTCTCGGAGGCAAAAAATTCTGCACAATTCAAGAGCTAACTTCAACAGTGGATGATTATTTTGCAGTTAGAAGAAAATCGCTTTCGAGACGGAATAAAGAAGTTTGAACCAGGGTTGATAAAAATCACAATTTTTTAAAAAAAAATCAACAATCATAGTTTTTTTATAAAAAATCATGATTTTTTTATTTTAAATTTAAAATGCTGGTACTTTATAAAAGCGTCTTATTCCATTTTTATAAAAAAGTACTGATACAATATTGCCAAGCATCTGCAATTGGTAAAAAGCTGACACGTTTTGTGGTTTTGTTGTTGCAAGTTAGCAATCCTACCGCGAACGTGTTGAAACTTGTAACATGTAAGTCGCGCTAGACGGCTGGACCGTATAAGTGTCGGATTTATCACAGTTACTCTTTCGATCTGAACATGTGAAGGTGTACGTGTAAGTGCGAAAATGAGAACTAGAGGTAGAAAAGAAGATAGTATTTGGCAGTAGTTTGTTAAACAAACTATTGTTGGTAAACTTAAGTGTCGCGCTATCTGTAAAAAGTGCGATAAAAGTATGCAAGTGTTGGTAGAGAGACTTAAAACCCATTTGGAAACTTTTGAAAATATAAATGAATCTCAACCGTCAAAACAACGAAAAGAGAATGAAGAAGAGGAAACTCTAACTATACAGCATATACAAAAACAAAAATTTAACTTGTAATAAAAGTACTACCAAATCAAGTATTTGAGAAGTTTTTACGCAACTTATATCAAACCGCACCGTGGCTTTCAATTTATTATGGTCATTATTGTCGATAATTTATATAACTACAATTTGCGATATTTATTTTAAGGTTATAATCTAAGGACTATACGTACAATTAGCCTGTTTCAAAATTATTTTAAACCATTTTTTATAATAATTTGTGGAATATTAATTTTAAACTAGTACGATAACTAACTAGATATTATTATCACTATAAGATGAATAAATCCCTTTACTTGTAAAATTATTCCCCATAATTCTGAATTTTATTTTTACGTATTACCACAGATTAGACGAGCTTTATTACTAAAAAATGAACAGCATATGAATCAGATTATGTAATTTCTTCGAAAGTAAGGTATCACATGAAGAGGTGTTATTGTTCCGCAAGAATTCTCTAAAATATCAATATTATCAATTAATACGGCATTTTAATGGAATATATTTTACTGGGCAAGTTATACGAGCGGCTAATCAAAGAAAGGGTAGAAATAGAGCTACAAAAACAGGTGGCCTTTCTAGTAGACAATTTGGGTTGACAAGGGGAAGATCAACCGTACATGCAATCAAGACGGTGGTGGATATGGTTAACCAATCCGGGAAAAGGTGGGTGGCACTGGATATTCGAAACGCCTTCAATTCAGCAGTCTGGGATAGGATATTAGGGGAAATGGCAAGAAGAAACCTACCGTTATATCTCCTGAGGATAATGCAATCGTACTTCAGCGAAAGGAAAATATGCTTAAACAGGAAAATAAGCGTCGAGATTGGTGCCGGGGTTCCGCAGGGATCAGTCCTGGGACCCACGCTCTGGAACATTCTATACGATGGGGTTCTGAATTTGCGATTGGCGCAGGGTGTTACTTCAATAGCATATGCGGATGACCTCCTCATCATAATCGAGGCAGAGGACCAGAGGGAACTAACGTTTAAGACAAATGAGTCTATTGAGGAAGTGGTAACCTGGTTAGATGCACAGGACCTGCAGGTAGCTCCGCATAAGACAGAAGCAGCAATCCTTAAGGGACCGCGGAAACGACAGAACATCTGGTTCGAGGTGCAGGGCTAGAGAATCGTCCCGAGACGGGAAGTGAAGTACCTAGGCGTAACGCTCAATGATGGATTGTCATTTGGACCACATGTAATGCAACTCGTAAAGAAAGCAGAAATGAGTTTGGGGGCTCTGTCAAAGATAATGCCCAACGTTGGAGGACCGGCGAGTAAAAAGAGACTAGCGCTACATGGGGTGATAAGATCACAACTAATGTACGCGTGTCCAGCATGGTGGCAAGTAATGAAAATTCAAAAATACAGATATGTATTGGAGGGGCTTCAAAGAAGGGTTCTGCTGAGAGTGGTGAGCGGATACAGAACCGTGTCTACGGCTGCGGTGCAGGTGATTGCTGGGGTTCCTCCACTACTGTTACAAATGGAGGAACAGGCTGAAATCCTTAGACTTAGGCAGTTGCAGCAGAATCCGGACAAGCAAAAGATGGGGCGTGCCACAATTATTAAATGGCAGAATGTCTGGAGCGAACAAGATGGCACCGCGAGATGGACCCAGACGCTTATCCCGGACCTGACGGTATGGATTGAGTGTAAACATTGAAGGATGGACTATTATCTTTCCCAGTTTCTTTCGGGGCATGGGAATTTCCGCAGTTACACCAAGAGGTTCAAGCTTACAGCAGACGACTTGTGCGGGTATTGTGGTGCTACGGACTCGCCGAGACATGCGGTGTTTGCATGCAGTAGGTGGGAACGGGATAGGGTTGGGCTGGCTGTGGTGGTCGGTGAAGACGTGACGCCAGAGAACATAATATGGAAAATGCTAGAGTCAGAAGGGAGTTGGAATGTAATCTATAATCTTATCGCTATGGTAATGAAGGATAGAGAACAAAGGGAAAGACAACGAAAGAGGAGAGAGGAACAATAGGGTGATGGAGGACTAGAGACTGAGCGAGGATGGGAGTTGTAGAGACCTAGCGTGTTAGCTGAAGTTAGGCCACATGGGCGGTTCCGGCGACACGTGTGATGAAAGGAGGTGTTTTGGTGGGTAGGATAGACTTGCACACCCCCTACCTGGGAGTCCCACACTGCTACAAGGCGATTGACCCAAGCTTGTAGCGTCCATAAAGGATTTCACCTCACACAAAAAAAAAAAAAAAAGGAATATATTTTGACATAAACTGACGTTTGCGTGTACGATAACCTATAAAATTGTGGTAAGTAAATATTACCCTATCTCAGACATGACTTCAAATTTTCAAGGATTACTTTGCCTTCGAATTTTTCTGAGCACCCGTTATTTTCCACTAAAACGGTAAACAAAAAGGTACAAACCGACGAATGTTTCAATATTGACTGAAACTTCCAGTACGTTCATTTCAAACTTTTATTCCACATTTCAACAGTTTTTATTTTCCAATAGGATAGAGTAACAAAATAGAAATTTACGCGCGCCATCTGGTGATTGTTGAATTTACTGCATTTATGTATGTACTCCGAAGAATTGCTTATTTACTCTCCACGAAAAACAACGTACCCTTGCATTGATTTTCTCACAAAAGTAGAATGAGTCCCTCAAGTCGGTATCTGCATAATGCGAGTATTCACTTTTGGGAGGTATAAATTCTATTTTCGAGGTTCGTCGTAAAATTCGATGCATACGACGTTGATGATATCATATAATCACATTTTCATTATATTTATGAGAAATTTTAGTAAAACATTATTCATCTTCACACCAGATTTTTAGTAATATTTTATATTATTAAAAATACCTTTGTATAAAACATTATTGTAAAAAAACGCTAACGATGTATACACCTTAGAAACGAACAAACTGAACGAATCTTTCTATAATATATAAAATACCAGAAGTAATTTACTAATTAACCGGTATTATAATATATTACTTACAATAATTTAGGGTTTAATCTCATATATCTATGGAGAAATTATAGAGAGCACAACGTAATTGCAATAATAAATATATAATTTTATCAAAGATATCGTGAGGATGACTACATATCTGTAATCGAAACGTCAGAGAAATTTATTTTTGAATGAACTAAATGACCTACATATGAGCCTACATAATTTATAAATCATTACACAACCTAGAATCCAGCAAACTGAACGATGTACGAGTTACCGATATTCCACCAATTAGTTTTAATTTAGGTGCCGGTTGCAGTAGCAATGGCGACGTTTTAAGCTCAATTATTGTTAGAACAAATTAGGAGAAGAAAAAAAAATTAGGCAAGCAGATAGCTAAGTCATTTTTGCAACAAACTGTAGCTTCAGGCCAATTGGCACTTGGCAGAATTCAGCAGAAACGTGACTGTTTATCTTATATGGTTGAAGAATGGAAAAACTTAGACACAGTGTATACAAGTTTTGAAGAGACTGAAAAAATCATAAAACAAAAGTTTATTAAATGATATGAACAAATCACACCTTTTCACTTTTTAGCTTATTTGCTGGATCCCAATATAGAAATAAATACCCGTTGTCATATCAAGAACAAAAATCAGCTTTAGAAATAGTTTTCAAATATTATTCTGGTACTGGATTTTTACCATTAGTCATTAAGCCGGAAGCTAAATCAGATCCATTCCACGAAACAATGTTTTCGCAAGAAATATTAGAAAATGTAAATGCAGTATAATGGTGGAGATCTCAGAAGAATGTTCCGGAAATTAATCAGGCGTAGGATATCATTGTTTCGATTTTGTGTGCAAGCGGTTCTTCTGTACATGTCGAAAAAACTTTTTCATTATATGGGCTTGTCCATTCAGAATTAAGAAATAGATTGGGTAATGAAAAAGCATCTAAAGTAGTGTTTTTTTTTAACATAATATACAACATAAGGTTAAAAATAGTATTTTTTATACTTCCGTTAAATTAGTTAATCTTCTGAAGGATATTTTAAATTTTAGTTTTGCATAGTTTTCGTTTATTTATTTATTTTTTCTTTGTATTTGAAAATATTTTATGTTTTTTTGGTTTGTCTGCTTAAAGAAATTATATAAACATAATAAGAACATAAGAGACTATTACAAGAAAAGAAATCATTATTTTTTTAAATAAAAATCACCTTGATTTAAATCATTATTTAAATTCTGGTTTTATCAAATTATTTAAATCATCTCACCCCTGGCTTGAACACAGATTGACCAAATGTATCGAATTAAGAGAAGATTATGTAGACAAATAAAGTTTGTTTATTTAAATTATTCCTTTTTTTTCTGTACGATCGCGCGAATTAATCAAACTCCCCATCGTTTATAAGAAGTCATACCGTTGTTATTTTCTGTTAATATAATCATAGCAATTGTCTGATATACTACGCTCGCCATGGAGGTACAAACGTGGTATCTTAATAAATCTGCCAGTTTATTGAATTGATCTTCAATCTTCTGCAACATTTTTATCGGCGTATCGGAAACTTTTAATTTTATTTCCCAATAGTTATTATATCTCATAACAGCATCAAGTGTTTGATTGTTATTCCAGACTTTACCCATCAATTTCATCAGGTGTATAACACCTTTTAAACCCTTGCCGTCGGAATGTCTTTTCGAAGCAATTTTGTGAATCTCCTCGTTAAAAACTAGATGTCCGAAAATAGACAGATCTATCACCCTGACATGTATACTCTTAACGCTTGGGATAGAATCGTACATGTACTAAAAAGAAAAACTAATTCCTATAGTTGTCTCTGGTAAAATTTACTGTACATACATTCAATAAATCTAGAAAAATTGTATGGGATGATATTAGCAATGGTCCGAATGAATAAGGATTGGAAATTTTTCCATAACCCTCAAAGGCCATGTTACTATCCATTATTTTCATAACAACGGTTTGGGAAAGTACTGTCATGGCTCCTTTACATACTTCACCAACATTTGCTCTAGTATACATGCTTTTATCCGACAGAACTGGATTGTCGAATTCGTGTTGTAATTCCCAATCTGTCCAGACATTTAGAGTCGTTATAGGTCTCGATTGGAGCAAATACAAAGTATCCTATAAAGAAACTTAACAGAATTAAATCGCGTTAGACTTTTAAATGAATCTTCGTACGTTACAAATAGCCCATTCAATATCTCTGGGATTACCGAATTTCTTCTCCAGCAGAATTCCAATTTTGCCCAACCTCAAAGCTTGTTCCTCAGTAATACTTAATGTTTGAGCTAAATCTTCTTCGATGTCTACTTCCTTCGTACCAATTATACCCTCTTGGTTATCACCCATTGTAATTTTAGTCTTTTTATCACCTAATACAGCTTGTAAGACTTTTATATCATCAGTATAGCTTCTGGATAGAATTATAGTGTCCGGGTCTGCACTAGCTGACACAACGCTCTAAAAAAAATACATATCTAATTTTCCGACAGCGTAAAAATTCGTAATTGTACCTCCCCTAAACCATAATTAGACGAGATAACCATTTGCGTTGGATCTCCTGTAGATGGATGACATGTGAATAAAACCCCAGCGCTGTCTGCTGGCACCATCTTTTGGACTACTACAGCCATTTCGGCATTTACAGGTATACCATGGCGCCTAAAATAAGGGTAGATGTATTATACAATATGGTAATGAAATTGTCTTTTATACCTTCTATATTGAACACTTTGAAAAGTGAAAAGAGAACCCCAACAAACCGAAATAGCTTTTAGTATATCTCCAATAGTGGTGCAACCTAATAATGTGGAATTTTGACCTGCAGCTGATAATTCTTCAGAGTCTTCATCTAAACCTTAACGAAAAAAGATAAATTTTTATGAAACAACTTCAATCTTACATACGATGCATACATACCAGAGGATCTAACCGCCCATCTCCATATTTCATGTGAAGATGTGACCGTCAAATTAGCAACCTCGTTAATTATTAATTGAGATACTTCCTGTGATATTGGTGTTGTTGCGAATAGATCTGTTGTGCTATTAAAAGGAGTTTAAAGACGACATATTAATATTAACTAAAGAAATACCCACTCTCTGCAAATTGTTTCTATTTCTCCTTCTGTTCTTCCATAACAAACATCTTCTAGTTTCTGTATTGCTTCTAATAATTGTGGATTTTCTTTTAATTGATGTTTGAATGAAGTCACCGTTACGACAAATCCTGGTGGCACTTCGAACTGAAATTATATTGTGGTAGATACATGGAGTATTTATTTGGAGTTAGTATGTACCTTGTTGGATTTTAAGGAGTAAGCCAACATTCCTAAAGAATTTCCTTTACCACCTGTCAAATCATGGTCTAGACATTCCCTACTAGATAATTGAACTACGTATAAATTTTCTGGATTTTCTGCTTTTTTAGGCTTTAGTAAAGATGTTGGTAAATCAAAAGCACTTCCTGTATACACCAATCGTAAATTACATTATAGGAAAATATTTTACAATTCCTTTCCTATCTTACCACTGTTTCTGTACCAAAATGTAATAATGGCATTGGCTTGTTCAGAATTCACATCGCATTCAGCTGTGATAATTTTGGATATCCATCCTCTTTTTTCTTGGTTGTGAGACAAGCTGATTTTGCTCGTGTCGACGTGAGCAATACATTTGTACGTGTTTCCATTTGCCACAAAATGTACCGAGAAGATATTTGGAATTTCTCCATTATCACCCAGATATTCTAATGATATATCATTTGATGAGATACTGTGCTGCTCTCCATTGCTGTTCAGAATGAAACCATACGGAAATCTGAAATAAAGTGGTAAAATATTTAAAATTTTTAAAATTTCGTTGAATTACTGAGTGCAACCCATTCTGATCGATTTTGAACCAATTGAGAATATAGTACCATCTCTGAGGATTCCAAAAATGTAAATATCACGTCTTAGATCTATTGATTCGGCCTGTCCAATACGTCTGCGTCTCCAGCTCGGCATGTATACATAATTATCTTCCTTTAACGATTTGGCATTGAAGAAGCCTTGCAGTGCGCCAAATTGATCGTAACCATAGTCATCGCCTCTGAAAATAAGGAAATAGCTGCATTTCTGGAGGCACTCTAACTTCCTGATGACAACTTTACAAGAATATGTGGCGAAAACGAATTAACCCAGATATACCTAAAAATTTTCGGAGCAAACTTCCGTCATAATTTTGAATAAATTCCACATTTTACGAGATAAAAGATAACTGCATGTATTTTATTAATTAACTATACCAGGTGTCCTTGAAATCAAAAGATAATGTATGAAAAATGGAAAAATGTAATTATATAGAATCTATTCCGAACATATTTTCCCAAAATTCCCTCTCATAAGCATGAAAAGAAATGACAAAGATATTTGGCAAATTTTTGTCACACCACTGTGGACTATATTATAAAAAACGTTATCTTAAAGTTGACCGACAATAACAAAAAGAATAGTTTTTTTGTTATTATCCATCTCGCTTTAATTCTCCTTCAGTTGTGGAGCTTTATGTCCGTTTTATACAGTTTACATTTACGTCTTCGATTAGAGATAGATTGTTACCAAATAGGACGTTGAATGGCTGTAGATCATGTTCTTTTAATAGTTTATCTTTAAAAATGCACAATAAATTTTTAACAGCTGACTTTTGTAACAGGTTATCGAACGCTTGGCATAGCAAAACTTATACACAATGTTATTTTATAGCGTTTTTATAAACATAAACATTGCAGTGTGTTTACAATAACGATATTTTTATATCCATATTAATATTTTATACAGGCTGTTCACGAAATAAGGTCCCTCGTTATGAGAAATGTAAATATACAATCATATAGAATGCGAATAAAAAAAAAATCGGTTCAATTAGGACACGTCGAAAAGAATTAATGGTTCACAAGCAGAGATATTCGTACGTAATCGTATTGAAGTTACTGAACTCTAAGTAAACAAAGCTGCTCCATTGAAGGGTTTTTATAACGTCGACAACCGTCTAAACAATGTTATCTGTTACATTGTTTATAAACATAAACATTGTAAATTTAAAGGAGATATTAATAATAGACATTCCGATATATATATATATATATATATATATATATATATATAATAACTTCGTGACCTTGGTATGATATGGTAAACCTAATCAGTAGGCGATTAAAGGTCTGTATATTACTTCAAAATATATGTATTTAAAAAACTCTACATGTTTCGGCTGTATACGCCTTTTTCAAGAGAATACAAAATATGAATGACAGGATATAAATGTCAAGTAATTAAGTTGCTATGGTTTAAATTATTCAAAGATACATTCTAGTAATAATAATAAATCATGCCTTAGTATTCCAAAAAATAGATAACAAGGTGTGAAAAAATGTGTTGTTCGCTGCTAACAATTTGTGTCTCCTTCTGGGTATGAACTTGTGTGTTGGTTGTTGCTGGCAGCTTGCGTCTCTCTATGCGTGTGTGGTTTTGTGTGAGAGCGTAAGTGTAGGGTTTTGTATGTCGGTGCGTTCGTGCGTGTGTTTAGTGATCGGTCGCATGAATTTAGAGAGGTCGGATAACCAGCCGTTGCGTAGGGCCGCCAACCCTTTCCCGACAACTTCTTTACAATTCCGTGCAGTACTTCGACGGTCTGACCCCCGCCCCAACGAGGCAAGGCGCAGACAGGCGAAGCGCACCCTGTACGGGGTTGCTCATCGCAACTAAGGGAACACTCTTAGTGGCTACCTCGGTCGACGATGGTCACACTTATGCCATCTTAACGTTTTCCGCCGAAGCGGGGGCATAGCACACACGTCGAACGTGTGTGTGCTGTTAACGGCAGCCTAGCCAGGTTGTCGCCCAGGACCGGTCCTAGTGGTGTGTGCATTGCGCGGCGACGAGATAGCGCCGCGTAGCATGGTTCCTCACTCTTGCTGGAAAGGCGGAATGGCACCTGACTGCCCATGGGCAGACCCCCCTAGAGTTTTGTCCGAGCAGGTTTTCGTGGTTTTCCTTCTCGTTTTGAGCGAATGCCGACAACTTTGTATCTTAAGTCGCTCCACGGGCGCATACGTAATAATAACTCATGTCTTGCTTTTCCCTGCCTATCCCTGTTTTCTGTTTTTTGCTGATGTGGTCCTCTACTGGGTTGCAGCCTAGCATATGCGCTACAAAACTCTAGGGGGGTCTGCCCATGGGCAGTCAGGTGCCATTCCGCCTTTCCAGCAAGAGTGAGGAACCATGCTACGCGGCGCTATCTCGTCGCCGCGCAATGCACACACCACTAGGACCGGTCCTGGGCGACAACCTGGCTAGGCTGCCGTTAACAGCACACACACGTTCGACGTGTGTGCTATGCCCCCGCTTCGGCGGAAAACGTTAAGATGGCATAAGTGTGACCATCGTCGACCGAGGTAGCCACTAAGAGTGTTCCCTTAGTTGCGATGAGCAACCCCGTACAGGGTGCGCTTCGCCTGTCTGCGCCTTGCCTCGTTGGGGCGGGGGTCAGACCGTCGAAGTACTGCACGGAATTGTAAAGAAGTTGTCGGGAAAGGGTTGGCGGCCCTACGCAACGGCTGGTTATCCGACCTCTCTAAATTCATGCGACCGATCACTAAACACACGCACGAACGCACCGACATACAAAACCCTACACTTACGCTCTCACACAAAACCACACACCCATAGAGAGACGCAAGCTGCCAGCAACAACCAACACACAAGTTCATACCCAGAAGGAGACACAAATTGCTAGCAGCGAACAACACATTTTTTCACACCTTGTTATCTATTTTTTGGAATACTAAGGCATGATTTATTATTATTACTAGAATGTATTTTTGAATAATTTAAACCATAGCAACTTAATTACTTGACATTTATATCCTGTCATTCATATTTTGTATTCTCTTGAAAAAGGCGTATACAGCCGAAACATGTAGAGTTTTTTAAATACATATATTTTGAAGTAATATACAGACCTTTAATCGCCTACTGATTAGGTTTACTATATATATATATATATACTATAGGGAAACCTGTAGTGTAAGCAAAACACACAGAGGTGTCCGTGTGTTAGAACGGTAAAGAAGTAGACGCAATGTTCCAATGGATTACAAGAGAGCCTAGTATTTCGCATATCCCTATGATGCAGTCGTATTTGTCCAATAAATTCACATTTAGACGGTGTAGCCGCGCAAGCGCATTAGCTGTCGCTCCCGCATATGGGTGTTAGTTGCAATGTTTATATCGTCAGGGGAACTACTCGCTCACAATATTTAATAAACCGCGTTGTTGGTGTACGTAACGGTCATTTAAAAAATGGAGTATTATACACCGGAGCAAAAACTCTTTATGATTAAACAATTTTACGGTGGTAATTCCGCGGAAGTAATTCGAGCTTTATTTGCAGCTAATTTCCCTGAAAGTCAAATTCCCAATGCAAGCACCATTCGTAGGACAGTTAATCGATTCGAATATTCATTTTCTTTAGTAACTAATAAAAATAAAGTTGTTCCGAATAAGAATATAAGTGATATAGAAATTCGAGTATGTGCTTTAGTCGAAGTAAATCCCACTATGTCGTCTCGACAAATTGCCCGCGAATTAGATATCTGTAAAACAACGGCTCAAAAGATTTTACGTACTAATAAATATCGTTCATATAAATTTTACTTTTTACATAATTCGATCTACGGATACGGTGATGAACGTCCATCAAATCTAGAGGAACTTCGCGCGAGAATTACCGAAGTCACTAATACTGTCACAGCAGATATGTTAACAAATGTGCGTCGGAATTTTTATAATCGGTTGGGTTACTGTTCGTGTCAAGAAGGAGGTTTATTTGAACACTTAACTAATTAATTTATTTAGAATTTAATTATTGCTTAAGAATAACATTTTCTTTTAGCTAATTGCAGGTTTATTGCAATGTTGAATTACAATTCTGTTTTAAGAAGTAAATATTTTATTTTTAAGTATTTTATTATTCTTAAGTTTTTAGAGTGTAATACTACTATAATACTAAATATTATTTTCGTTAAGAAGTTTTTTTATGTTAAAGTCTAGTAGTTCTGTTTATGTATGTTTGTTTTTTTTGTTGTTTATGAAGCTGTGATGAGTTACTTCACTGAGATGTTATCAGTGATTATCTGATGCTTCAAACAACTGCAAATATTTACTTCTATCGAGAACACAATACCTCCTACACTGCTTTTCACTTGATTTGCCTACGAATACATTTATACGTATAACTTATAATACGCCCGCTGTCGGTGTGGCAATTCAAGTTGGCACGCCCATTATAGTCGACCAGTAGTTACTAATACATGCATCGCGCTATCGATGGCGGCCACACTGTATATATATATATATATATATATATATATATATATATATATATATATATATGCGGTAGTAATTGATCCCGAAACAAAGCAGCAGTCATCGCAGTAGAAGACGTCATCATCGCTACGACCGAAGAAAGCACGGAAGCTTGGATGCTGATGGCATCATGTACAAAGAATTTCTCCTGCCAGGTGAAACAGTTAATGGACGATTTTATTGTGATGTTCTTTGGCGACTACGAATGCAATAACAAGAAGTAGAAGAAAGGATGGCGCATTAAACGGTGTGTGAGATATCAAGATTTGTACCTTAGATTTCTTTCTATGGAGTTACTAATATTAAATATACCTAACTTAACCTAATTCTGTAGAAGATTACAAATATATCGGGTGTATTTTTAAACTTGAAAAAATGTCCAGATTTCATATCTAATAATTCAATGAAGGAAATAAATTAGTGCTAGAATTAGTCCCTCTCTCTCTCCCTATGTAGGTGGGGCGGAGATAACTTTGAAATCTTAAATAGGAACCCGTACATTTTATTAAAAATTCGAATTCTACTGGAAAAAGTACCTACGATTTGTGTGAAATATTTTTTTCAATTCATGATAGATGGCGCTGGAATCGATGAAATTCATTTTTTTTTTAATTTCACGCACTGAGAACCTATACATACGATTCTGCAATACGTGTGCAATAAAAAATACGTTTTCTATGTAAATAATCAAGATTAGTCTTAGAAAAACTTTATTCATTTTACAAATTTCGAATAACTGGAAAAATGTCACCTGTAGAAATGTAAATGGCTGGTGAATAAATTACTTTTAGCGTAACCTAGCGCACCTTGGGGTGCTTGATTAACCTGTGTCTTCTCGCCTCTTAATGTGGGGCTTTTAATTATGCGGGGGCCGATGATTTTGTTCCCAATTATTCCACACCACACGTTGATAGTTCAAGGGCGCTGGTGTTCAACTTGGCGAAGCCACTGTGGATTTTCAACAGTCCATTAATGTGTATTGCGTCGATTAACCGTTTCGTGATTTGTGAAAGAGGCCGCGTCGGAGAACAACACGTTAACGGAAAAAATTGGGGTTACCCGATTTTGGAAATCAACGCCATGAAGATCTTGATGTAAAGATACATGATATGGATGATATTTATGACGTTTTAAAATTTTCCAAGGACTGGTAGGGCACAATCCAGAATCGCGAGCTATTTCTCTTGTGCTATCATAAGGATTAACACCCACGGTAGCTAATAGAGCGACTGTTTCTCGACGGGTCCTTTTGTTTAGGTTGAACACTTTCATTAGTAGTGAATTGTTTGTGAATTGTAAAATGAAGCACGTTAAACGCCGGAAAACGCTGAGCGTATAAATTTACAGCATTATCAAGACTTCTGCCAGCTTCTCCATACACCAGAACCATTTCAATTTTCTCTTATACAGTTCTGTAGTAGGTAATATTAATATATTAACAGAAACAGGTCTTACTTTTAGAAATATTATTCGATCTGAATAAAATAAGTTGTTTCTTAAAGTTATTTCTTTCTTTTGTACGTTTATTTTGTGTTTTTGGTATTAGAAACAATACAAATGGAAAAAATTACACAAAGGTTAAATACATACATTGTGCATACAAAAACATTTTTATAAAAACTATTTTCAACATAAGAAATGATATTAAAATAAAAATACAATTTTTTTTAAAATTTGAAAGCACTCCGATAAGTCATGAGCGAAGGAAATCGCGTTGATCAAGTATGTGAAGAAAGATGCCCGTTCCTGGGTTATGTTAATAGTACTTTTTTGATAAGTAAGTTTTCGTGGTATTCTTTTTATTGAAAAGAAATTGCAGAATCGTACGCATAGGTTCTCAATGTGGGAAATTGGAAAAAATTGAATTTCATCGATTACAGCGCCATCTATCATGAATTGAAAAAAATGTTTCAGACAAATCCTACATAATAAAATATACGGGTTCGTATTTAAGATTTCAAAGTTACCCCCGTCCCATCTACATGGAGGAAGAGAGAGGAACTAATTCTAGCGCTAATATATTTCCTCCATTGAATTATTATTATTATTATTATAATCTATAAGCTTGTTTACCCCTAGGGTGTCAAGCTATTTACATTTTGCTTATATAACTATTCCTTATATATAAATCTTGCCCATTCCTTTTTGTTTCTCGCTATTCTCTTCCCTTCGTACAATGTTACTCCTCTTTTCTTTAAATTTTCCACTATGACATTGTCCCACGTTTTTTGTGGTCTTCCTCTTGTTTTCCTCTGCGTTGTTCTTGCTAGCCATACTCTTTTAGTCTGTCTTTCTTCTTCCATTCTTACTACATGACCGAACCACCTTAGTTGTTGTTTTGCGATTTCTTCCATTATGGGTTGTACATTTAATTCTCGTCTTATTACTTCATTTCTTATTTTGTCCCTTCTACTAACTCCTTTCACCGCTCTTAGGTATTTCATTTCTACGGCTTGTAGTCTGCTCTTCATATGCTTATTAAGTATCCAGCTTTCGCATCCGTACGTCGTTATTGGTTTGAACAATGCGTTATATACTGTGATTTTTGTTTTCTTCGTTATTTCCTTCTTTCTTATAAATGTGTTGTTTAGTGCACAATATAGTTTTCTATTCTGCTGTTTATTTCCATATCTTCTTTTCCGTCTTTATGTATGTTTATTCCGAGGTACTTGAATGTGTCTGTTTGTTCTATGTTTCTTCCTTCTATTTCAATTTTTACTTTTAAATCATTTCTCCCTATTGTCATCACTTTTGTTTTATCAATGTTTATTTTTAGATTCCTCTTTTTTAGTGCTATGTTCCATGTGTTTAGGTTTCCTTGTAAGTCTCTTTCGTTCTTTGCGTATATTATTATGTCATCAGCGAAGACACATTCTGCTATTTCAACCCTCTCCATATTCTTATACCCTACTTGTAGTTTCTTTGTTATTCCCCTTATTTCTTTTAGTGCATCATCTAATATTATGTTAAATAGTACGGGGCTGAGCACCCCTCCTTGTCTCAGTCCTTCTTTGGTTATGAACTCTTCGGACTTCCTATTTTCAGTTCTCACATAATTTCTAGTTTTCTTGTATATGGTTCTTATAGCTTTTATGAGTTTTTCGCCTATTCCTCTTTTTTTAAGGCTTTTCCAAACTTCTTCTCTTGGAATACTATCAAAAGCTTTTTCTATGTCTATGAAGGCCGCATATATAGTCTTATTTCGGTTTTTTCCTATCAGTTGTTTGATAGTGAAAATGTGATTGAGTGCACTCCTCTGCCTTTCCGAAATCCGCTTTGCGGTTCTTCTAGTTGGTGATCAATTAATATTTTTAATCTCTTTTCTAGGATTCTCTCATATATTTTTAGCATTACACTGAGTAGTGTAATTCCTCTATAATTGCTACACTCTTTATTGTCACCTTTTTTGTGGATGGGTAGTATTATGCCTACTTCCCAGTCCTTTGGTATATTTTGTTCATTCCAAATCCTATTAAACAATTTCTCTAGGACTTCTATGCCGTTTTCCTTCATATTTTTTATCATTTCCGCTGTTATACCGTCATGTCCTGCCGCCTTGCCTCGTTTTAACTTCCTTATAGCTTCCATTATTTCTTCCTTCTTGATCGGTTCCTCGCCTCCCCTCTCCCCACTTTCTATGTTTTCTTCGCTCACCTCTATTTCGTATATTAAGTTTATTCGTTCTGTGTTAAGCATTCCCTCGAAATATTCTTTCCATCTTTTCATTATATTATCTTCGTCTTCTAAAATTCTCCCGTTTTCTGCTTTTATGTATCTAATTTTGTTTTGTTTACCTTTTCTTAGTGTCTTCAATATTTTATAGAATAACTTTTGGTTACCTCCTCCATTGAATTATTAAATTTTAATCTGGACATTTTTTCGTGAACTGCTTATTTTTCGAGATATTTGAAAGTTCCATGTTAAAAAAATACACCCGGTATACAACAAAACGGCTAATAATATTTCAGGTAATTTAACTTTCGGCTAACAGTTAGGTTTAATATTAATAGAAGACAAAAATTCTTACAGCATGTTAATCCATTCACCATCTCTCCAGGTTTCTTTTGTCACTGCCTCTGTTAATAAGTTGATATCAATATCTTGTGGATAATGTAACGGCGCATTAGCAGCATTCCATCTAGAAGAGAGTTTAGAATTATATTTGTTTTTAAATCTTTGATTTTAAATAAAATTATATTCAACAAAAATACATGTACAGTTCATTTCAGTCGCATGACCAAATTCAAAGCATGCGATTCACTTAAAATGATAAACGTGTGGAGTATTACAGTGCGTATTTATGCGTGTTAAAAAGAGAATGTATTGTGATGACTTATCCAACAGTACGTCACGTATCATACCTCTAGACGCCTTCTCGATGGATATAGAACGCTCGAGAAGAGGTTCAACAGCCGATATATAAGCCGTCGAGGAAGGGATTGATTCATTTGATACCAAATCATCGCCGAGTGAACTTACATAAATATAAATACATAAATGTGCTTATTGTTAGTAATTAGTTTTTAAATTGTTATTCGTTTTTATTATTAATATAGTGTGTATCTACGTTACCGTTAGTTTTATTTAAGAACCCGAATAAACAAATACTTTACAGTATAATTTGTGGTTCACACTTGGTCAGTACAAACTGCAAAGAAACACTTGAAACTAAGTTGTATGTTAAACCTATTCCAACAATTTATGTGCCATTTAATTGGAATAATAGGACAGACAAAATTAGATTTTATACATTTGAATTCCATCATATTTTGTGGAAGGTAGAGATTTAGACGAAAGATCGCCGCATACTTACATCAAATGAAATTTAACATGTTCTACTTCTCCAGAATGTGCCAACGCATTGGATCTATTGATGTTTCTCATCAAGCCATTGTATGTTATTCTTAACCTCTGAAATGGCTGCAGAACTTCTATATTTAAACCTGCCGCCTTCCATTGCCTAGAAGCGATACTGCACACCAATATTTGGGGTTCATCTAAAGCAAAAAGGAAAATTAAAATACATAAATTTATGACGAACTTATCAACAGATTCAAAGTGAACTTTTATCGAAGTTTCGGAATACTGTAGTTACAATATAATGGTCTGGGGTGCCTGGGGTTGTATGTCTGTATCCGGCATTAGAGAAGGATGATCAGGAAGAGGTACCAGAGCCAAATGTGGAAGAATTTGAGGAAATCCTGCAATTCCTAAGAAATGATAAGAATCCAGGAGAAAATGGAGTAACACCAGAAAATCTAAAGTATGAGAGAGAAAACGTTAAAAAATAAGATCTTCGAGTTAGTTAAAGAAATCTAGAAGAATGGAATCATACCAGAAACAGAGAATGAAGCAGTGATATCCCTCCTTTATAAGAAATGTGACGTGATGGAATGTACTAGTTATAGAGGTATCGCTCTATTAGACATGATTTACAAATATACAAAAAGGTTTTAAATATATCTATACGTTAATTGCACGTATAACGCTTTTGTTTCATTATGAAACAGACATGTAAATAATTTACACATCTGTAACTGTATCATGGACAATACACCTCGTATTTTCGGCATTAACTTCTGCTTAAGACATATGTTTCTGCCATCTATAGGCGTCGTCAGTTAAGCTAGTGAAGCAATGTATCTAGTAGGGATTTCGGCTTAATGTTATATACAGATATAGATCTATTTATAAAGATTTGTATCATTTGTATACATTGCTTCGCTAGCTTAACTGACGACGCCTATAGATGGCAGAAACATATGTCTTAAGCAGAAGTTAATGCCGAAAATACGAGGTGTATTGTCCATGATACAGTTACAGATGTGTAAATTATTTACATGTCTGTTTCATAATGAAATGATTTACAAAGTAGTAACTTCACTGATAAAGAGAAGATTGGAGGTATTCGTAGAAGATCTAATTGGATAATATTAAGAAGGTTTTCGCAAAAACAGATCAACAATAGACCAGATATATATGCCGAAACAAATTCTAATCGGTTGCTATGAATTCGAGATTTTGAAGGTAGTGTGCGATTCAATAAATAGAAAAGAACTGTTCAAAGTATTGAAAGATTTAAAAATTGCGGTGAAGTTGGTAAACCTTGTTAGAATAACGTTGAAGAGAACCACATGCTTAGTTAAAATAAATGCAGACTTTCAAGTACGACAGGGAGATCCGCTTTCGACATTTTATTTAATATAATCCTGGAGAAAGCGATAAGAACCGCAAATATAAACCGCAGAGCTAAGCTCTTCAACCGAAATTACCATTGCCTTGCATACACAGATGATATCCTGTTAATGGCAAGAAGTAAGAAAGAGCTAAAGTTCACGACGCCGTCGTTTACGTTTATACAAGCAGCATTCAATATACCTAGGCCCTCAGATAAATAGAACGACATGCAAATATATGGAAATTAAAGGCCGTCTGAGCGGTACGTTAAAAGAGACATTCAAAGTACAGAACAATGGTGGTGATGGCTTGACCTTTGAAGAGGTAGAAAATTTGGGTTTTTTGGAGTTTCGATAAACAACAAATGTAGCGAGGTCTCAGGTATAAATTTAAGACTGATAAAGTGTCATATATGTACAGGAGGGTTAAAATGAAATACTTAAATCAAATAAGGTCTCATAAAAAAAAAACTAAACTAGGATTATATAAATCGGCATTGAGACCAACTCTGATATACGATTGCGACTTATGGATAATGACTAAGAAAGTACAGGCTAAATTGGAGATCTGGGAGAGAAGGATACTTATGAGGATTTTCGGAGGGAAGAAGGATGGGAGGACGAACGCATGAGGACATTTACAATTTGTATGGAGAAGCCCCATAACACACTTCATAAAAATGCGCCGACTCCAGTGGCTCGGCCATCTCGAAAGATTTAGAGAAGAGAAGTTATAATTAAAGATATAGGACGGAAGATACCGGATGGAAAGAGAAGCAGGGGTCGACCGAGGAGAAAGTAGAGGGATGCTGTTATAGAGGATATGGAAAGGAAGGAACTCAGGAACTGGAAATTGGAAAGAAATGAAATAACATCACTAAGTATTGGGCTTGAAAACCCTGTAAACACTTAATACAGGGTTAGGCAAATGTATGAATCCATTCGAATATCTTTGACATGGCTATTTAGATTTTAATAAGACTTTCCACAATTAATTAAATGCAAGTTGGGGATTCGATGAGTATATATCAAAATCAGACTTCCAGTTTAGCCGAAAACGATGTTCACATTTTTATTTTAATAGAACACGCTGTATCTGGGAGCTCAGCAATAATAAGGTTTGGCACCCTTTTGTTCAACAACGACAAACATACAAAAAAAGGTTTAAGTATATAAATACGTTAAGCACGTATTACGCATTTGTTACAAATGAAACAGACATGCAATATACACGTCTGTAACTGTACACATGGACGATACACCTCGTATTTTCCAGCATTTACTTCTGCTTAAGATACGTGTTTCAGCCATCTACTATTAGGCGTCATCAGTTAAGCTAGTGAAGTAAGTATAGCACCATATAATCTAGATTATATGGTGCCACCTGATAGAACAAAATTTGCTATACCTTATGAGGCGGTTTACGCTTTACTTACTTCACTAGCTTAACTGATGACGCCTAATAGTAGATGACAGTAACACTTTGTCTTAAGCAGAAGTAAATGCTGGAAAATACGAGGTGTATTGTCCATGTGTACAGTTACAGACGTGTATATTGCATGTCTGTTTCATTTGTAACGACAAACATATTTAATTAAAACTGATATTTTAAAATCATGTACGGACAACGTATTCTGCCTAAAACAAGTTATAGAAAAAAGATCTGCTAGACAGCTGGAAACCCACCTCACGTTCGTGGACCTACAAAAAGCATATGACACAGTCCCAGTGTCAAGATTATGGAAGGTATTAGAACAATCTAACATCAATTACAACTATATAACGGCTCTTAAAGAATTGTATAAAGACTCCACATCAAGAATTAAGATGGGTAAAGAACTAACAGATGCATTTACGGTAAATAAAGGACTGCGCCAAGGATGCTGTATTTCTCCAACACTCTTTAAGATATATGTAGCGGTGGCACTAAGAGATTGGAAGAGGAAGGTCACGAGAATGGGTATAGAGATAAATGACAGGTGCTTATTTACCCTTCAGTTTGCTGACGACCAGGTCATAGTGGCCAATGACAAGGAGGACATGCAATACATGGTGAGGAAAATGATGGAAGAATATCGAAAATGGGGCTTGACAGTCAATATAAACAAAACAAAATATCTGTGTATTGGCAACCAGGACGGAAATCTGGAAGTCGACAATGGTCAAGAAATAATGCAATGTCAGGAATATGAATATCTGGGCATAACTTTCGACAACACCGGAACAGATGTGAGAGAGATCGAAAAACGTATAGTCAAAGCAAAAAAAGTGATCGGATGCCTGAATGGAATTCTATGGAGCAAGGAAATAACAAAGAAGAGAAAATTTAATATATACGAGACTATGGTAAAGAGCAGCCTTCTATATGGAGCAGAAACTTGGAGGATTGCAGATAGACAAAGGATAGAAGAGGATGGAAGTTTGGTGTCGGACAACGAAGAAAAACGTTCTAAACCGGCATATATATATATATATATATATATATATATATATATATATATATTTTAAAATCATGTCTATGTTTAGTAAGCGATAGAATTAAAATTCAGTACTTGACTTTACTGTCAGAGTTAACTTTGTAGACGTCCAATTATTAATAATGATTCAATTAACTGAAAAAGAACGTATTGAAATTCTGATGATGCTTTGTTTTGGTGATCTCGTCAGAATTCGTGAAGAAGTATGCGATTTATTTAACAATTTGCATCAAAATCGATATCCAATATTACGAACTATCGTTGGAAAAACTTTGAGAAGGTATAACTTGATCGGAAATGTTACAAATTTACCGAAAAGCGGATGACCAAAAGTCGCAAGTAATGAAGTTATTGCTCAAGATATTCTTATAGCAAAGAAGTACCACAAACTTCTATTACATTCCCCGCACTAAACTATGATATAAGTTGCCGATCAGTAGCCAAAATATTGACGCACGAAAAATATCATCAGTGTAAACTAGATTTAGTCCAATAATTATTGGACGGGATTATTATAGTAGAATTGAATTTTGCAAAAGAGTGCTGATATTTTCGGGAACCGTATTATTGGCCCTTTCATACATGGTACACTAACCGGACAGAGATGTTTAAATCTTTTCCGTGATCATGTTGTTCCTAATATTGAGGAAGATGGCGAATTCCCTATAAGTGTGTGGTTCCAACAAGATGGAGCACTTCCTCACTATGCCCTTAACGTCAGAAGTTTTTTAAACACCCAAATCGGTGGATTAGTCATAGAGGATTCATTGAGTGGCCCGGTCTCCAGATTTAAATCCTATAGATTTTTTCCATTGGGTTCATTTAAAATCTGTGGTTTGTACTAGACGAGTTACGGCAGAGAATAATTGAGGAAGTGCAACTAATTCGTTAGGAGGCTTTGGCAAATGTCATTCAAGAATTTGTTCATAGTCTTGTACATTGTCAAGAAGTGAACGGTCATCTTTTCAAAAACTTTCTTAACTGATATTGATTTTGTATACATTTTTCTTGTTCTCAATAACATTTGCAGTATTAGATTTAATTAAATATCTCTGTCGTTGTTGAACAGATGGGTGCCAAACTTTATTATTGCTAAACTCTTAGAGCAGAGCTCTATTGAAATTCGCAAAATATACAAGGTGTTTCATTTTAAATAAAAAAGTTAACATCGTTTCCGGTTAAACCAGAAGTCTGATTCGGATATAAATATACTGATCGAATCTCCGATTTGTATTTACATACTTGTGAAAAGTCTTATTAAAATCGAAGTAGCTATATCAAAGATATTCGAATGGACCTGTATGGCTCCATTCGAATATCTTTGGCGTTGGGCAAATGAATTTTGCCCAACGCTGTATATATCCGGTGTTAGAGACTTGTATTTATGCAAAACTCAAATCAGTAGTGACTGTTTGTTACATCGTTATATTATAAATGGCATGTGAGTTTGTCTGCTTTAAATTATTATTGTTATGTTCAACGAAGTTTTATTTGCAAATAAACATTTTGAAAGCATTTTGATATAAATGATTACATTCTATTTCTTTTATTATTTCTGTGTTATAAACAAACTTTGCGTCTAGTGTACAATATTAGCAAGACTATAACAAGTGTTCATTTGAAAAGTCAATCTAGTAGCATGTGATTTACTGAGAACATTTTGAAGTATGTCGTAAATTAAAATTTACTACTTAACCTACGAAGTCGTATATTTTGACAGTTTCATACATACAAATAAATAACAAATAATAGGTATTTATTGGAAACTATAACAAATGTTGAAAATGTTGTCCTTCAAGATCAATGCACTTTAAAAACCTCCGTTCAAAATTTCTGATGATATTCTGCAACATTACTGGATTCTGGATTGTTATTAATTTCCATGCATTTCTGTTCGATTCTCTGTAGCATATCATTTAAATTCAATATAGGTGTTCGAAGTATGCTATTTTTTAGATAAGGCCACAAAAAAAAGTCGCAAGGTGTTAAATCGCATGAACGTGCAGGCCAGGCAATTTCGGTATTTCAACTAATTACACGCTCATCAAAAAATTCTCTTAAATAGTCCAAAGATTCTGCAGTACAGTGACAAGGTGCTCCGTCTTGTTGGAAATATGCATTTTGTAGTTCATCATCATGCAACTGATTGACAAATGGTTGTAAAATTTCAGTACGGTACCTTTGAGCAGTTAACGTTCCCTGAAAAAATATTGGTCCAATGATTCGCCTTTGGCTTATAGCTGCCCAAACACCAATTTTCTCTGGATGTAGCCATTCTTCATTAATTACATGTGGATTTTCACTACTCCAAATTCTTGTATTTTGTGAATTTAGGTATCCCGTTTTATAAAACCATGCTTCATCAGTAAAGATGACTCTTTGCGAAAGTTCTCCATTTCGAAAATAAGCCTGGACTAAAAAAATTTTATGTTCTAAAGTGAAGGCCATTTTAAAACTGAGAAGCAATTTATTTAAACCAGAATCGACGCACGATTATTTTATGCTACTAATATATTTGCGACTTATTCTATCAAAATTTCAAAGTAACCTAGATTGACTTTTCAAATGAACACTTGTTATTAATATGTGTTTGTTGTTCCGTAAACGTAAATTCAAATGACATTTGATAATGTCAATCACAAATATCAGTTAGTGCATAAAATAACCGTGCGTCGATTCTGGTTTAAATAAATTGCTTCTCAGTTTTAAAATGGCTTTCACTTTAGAACATAAATTTTTTTTGTCCAGGCTTATTTTCGAAATGGAGAACTTTCGCAAAGAGTCATCTTTACTGATGAAGCATGGTTTTATAAAACGGGATACCTAAATTCACAAAATACAAGAATTTGGAGTAGTGAAAATCCACATGTAATTAATGAAGAATCGCTACATCCAGAGAAAATTGGTGTTTGGACAGCGATAAGCCAAAGGCGAATCATTAGACAAATATTTTTTCAGGGAACGATAACTGCTCAAAGGTACCGTACGGAAATTTTACAACCATTTGTCAAATCAGTTGCATGATGATGAACTTGAAAATGCATATTTCCAACAAGACGGAGCACCTTGTCACTGTACTGCAGAATCTTTGGATTATTTAAGAGAATTTTTTGATGAGCGTATAATTAGTCGAAATACTGAAATTGCCTGGCCTGCACGTTCATGCGATTTAACACCTTGCGACTTCTTTTTGTGGCCTTATCTAAAAAATAACATATTTCGAACACCTATATTGAATTTGAATGATATGCTACAGAGAATCGAACAGAAATGCATGGAAATTGATAACGATCCAGTAATGTTGCAGAATATCATCAGAAATTTTGAACGGAGGATTTTAAAGTGCATTGATCTTGAAGGACAACATTTTCAACATTTGTTATAGTTTTCAATAAATACCTATTATTTGTTATTTATTTGTATGTATGAAACTGTCAAAATATACGACTTCGTAGGTTAAGTAGTAAATTTTAATTTACGATATACTTCAAAATGTTCTCAGTAAATTACATGCTACTAGATTGACTTTTCAAATGAACACTTGTTATGTTATTAGTGTTATTACTAATGTAGTACATTATACAACTTACGAGGAAGCCTGTATATTTTTCCTTCATTGTTTCTATATTCAATCGACACTTCAGCGTGTAAACTGTATCTTAAGGTAATTTTTAAACAAAAATAGTTCCCTTTAGTATCCGCGCCGTATATAATTTGGGAATCGGCTTCCTAAAAATATACATTTTTTAAGTATTTCCCCCAAAAATATAATGCAATTTACATATTCTTTCAAACTTTGTTTCGGTTTTTCTTGTTCATCATCAGAGATATTTTTTATTTTATCGGCCCAGCCTTGTTGGAATTTTTTCACGTAAGGTGTTGCACAGCAAGTTTTTACGAAATGGTACCAATCTAAAAAAGACAAATTAACTAAATTCTTGTATATACGTAAATAAGATTGTAAATAGATAAGTATGATTGAAACAAATATTTATTTAAATATTTTTTTATTAATATTATCACTAATTTTTAGAATTAAAATTCAGAAATTTTTCTAATATATTTTTTGGGTTTAACAATAAATATTATAAAAACTTACCTCGTTGACTGTAAATACTAACTTTTTTGGGTTTCGAAAATAATACAATATATAAAACTATAGGTATGACAAACAAGGACAAGTAATACGCGATGTATAGAAGATCCATGGCACTATCTGAAAATAGTATATTATTTCATATAATTTGTCGAAGTCCTATTTAACTTTTAATCACAAATTTTATCTTAAAAGTCCATTGATAAGATCTATTTGATTACACATATGTTCGTGCACATGTCTTATCATGTGCGGATTTAAAAAAATTTAAAAAAATTATTCATTTGTTTGTGTCAAGAGCAATACATTTTTTATTAGGATATGCCTATGTTTACATTAAAAATATATATACTGGGATATGATTGAAGACATGCATACGTTTTTTTTTATGATGACCTAGTGTTGCAATCAATTATTTTTACTTTAAATGTCATATTTTTAAAAATAAAATAATCAATTTTATTGCAATTAAACATAGTAATACTGATATCAGCTTATATACATAGTGTTCATTTTTGGCGCAGCGAACACAATTTTTGTTTATTTCACTAGACACCATATCAGTGGTGTAACCACAAATTTTGCGCCCTTCCGCTACACCCAACTCAACCCAATTAGTTATTGGTGTTTACAAATATGTGTATCTGCGGACTAAACTTAACATTAAAATATTAACAAATATTGTATTATAGAATGTAAAAATATAGAATCTAATGCAAATTCAATCATACTTCTAACGTTTAAACATAACATTAAAAAGTAAGTATCTCCTTAAAGGTATACAGATAGGTATCTAATATACAGGCTGTTTCTTAATTGAATGTCAATTTTGAAAAGGACGATTCATAAGGTTATTTTAAGAAAAAAATTAATATAAACATGAGTCCGGAGATACTCCCTTTCCTAGATACAGAGTGTTAAGCTTCTAAGAAAAAAATCGTAATAGTACGCCATTGCTTTTTCGTAAAATAAAAATTATTTTAGAAATGCTCATTTATTTTGGAGCAAATTTGATCCCTTAACTTGTTTTTTGTAGGGCGCATTAGGAAAGTAATAAAACCAATTATGATCAATTAGTGTACAATTTTAATTGACTGTTTACAAATTAATAACAATTTTATAAAACGAAAAAAAAAATTAGATGAATCGTTGAAAATGCCCTCCACCTCCTAGGATACATGCTTCAGCTCTTCTTCTCATATTTGAAAACTGCCTTCAGTATGAATAATAATAATACACTTTAATACCCGACAGGCTAGGCCCAATTACAAGGTACATTATAATTCAATGGCGGCTGGTACTAAAGGGCACAAAGGCACGTGCCCACTCAACCACCAAGAAATTCGTATGTAATTCAGTGCATTATTGTATTTTATTATTTTTACGTATTTTTATAACAATGGTATTGTGATGACTCATCCAACGACGCGTAGCGCGTCATACCTCTGGTATTTTCTCGAGCGTTCTGCATGCATCGAGAAAATATAAGCCACGATATAAAAGCCGTCGAAGAAGGGATTGGATCATTCCATACCGAATCATCGCGGATTAAAGTTACATAAATATAAATACATAAATGTGCTTATTGTTAATAGTTAGTTTTTATATTGTTATACGTTTTATTATTAATATAGTGTGTGTCTAAAGTTATCGTTAGTTTTATTTAAGAACCCGAAAAGACAAACTTTACAGTATCAAAGTTTCCTTCCGCACCACAGACACTAGTGCATAAACGCTCAAAACTATGATCCGGGTCACGATTTCAGATGTACCTATTCCGAATATGGATCGCCTGGTCCCGCTTATCTTCGCCATATGTTTTTATACGCCATTTTGGGGCACAGACCCGCTCGACTTCAGTTAACGTCTTGCGTTTATTGTGATAGTATTGTGTTCAGCGCTTACTGCACGTGTTTATTATTAATGATGAAAGTTAATAGTGTGCAAAATCTTTTAAAAACCCCGCTATCATTTAAGGAAAAACTTTTAATTAAGGAGAAAGGAAGACCTATCCCTGAACTTCAAATAAACTACACTTCAACAAGTAAAACTCCAACTTACAATAGAGTATTCAATAAAAATATATATGAAAAATATGAGTGAATTTGCGGATGTTCACTAACAAATAAATTATTTTGTTTTATCTGCTTAATTTTTAAGAAAGGGGTTAGTGCGTGGAATAAACAAGGGTTAAATGATTTAAAGCATATCGCAGAAAGGGCAAAGAAGCTTCCGTTTCTCACATGAATATGCGTGGATTTTAGTGTTCTAGGAAAAGTGGACATACGTGAACAGTTAGACAGTGCTTATTTGCGACATAAAATTAAGTACAACGAAGATCTGGGAAAAAATCGTCATATTTTGCGCCGGTTAATTATGTGTATAAAATTTTGCGGAGCTTTTCAATTGGCGTTACGAGGCCATGACGAGACATTGACGTCGGAAAATCCAGGTATTTATGTAGGCTTAATTAACTTTGCAACTGAATTAGATACTGTGGTTACAATACATATGAAAGGTTCACATGTGTTTAAAGGCGCCTCAAAAAGTGTTCAGAACGAATTGCTAGATGCAATGTGGCAAATTTACAAGAAGGAAATATTAGAAGAAATTAAATCTGCAAATTTCATTGGTTTGGTGGCCGATGTAACTACAGGCAACACCTCTAATAATCAGCAAATGGTTATTGTTCGATACGTGTTTTAATGGACAAATTTTTGAACGCTTTTGCTCTTCTTTTAAGCCAAGTGGACATAATCCTGATGTTTTACCAAAAAAATTTCTGAATGATTTGAAAACTATTTTAAATTCTCCTTCTGAGTCTGATAACAATAAACTAATCGCTCAAAGTTACAATGGGGTGTCCGTGATGAGTGGCGAGACAAATTGTGTCCAAGCTATTATCAAAATAACATTTCCACATGCACATTATATTCACTGTTACGCGCATCAATTTAATTAAATTGCTGAACGAGCGGCACAGTGCAATAAAATTGTAAAAATTTTCTTTGCAAATTTGCAGTCATTTTCAAGTTTTTTTTACTCGATCGCCAAAACGAACGGTAATTCTTGATGAAATAGTCAACCGTAGATTACCACGCGCTGCTCCTACACGTTGGATTTTCAAAAGTCGAACTGTGAACACATTATTTGAACACCAGGATTCTTTCAAAGAATGTTTAGAGAAAATTATTGACGAAGATGGGATGGATTCAGCTACTATTAGTGAAGCAAGTGGTTTATTGAAACATTTGTATTGCCCGGAATTTCTCTACTGGTTGAAAATATTTCATTTCATCATGTCACATGTTGAAATTTTATTTAATCAGACTCAAATACGCGAGATTGACAGTGCTCAACTGCAAAAGACAATTGAACAATTCCAACAGCAAATTATTCACATTAGAAATTTAAGAAATTCTACTGACAATGACAATCAAGAACGCAATAATGAAGAACTAGCAAGGAAAAGACAAAAAAGAACAGTTGGAGATAACGGAGCTGTTATTGCAAAGGAAGCATGTGACACTATTTTAAGCCAAATTAGCGACCGATTTGATTTTAGGGATCGCTTAAGTGCAGCAAAATTATTTGATTCTCAAAATTTTAAAACTTTAGTTATTCATTTCCACGAAAAAATTTTGATGAAACTGTGAAATCTTATCCTATGTTGGACAGTGTAAAACTTCCAGTAATTTATGAGCACTTGTGTGATGTAGGTGCTGTTTTTCCACTTTTAGTGTTCATAAGAGACAACGGAAACAGATGGAAACATACAAACTGTTGGATATTATTTGTACAACGCCCATGTCGACAGCATGAATATAAACGACGTTTTTCCACCCTCTAACACCTTAAAAATTTTTCAGAAGCACAATGTCAGAAGATCAACTGAACGCATTGGCGGTCCTATTAATAGAAAAGAGGTTCATCCAGTCTACCCCGGATTTTGACAACAAAGACGTCTTTTCCAGCATAAAAAATAGGAGAATGGATTTTATGTACAAAAAAGAGGTAAGTTTTTTTGTGCCCACCCTCTTTCATAACTCACGAGCCGCCACTGGTTATTTGTGACGAAACAAGAGATATTCGCAAAATTGAGCAGTTATCAATCGTATTACGATACTGTTATGTTTACTAACGGTTCATTGGTTTTAGAGCTGCCAAGAATTTTTATACATAAAAGAATTATTATCTTGTTCCAAACCGATTTGAATAACTGTGTTGCCCAAACTTACAGTGGTCCAAATGTGATGAGTGGGCGGTTAAACGGTGTACAAAAACTATTATTCCGTGATTAGGTAGAAGAAGCTGTGTATGTACATTGTTATAACCACAGACTGAATTTGATAGTAATGGACGTATATAAGAATTTACCAACACGACAATTTTTTGATACACTAGAAACTCTCTATATTTTCGTATCAGAATCCGCCATTCATTCAAAGTTTATATCATTACAAAAGCGCCTATTTCCTTCACGAAAACTGACAGAATTAAAACGAATTAGCTATACTCGATGGACTGCCCAGGTATTTTTCTACTTCTTTTTTTAAATACCTTGGTCAATGAACAAAGCTCAAAATATCCAGAGGCTGCAGTTTTATTGGAATTGCTCGTTTTTAAATTTATTTTTCGCCTCTGTCTCTTTTTTAAAACATTCGAACACTTTTTAAAGGGGCCAGCGATTTTCTACAAAAGGTGAGTTCTGATGTGTCTGCTGCAAATTCGTTAATTAAATACCTTAATATAACCTTTCCAAAATATGAGACATGACTTAACAATGCTTTGTAAATATCTACAAAGAAGCCGAACAAATTTGTGTCGAAAGTAATATTGAAATTACATCAGAAAAATCTCATAGACATGATTAGAAATTTCCCATAAAATTCGAAACGTTTTGTTTTACAAAAAATGTTCAGTATTTCGAAAGTGAATCGATATCAGAAAGAGTCGATTATAGAGTAAAAATATTTATTCCTGCTCTTGACCGTATTTTACCTGAACTAAGCAATAGATTTGGAAATAATTCAGAAATATTAATAATAATAATAATAATTGTTTATTTGCCCAACAGGTTCATACCCAATAATAGAGCAAAAACTGTGTAATACATACATGTAGGACAAAACAGAAAAAAAGAAAAATATGGTAAAAGTTAATTTACAGATAAACAAAAAGTGTACATTAATAAATTATGTGACAGTCATGAAATACTTAGGAAGACATACGTAAACTCATGTAATAATTTCACCAGTAAATATATCGCTGTAGATTGCATCAGCATTCTGCATCATATGGTAAACAGGTGATCTCATTAGAAGTTGGTCCTCGGGGTGCTCAAGTTGAATGTACTCGTTTAGCGAGTATTAGCTAATATCCCAGCGCAGTCAATACTATTCGTGACAAGTTTAAATAAGTAACGAGCACTTTGTTCAATCCTCCGATCAGTGAGTGTCTGGAACCCAAAACGTAGCCTTAGTTCATCGTAGGAAACATTTCTGTCTGGGTACACTCCAGTATTTTTGAAAATCCAGAATTTCAAAAAGCGTCCCTGTACACGCTCAATAGGAAGTTGCTGCGATATATAATGAGGGAACCAAACGAACAGACCCATATTCCAATTTAGGAAGAACAAGAGCGAAATATAAAGACTCCAGAAGCGCAACATCATTGAAATATTTACAAGTTCTAATAGTAAATCCTAACATTCTTGAGGCAGACGAACGAATTGTTTGAATGTGACTATTAAACGATAAATATGAATCAAATGACACATTAAGATCCTTAATTTCACTCATGCTGGTGAGTGGAACATAAAAAATAATAGGAGGACATGTATGGACGGTTTTTCCTAGTGAAAGTCATAGCATAACATTTGTTAACGTTCAAAACAAGCTTATTCCTTTCGGACCAATTGGCCAGTACACTCAAGTTATCCTGAAGCATGTCTACATCGCGTTGATTATGTATGCAATGAAAGAGCTTAACGATATCTGCATATGCTAATACTTGACAAGACATTAATGGAAACAAATCATTGATGTATATATTAAAAAGCAAAGGACCCAAACTCGATCCTTGAGGAACTCTAGAAATGCAACAAATTCCAATGACTTAAAATCATTATAGAAAACATATCCATATACATTGGATAGGTAAGAGTTGATTAACTTACAAAAAGCAACATTCAGACCAAAACAATTAAGTTTCTGTATAAGAAGTTTATGATTAATTGTATCAAAACCCTTTGGGAAATCTGTATATATAACGTGGCAATCCAACTCCTCACATACGTATTGGGTAAAACTCACAAAATTAGTAGTATCGAGCGTCCTGTCATAAAACCATGTTGAACAGGTGATATATGGGAACGAGTAAAAGGATAAATTGAATTATAATATAACTTGCTCAAAAATTTTGGCAAAATTTGAAAGTATGGATGTAGGTCTGTAATTACATACATCCGTAGTCTTACCCTTTTTCAAGACGGGCACTATGCGCGTACGCTTCCATCCCTCAGGAAAAAATTGACGTTCTGACAGCTAGGTTAATTATTTTGGTGAGCGGCTGTGAAAGAACGGAGCAAAATCTCTAACCACAAAGCTTGGAATTTGGTCATCACCAGCAGTAAATTTGTTTGGAAATATAGACATAATACTTTCCTGGGTTACAGGGTAGATGACAAGCGACTCAAATAGTGTAAAAGTACCAAGTTGAGTATCAATATCCGCACCCGAATACGCTACGGAGAAATGTGATGCAAAACAATCGACGATGTCTTGAGGTGAATCAGTCCAAGTTCCGTTGTAAAGTAATTTGCCAGGAATCCGTGAAGTGCCCTGCCTTGCACACACAAAAGACCAAATTTCTTTAGGATTTTCTTTGATAGAAGTTTCTATGCTATTCAAATATTCTTTATAACTTCTGGAAATTTGTACCTTCGTCAAGCTTCTCTCATAAGCGGCATTGACGTTTTACATCCGCAGAACCAGAACTTTTAAATTTTGAGCTAGTTGAAACACTTGCAACTCATTATAAGTAAAATACAAGTTAATAAAATAATACAAGCAGTATTTAAAATCTTCAAGAATGCAATACCCAATTATGAAAAAGGAAACAAGATTCAGGTGGAAAATATATTACAGCTTCTAGACTTTTTAAAAAAATATAAATTAGTGTTTCCGGAAACATTCAATAGTTATTTACGAACCAAGTGCGTGAAATCATATTTCGCGAATGAGTGACCAGTTTAAAGCGCGAGCCGTAGGCGAGCGCTTTATGGTCACGAATATGCGAAATGTTTCACGCACGAAGTTTGTACAATATTTTTTGTACGAGAACTATAAACAATAATAATATTTATATAAAATATAAATATAATTTCAAAACTTTTATATTTATAAGTATATTTAACAATATTACAAGTATCTGTCTGGATGGCCGGGCGGTCTAAGGCGCCGACTCAAGGTTTACCTTGCCCGTTATACGGGTTCTCGAGCGTTCTGGCCCTCTCTGAGGGTGTGGGTTCGAATCCCACTCGCGACAATTTTTTTTTAGTTTTCTATAAATTTAAAAAATAATATTTGTTGCTGTTCTGACATTGAATTACATACCTTCCAAATATAACAATTTCTATTTCATTTCCTTTTATTTTCATAGAAAAACAACGAACTGGGTAGCATATTATTAAGGTTAGGGATTTATGATTTTAAAATGTCACTAAATTAATCAAGTTCCAGGAAGTACCAAATTTACTTTTACGCACTCGTGTTTAAAGTGACTTTTTACGCACGCAAATCGAATCGTGAAATGACAGGTTTTGATAAGCGAGTACAAAAAATTGTTTTCGTAACAGTTACTGTGCCTATTTCAAGCGCTGGGTTTGAACGCACATTTTCTTGCTTACGCCCGCGCCGCCTAAAAAATATATGAGACAATAACGCGTAAATGATTTAGCAATTATAAACATTGGAAAAGAAATTGCCAAATATTGTAATTGACTATTTTGACGCTGTTCACAACAATAGGAGGTAATGGGTGAGTGGGGACTTTTTTGGAGTTTAGTAGGTTATACTACATATAAACAATAGTCGCGTGCAAAAAAAAAGGGAACACCAAAATAAATATCTCTTACACTATTATATTTATTTACCCTTCACAATAGAAACTTGTCAAATTATATTAAATGTATGTGTCCTCTTTTAATTGTCAGGTGCCCACTCTGTGCCCGCCAAAAGCTTAGGTCTAATTACGTCGTTGTTCTTCTCTGCTACAATTATTTAAGAGAGGTATTAATTATGAAAATACTCACTAAACGCATTACAGACAAGGTGTTTTATATCAAACTAAAACTATTAAAGAAATTAAATTTATTTTTGTCGTATTTTTTTTACATGTATGTATGTTGTTTTAAAGATGCATCATGTCGTGTTTTACACATATATATTTCTTAAAATCAAAAGTCAATGCCAACAGGATTCGTTGGATTTAATCTGTTTGAATGTATTGCTTCGTTGACATTATTTTAACGTTTTATAAATAACGCGTCTGTTTATAAATATTAATGTCTAATACTTACAAATAACGATGTCTAATAATGCAATGAAGTGTAAAACATACAGTTGCTTTATTACTAAATATGTTTTATGTATATATGATTGCAAATTGCAACGTTTAAGTTCTATGGTTATCATGCAACTAATTCATAGAACTAATTTTAAAATTCTCTCAATGTCAATACATTTACGTAGCTTATATGTTAATGATAGTACCGTAGATGAAAATAATGGATTATGTAACTTGTAGTTTGGGAAAAAAGGTTTGTCTCTACATTTATTTACCTTGTTTGTATTGACGCACTAACGCACATAGAAGCAATTAATGCAATATTCGAGATTGATTTTGTATTTTATGATTGAAGATATGTTTACATTTCAACGAATCCTTTTACTAATTTCGAAAGAGATACGTTTAAAGACGAGGAAATTATTTATTTTATAATTAGGGATCGGACACAAGAAGCCGAAATGACGATGGACTATATAAATAGCCTATAAAATCGCTAAGTACAATATTACAGTTAAATTCCTTTCTTCGTGAGCGTAGATAGAAGCGTGAAGAGTTTTTATAATTTATTTTATTTATTAATTTATATTTCGTAAGATAACTAAAGTACGGTGAGTTAGTTTTTTTTTTCATTGTTTTAACTGTTAATTACATGCTTCGTAATTTTTGTAATAGATCCTGTTTAATATCGTTTCATCGAATCTACTTCTCCAAATTATTTTGACGTAGGGGAGAGTGTTGTACCTGTGGTCAGTTTTCAATCTATATTGCGTAAAATTTTTATACATAGCTTTATGAGTAGCACGGCAGCATACAACAAAAGATACAACCTTTATCTATAATTCACGAAGTATTGGTTGGTGTATTCATTTAGTTAGCCTTTGAAAACATTTTTGAAATTTTTTTGACAGGGTGGACAAAGGTACAACACACTGTGGTACCTTTGTCCCCATTATTTTGTACCTCTGGACAGAGACAGAATTATCATATAATTAAGAGTGAGCAAACATGAAATCATTCAAATGTACTTTATTACATTTTGTATAATAATTACTGCATATGGTATGTATCAAATTTAACACAGAAGTACATCATGTTCTGTTGGCGTTGTGAAGTTCCAGCCATAATTGGTGATGGCAGTTTTCTCAAGATGTCGCCTTCTAAAATACACGAGAGTTCTTCTGCCGAATAGACATACTTGTTTGATCCAGTAATCCTTTTGAGAAACTGGACCATATATCCTTCATTTATGACTTCAACTATTTTGGCAACGTAGTGCACAATGTTTCGTTTACCAGCCAATTTTACGAGGACAAAATCGTCTTGTTTAATGAGGGAGGAGTTCAAAGTTTCCTCACTCTCCTGTCGTTCTAATGAATAGTTTTCAAGAATGGTTTCCAAATCATCGTCACTTGAATCCTGTGTCACATTTTCGATCTCTTCGACATCTTCATCTGAACGATCGCATCTGATCCTCCTCTTGACTATCTTTGCTTTCTTCATCCTACTCTGAAGAAGTTCTTCTTTCTCGGGGGTGTCCGTCAATATACGTGTTTTACCACGCTTGCGTCCTCTTTGAGAAACCTTTCGCTTCGGCTTTGGGGAATGGACGCACTACAAACGGGCTTTTGTATTCTGCCTGATTTTTCTTGTCCTCTAGAGACTGCGGGGAAAGTGCCGCTGTTGAGGTTGAAGCTGATGGAAGTGGAGATAGCTGACGGCCAGAGGAGCAAGAAGTAGGAGCATTTTGCTCTGATTCTGGATTGGGCCGGTCTGTTACATAGGAGGATAAATATTCATGCTCTCCAAATATATTTTCGTTAACAGGGTATATCCCCGTTTTTTCAAATCCCTTGATGATGTTAGCAGGAGTGAATGCTTTTGGAAATGCCTTGCCTGTTATTTCAGCTACATCATACAAGCTTATGGGACGTCCAGGATGGCTCATCATCCACTCATTACATATGGTATTGTAATATGTTTTGTATGGCCCAAAAATAGTTCTATCCAGTGGTTGAGTTTTGTGTGAGGTATGTGGTGGCAATGTCAGTAGCACTATGTTATTTTCCTTCGCCAAATCAATAACTGGAATTGCAATGTGGGACTCATGGTTATCTAGTATTAGCAACACTTTTTCTTGCTCTGTCGGTTTCACGTGGGCTATAAAATGCTTCAGGTACTGAAGAAAAAGCAGCTCGTTTGACCATCCTGATGGATTGGCTCCTCCAATGGAACCAGGTGGCGCACCATTCAACATATGGTCTTTGTAGTATACCCTTGGGAATATTAATATAGGTGGCACATCATTACCTATGGCATTAACCGCAGCTATCATAGTTACATTGATTCCTCTTTCGCCAGATGTCATACTGCCCAGCTGCTTCACACCTTCTTGAGCTATTATCTTCGGTGGTGCATGAACTGAAGAGTTTCCGGTTTCATCTAAATTATATATATTAGCCGGAGAAAAATTTAAGGTTGTTAAAGAAAGCCTGGATATTTTCTTTGTTGAAACTAGTGGATCTGGCTAAACTCGTCGCCTCAGGTTTCCTTATGGACAATGATGGATGACGGTTCATAAAATGCCTCAGCCATTCTTTGCCTGCAATATTACTGGTAGTCCAATTATCTGGTATTTTTATTTGGTTTTCACGTGCATACTGAATTGCTAAGATTCTTGCGTCCCTTTTGTGAGTCCATAATGAAGTGACGCTGCTTGTGACAAATACTGCTCTAACTGCAATTCTTGTTCTGATGAAAAAACTTTTTTAACATCGTTCTTCGCATTATACACAAATGTAGGATTATTCGACTTTAAATGGAGCTTAAGATGATTGGTTAATGTCGATCTACATATATCATATTTTTTAGCGACCTGTCGAAGTGATATCTTATTTTCTTCTATTTCTTCTATTGCTTTTTGCAAAGCGCTCACATCCACTTTATTTCGTTTAAGTCCACTTTTGCTTCGTGGCATTTTTATCTATAGAAAAAGCTTAATATTAATTAAAAAATAATATATTTTATCTTGTTGTACCTCTAGCCATACTAGTTGTACCTCTGGCCATGGCCACAGGTACCACAAGATAAATGTCTCAAGGTACAACAACATGTGCTTTTGCGAAAATAATTGTATATTTGGAGGTTATGCGAATTTTACGGAAGAAAAAAACATGGTTTTGAATAGCAAACATAGTATATTTCTTTCCTTGAAATCATAAATGAAATCAGCTGACAACTTTATGAAACAATGAGTTTTCTATTATCAAGGTAATAATTTGTTTGGGTGCAGAGAATATACAAGTTACACTAAATTCCACTGTCTTTCTATTTGAACAGAATAACTAATGTGGCGACCTCTTGTGGCCATTAGCCAAGGCTTGCGCAGAAATTCTTACCATTGCATCGAAGGTAACGATTTTACAGACAATGGTCAGAGGTACATGCGTCCAAAGGTACAACACTCTCCCCTAAGTGTCCTGTGAATTTCGTTAAGTTTCAATAACTTACGCATATATTTTTAATTTTCATTTATTTAGATCTAGAATATTGTTTAAGTTACTTTTTCAGATATGATATGGGACAACGTCAAGAATGGTGTCGTGAAACAATAGCGAATTGGATTAAGAGTCAAACTGATTCTACGTCCATTGCCGGTGATTCCGAAATTTATTGCAAAATCTGTAAAATATTGTTAAAAAATTCCAAGAAATCGCACGTAAAACGTCACTTAGCATCGCAAACACACATACAGAAATTAGATCCGCTGGAATCTGACAATTTTAACGAAGAACTCTGTGAAACTTGAATCGCGGCAAATATTCCATTAAATAAACTTGACAATTCCACCTTCAAAACATTTCTCCAAAAATATACTGGTCGAAATGTTCCTGATGAATCCACCTTACGCAAATATTATGTTTCTAAGTGCTACACGAAAGCAGTAAAATGCATTAGAAGCCATCTTTCAAATCACTGCCTTTGGATAAGTGCCAACGAAACTCATTAGGACGCTGTGGGGTAAATGTTGTAGCTGGTGTATTGCGTCCATATATGTTAAAAACAGGCAGACTATTAAAGGAAACATATCCTAATATGCTGCATATTACTTGTGTAGCACGTGCTCTTCATAGAATCTGTGACTATATGAGAGACACCTTTCCGGAAGTTGATAGACTTTTATCCGCTTTTAAAAAAAGTTTTCAGAAAAGCACCATTAGGAGTAGCTCTTTACATGGAAAAACTCCCATCTTTGTCACTGCCTTTCTCTCCAGTAATAACTAGACGGGGAACATGGTTGGAGGCTACTAGTTTTTATACAGAGAATTTCGATAGTTTACAAAATTTGCCAAAACTAATCGCTTATTTTGAAAATCAAAATCTCAAATTAAATGATGGGTTAACCACATTAGATGTGGTTTATTAATATTTAAAAAAATATTCCAAGTGAATGTAGCGTTCGGCAAGAGTTAGGCGCAGTTTCTAATAAAAATGCAAATTTAATAACATTGCGGCGATTGTGTATGGAGACAATGCCTCAAAATCTAACTGCTAAATACGCTAAAATAAAATAATATATCCAGTATGCACCTATAACCAGTTGCGATGTAGAAAGGACGTCTTCTATCTACAAGGATGTATTTCATTCATAGAGAAGAAATTTTACAGAAAAGAACCTTGAGAAAGTATGGCTAGTTAATATTAACTATTACTTACTCAACTTGAACTACAAAATGAACAAATAAAAATGTATTTCATATTTTATAGATCACTACCCGTTTGTTTTCCAATTATATAGATAAAATTAAAAACTGTAAAAATATAAATTTTCAATAGTACGCCCATGGGCGATGAGTCATCGGCCTCTCGTGTCCGGTCCCTATTAATTATGTACGATGGTAAAGGTAAGACTTTGGTTAAATATGACTCGAAGATCCTTCATTTCAGATTTACTTGTTAAGATATTGGTTTTAATACAATACGGCATAGCAGATTTATTGGTCATTACAAATTTGTAATTCTTCTGTGGCTTCGAGGTTGTTGCATTGGGCAACCCTATTTTTCCATTCATTCCAAACATTTATCTCGTTTAACATTGTTGGAGTAAACTCGAACAAAGGAATTAGTTGCTGAACCACAGTATGTTGTGTGGGATTTAGTGATTCATTTGGCAGTCGTACTTACATGTCACACTGCATATCCGATATCACATTTCTTATCGCTGTTGAGACGTGTTTGAGATTACGTTCTCGGATATCTGCCTTAGCACTGTATTTGTGCCTACCAAGCACGTGCAACGATAACTTGCACTTGTTTATCATTTTACTTGTTCAACAAGTTGAGAAACACAACTTTTAGTTTACGTATTCGAATTGATGATAAAATTACATAATTTAAAAAATGTATAAATTATTCTATTATTTTAAATCCAATAAAATTCAAATCCAGCTGTGATGGGGAGGCGTTACTTTTTTGATAAACTGTACATGTTGTGTTTAATTTGTACTATTTGTATAGATTTTGTAGGGTTTATTTGTTGATAGAATGAGTAAAATTAAAGTGAAAAATTGCATTGTAAGTTTTTGACGAAAGAAAATCCAGAAAGGGGAAAACCCCTTCATGGGCTTTTTTTCGTTAGAAACTTACTTTATTCATGATTGTATGGTTGCTTTGTATATGGAAAATCCACTATCTTATTTTCAAGTTATATTTTGATCTAAACTCTTTTGATTGGTACAGGAAATCAATTATCATTGATTCAAAGTGTGGACCATCCATGGTGTTCGAATTGAAGAGAAACATCGAAAATTTAGTACTACAAGACCAGCGTTTAAAGGATTATGTTATTGCCAATGAAGTCTATATATCCGAAGCAATTGTTTTAATGATTTTGCATGACGATTTGCGTGTTAAAAAGTTATCTGGGTGGATTTGCAAATTGCTTATGTCTGGGCCAGAATTTGTAAACAAAGACATAAAAAAAAAATCTCACGTGGAACAGAATATATTTTTCGTGGGAATGAGACTTAGATATATTAATTGGGTCTTCCCATTAAACAGGAATCCATACAGTGATTTCATAAGGGTTCTGCGTCGTCAAAAAGTTAAAACACTTTTTTGGAAAAGATTCTTTAGACTGTGGTATATCACCCTTCCATTAAATAGGAACTTTAGTCAGTGGCTTCTCCATCACTAAAAAAGCCAAAATAACAAAATATAATTTCATGGACACAAACTGATGGGAATTGTTTTCTTGGAAGCTGAAGGAATCTTGTTGATTTGAATATATGTTGTGGAGGTCTACCATAAATAAATAGGCCTATGAATACACAATTCACATTGCTCTTGGGAAGAACGTTCTTTTCGCGAAAACTTGTTTCCACACAACAATTGTTAGGTTCATAAGATAAAGTTCAGGAGATGCTTAATGACTGTGACATCATAGAGTTAAAAAAGTCAAAATTAAAAAAAAGCATTGCAGGGGGAAAGCGTTTTCCATCTGAAGAAGCATTCAAAGAAGCTGTTGGATAATATTTTGTATAGTTGCCGAATTAATTTTTTTCTGAAGATATGGAATAGTTGAGGAATCAATTTTGCTTTAAACAGAAACTCTCTACAGTGGATGATGTTTATTACGTATTTTTAATCAACTATCTTCCTCGATTTGATGGACAAATTAAATAAAATGTAGGCAAAGCAATACATAAAAGCTATATTTATAAGTAGAGCAGACCAATTTCCGTGCGCGCCATGAGCGCCGATATAGGAGTGTAATTCGTAATATATTAGAATATGCGATAGAATAGGGACGCAACATGAGCTTGTTACCGACATAAGTATAGAAGTAGAGACATTTATTCTATCAGAAATAATTAAATATACATTTGGTTTTCTGCTATTAAAGTAATATGCATAAACACACGAAAAATAAGAATAGTACATATTATAGCAGCGTTGTATGTACCTATAAATAAAATGGAAAATTTATGAAATCAGTGATTGTGTGCACGACAGAGGATTTAAAAGAACACTTACCGTTTTAAGCGTCTTCCAAGGATTGACAAACTGGAGAAACTCGATTGTATATTTTCGACATCAGGTGCGTTTCTAAGGTTATTTCTGAAAAACATGTCCGCCGTGAGGAAAAAATATGTTTATATTCGGAAAACGAGCGTTCTACATCTAGTGATGTTATCTTCGCATAATCAAAATACTTTTTAAAGCAACTTAACGCATCTATAGACGTGCCCTCACAAATACCTGTTAAGGTGTCAAAATCTGCATTTCTGTCTAAAACACTTTCAAGTTTAATTAGAACACTTTCAATTTTTGCGTTTTCTCCAGCACACAGTTGTGCGTGAACATCTTTAACGATTTGCAGTGATTCCTCTAATGACAGCGACGAATTTTCTAATTTTCTTATTGCTTCTTCTAGTCCCAGAATACTTTGTACATCCATTTTAATCTGGGCATATTGAAATTTTTTCTGGCTTGTATTGATAGCTGAACTTTCTTTCGGATCGAATGATAAAACCACGTCCTTAATTTTTTCAAAATGTTCATGCCGTTCCGCCCGTAACCATGTACGCCAACGTGTCAGAATCGGCTGTGGTGGCTTAGGGGTATGGGGACACAATTCGTGAAATTTCCGAACACGTTTTGGAGATTTCAGGAATACCGCCTTTGTACTCGATATTAAAGCATCTACCTCTGGATAACATCTACGAACCTGTTCTGCCACAAGGTGTAGAGCAGAGGCTCCCAAACTTTTTTTTCTCATAGACCACTTTGAAAGTTTTGCTGGTTCTGGTGGACCCCCTGCAGCTACATTTCTACCCTATTCCCAAAACTCGACAAAAAATGTGAAGATTAGATCTAATTATGGAAATTTGCGTTGCGGCTGAGTTATTGGTTAATTAATTAATTGATTGTGCTGTGAGTGGATGTCAAAAAAGTAAAGTTAGCCAATCAAAAAAGTGATTCCATCCAACTTTACTCCTTTGACATCTACTCACAGCACAAGAAACCAATAAATTCTCACATATTTTATTTAGAAAACTCCCCATTCGGAGTGGTAAAAATAAAAATAAAAATAGTATATTTCCTTGTGTTGTATTTATTCAAATATGTAATTATTACACTATTAATTATTATTGTTATCATATTACATTGTAATATGATAACAGTCGTAATATAATTAAAATTAGATATTAATAACGTAACGTAACTTCTACAATGACAATCACAAAATAGTCATAATTTTAGTGGGGCAAATTATCAATATTTGGCTTCAGTTTTGTTAGGAATAACCGCAAATCTCCCCGTTCTGTGATATTCAATCTGCTCCTTTTTTTTGTTAAAAGGTTTGTAACGACACTAAAACTTTTCTCGACAAGATATGACGAGGGAAACGCTATCAACAGCTTTCTCGCAATTCCCCACAGTTCAGGATATTTTTTCGGGTATTTCTGCCTGCAGCCAAAATGTTTGATACCCTCTTTTAAATTTCACCTTCAGTTCCTCATTAGTGCTAAGCTCGAGTAGCTCCTCTTGTAATATCACATTCTCCACTTCCGTTTCATCAAGTGGATTTATGATCCATGGTGGTATTTCCATCGTCAGAATATCTTCAAATCTGATGAGTAACGTTTATCCGTGGCATTCGTATTTATATTGGTGAAGAATCAAACAAGTTCATGCAAGATTGCAAGCAGACATACCACAAGTCGTACTTCGTCCCTTTGCACGTCTGAACAAGCATTGCGGACGGCGGCAGCGCTTTGCAAGTCTCGACACGTTGTACTGAATATGGAATATGCAAGTTTTTACAAGTAACAGTCGCTGAGCTTCTTAAAATATTATCTGCCTACATTGATAGGTGAACTCAAGCCAACATTTTAGTTCTTCACTATCGAAACCAGATAAATTTTCGTGGACTCCCGCTTACGAATTGTTAACCCCCATTTTTTTGTCACGCCAACGTAGACCCCCGTCGAGTCTCCCGTGGACCCCTGGGGGTCCACCTGGACCACTTTGGGAATTAATGGTGTAGAGCATGGAGTTTACAAGTAATATGTAACAAGTTAGAACAATATTTTCTAAGAGACCGGCCTACAGAACACATGGTTGCGGCACCATCGGTCATAAACATTAATACTTGGTCTTTCGATAGTTTAAATTTTTCCAAAGTATCTAATAGCACCTCTGAAATTTTTTCGGCATTACATTGTTCTAGTCGTCTGGATGCTAATAAAATTGAAGACGTTGGTTGATGTGGTTCCATATTACGTGCCATCACATTAACTACAGATTGTTTTTTGCTGTCAGTTTCGTCCATACATAACCACAGTTTTTTATTTTTCAGTTCGGCTTTGATTTTATTTTCAACCTGTTTACGCACCGATGGTAAATTCCTTCGTAACGTTGTCGTGCTCAGTAATGTTTGATTCGCGTATTTATTCCAAAATGAAATAAATGAATCATTACTTAACAAGGTAAACGGCAGTGTACACACAATCATAGTTACACATAGTTCATATATAAACTGTCGATTAATTTTGTTATTATTGTGCTTCGAACTGCTTACGTGTTCTTTACAATGTGTTTTTGACCAACACATTAGGTGTGTATTGCACAGTAAACATTTAATTTTTGAGCCATCGTATATTAAATCCGGAAAATCTATAATAAACTTATTCACTTCGTCTGACAACGGTCGTTTTCTCGATTTATTTGTCGACGACATTTTATTACGTATGCTTACACTTACATGCAGTCTAAGCAAGTACCAAACACATATTTGTATATTACATTTTTATAAATAGACATATTAATTTTTTTTTTGTCGTGAATATACGGGTTAATTGTTTCTAGGTATTTTTTTTCCTTGCCTTTGGTTTTTCCTCTTTAGAGATTTCTTTTCAGGTATCCTGTGCAGCATTTTAGCATTAATACTTAGTAAGTATATAGCGTGTGTTTTGAGTAGTCTGTATGCGCATGCGCCTAAGAACGCTCAATCCCTTTTCTCAGTTTTCAAACTGAGCTTCTGTAAGCAAACTTGAGTGGCGCTACCTTCTATCTGTTATTATAGTCACCCACACCCGTCTCCACTGACTAATGGCATACACAGTAAATAGAAGCTCCCAGACATTGTGCGATACGACTACGGTTTTGTTAGTTTTCGATCATCTTCAGACGCCATCGCTCCGCCTGCTTCTCGCGTAGGTAGCGTATTTTAATAGACATTCCACGTAGCACAGCGTATTAGACATGAGGCAACCTTTCATAGGGTTCGTGACAATTATTCACGTCGAATGGAGGCGTGTCTCCATGCTGAAGGCGAACATTTCATTTAAGCTTTCCCCCTGTTTCACCTATTTACAAACCGGTTCTTTTCAACAACAGTTATTACATTTAAACATAAAGGAAAGTGTTTATACATTATTCACAGCTGATATATATATTCGTACGTGATCGTATTGAGGTTGCTGAGCCCTAAGTGAACAAAGCTGCTCCATTGTCTAGTTTTTTTAACATTGACAGCCGCCTAAAAAGTGTTATCCTTTGGAGTTTCTTTTTAGACATTCTCTTAACCCTTGTCCGGGCAAGACATTTTACTAACGTAACCGGGCAGTTCGGGCCTGGTAGGCCCGGTGCTTTTAGTATATGTTTTTACTTACAGAATTAATGAAACAAAGAGTTTATGGGAATTATATATTTAATACCATTTATAAATAACATTAATTACTTACTGATCTTAAATTTTATTCATTTCTTGCAATTATAACACAAAACTTTTGATGAAGAATGTTCGTTACAAATGTTTTGTTTGCACTCATCACAACATTGTCTTTGTTTCCTGTCTTTTGTTTTAGGACACATGTAGCACCTTCTTCTAGAATTTGCTTTAGTTTCAGTTCTTGCTCCCTTTGCCGGCGTTGCTTCTTCACCTACAAACTCGCTGACACAGTGTTGGATGGTACGAGGAAGTCCATTCGCCTTCCTTCTTTGAATGTGCGGAAGAACAAGGTTTTCAGATACATCTACTAGAAACAATCTCCTTTTTTGGTCTTTAGCTTTATTCCAATTTGGGTTCAAATTCATCCAAGTAACATATGCTGCAATGCCGCTTACGTCGAGAAGGTTCATAAAAAATGTAAATGACCAACGATTTGTTCTGCGTTTACATGTGTATTTATGAGCCAATTGGTCTAACGTGCCCACGCCACATTTTGTGCTGTTATAATACAGAATTATTTCTGGCTTTTTTTTTATCGTCATCGTTACAGTTATTAGTATGATGCATCGTTGACAGAGCCAAAACACTTTTGTTTTTCTTTGGAACGTAGGACACTAAAGACGCTTTTTCTGTAAATCCGAAAATGGACTTTTGTTCTTCACGTTTTCTATTGAGCAAAAATTCGGTTGGGATGAAGCGTTTATTTTTCCTTACTGTACCAACGCTCGTCAACCCATTTGTCAATAATGTTTTTGCTAATGATAAGTCCGTAAAATAATTGTCGAATGTGACATTTCTGTTTGTATTATAATACGGTTGTACGAGCTGCTCCACTACCTGTGTTGCGAGGCCCTTGGCGATTTGATTTCCTTCCTTTCCAATATAGGGAATACCATTTAGAGGATAGTAGGTTTCAGAGTCACACGCCCACCAGATCTTCATTCCATATTTGTCTGGGTTGGAAGGCATATATTGTCTAAATGGACATCTTCCTCGAAAGGGTACAAGTTGTTCGTCCACTGTGATGTTTTCTCCGGGGAGGTAGTGCTTTTTCAGATTGTTATTTACATTTTCCCAAATAACTCGAATAGGTGCAAGTTTATCGTTCTTCCTTCTTTCGGAACGTGTACCTTTGTCATCAAATCGTATAAATCGCAACAAGCTTTTGAATCGTTTCAATCCCATCGTTGCTCGAAAAATTGAAGGGCCATATAATCGACTCCATAGCACATCGTAGCTAGTATCATTAGCACTTAGGTGACCGGCAGTTAGAAGCAAACCAAGAAAAGCGCGAATTTCGATATTATCACATGGTTTCCAGGGAATATCTATCAGTACCCTCTCTGCCTCCTTGTTTGTATGTGAAGCAATTTCGGTAAGTACAGCTTCATCAATAAATAAGAGAAAAGCATCAATTGGATCTTCAACAATTTTTCCCGGCGGTAAGATAACTTTATGCATTTGCGATTTTATTATATTGCACGAACGAACCTGTCCTGTCGAAGGAGGCTGGCTGCTCTACACTGAATCATCTTTAGCAACAAATTTGGAAATACTGACAGCAGGAGTGTCACACAGTCCCTCACTGCCTTCTTGCACGTCTTCCGTTTCACTAGCATTAGAAAGACATCCGACTCAAAATTTACAGGCGCCTGGTCATCGTCCGATAGGTTTTCCAGTATATCTGCGAGTTCGGCGTCCGATAAAAATTTTCTCGACATTGCTGAATAATTATAACACTTTCACTATAATGCATAAACTAAAAGCAATGAACAAAAAATGCTCGTATATATACAAATAGACAGGGAACCCCTACTTTACCTAATATTACTTTCCTCGAAAAATTACAACCTATATACGTCATCAAATGTATTTGCTGCACAAATGACACAAAAATGATCGGAAACACTAATTATGTAAAGAGGATTAGAAAACAAAAACGGAAATTAAAGTTACCATAATTGCCTAAAGTATGGGCCTGCTAAGCCCGGCTTGCCCGTTAATGGGATTTTAAGTACAATCCGTCAATTAACTAACGATTATTCATAATTTAACAAATATTACTTAACAAGAAAACAGTAATTAACATTTCTGAGGAATTCTAAAGAGCATTAAGTCGTACTAAAATTACTCATTACGATATCGAATTTTTTATCGTCGCTCGGGCCTGGCAGGCCCCCCTTGCCCGGATAAGGGTTAAGCCGCATATAATATTATTTTCAAGGGTATTTTAATTTTGGGGTTCGCGTCGTAATTGACTTACAATATTTTGGATTTATATTTTATATAATTGCATCTTTTCGTTTTTCATACGTTGTCTTTATTTCAAGGACACCCTATATGACTTAGTGATAGCCAACGACTTGTACAATATAATAATACTTTTTCAAGAAGTGTTAAATACTGCACATGGAGTTCTGCAAGGACCTGTTTGTGACCCATTCTTGTTTTTAATTATTTTCTTTGAACAATTATTCAAACACTTAAAATTTCTGGATTTCTAGCAATTTATCTGCTAACATCTAAGTTTAATATCTGTGATGATAGCAGAATGAATCAATTTGTTGATCATTTAGTTTTTTATATTAAAAATTACACGACTATAATTTTAAAAAAACATTTATTATATAATATACATTGTACTAAAAATGTTAAAACTACTAAATTTTCTAATCTTCTGCTATTAACTGTAAAGTTCCGGTTTTACTATTCAATAATACTTTATCGCCTGTCTTGAAAGCCTTAGTAGCTCCGCGAACTCCAACAATACATGGTAGACCATATTCTCTAGCAACGACAGCACCTAAAAAGTTTCAAATTTATGATAAAATTCCACTAAAGTTCTTTATTGAATTATAATTCATTTTATTTAGTTACCATGGGATACTAATCCACCAATTTCTGTAACTAGACCTGATAACATGGGAAAATAAGGTGTCCATCCTACGTCTGTGCTGTAAGTGATTAAGATATCTCCTGAAAATAGTAAGAGTGTTTGTAAATTGCAAAGTTAATTTAAGTGAAGAAAATACCAGATTGAATTTGGTAACAATCTTTGAGATCTGCAATAACAGAAGCTCTTGCAATAACTTTTCCTGCGCATACTGGAGTGCCGGATACCTCCACAGTTTCACCACTCGTCCTAACTATTTCGAAATCATCGTTTCCATCGCGGTCAGGTACTGGAAATCCTTTGGACATATCCGAAAATTGCATGCTGTCCCATTTGGGATACAATCGTTTCCTTCGCATAGCCCTATTAAATAAAAATAACAGGAACAGTGGAAATCGTTTGTAATGCTACGTTGTACTCACTTAGTGAGTAGTGTTGGATTTCTTTCGCGAATTACTTCTTCTAATTCCACGCGAGTTAAGTGGTAGATCAAATCGGGTTCTGGTAAATAGCCCTCCAACACCATTTTGGCCGCTAATTGCTTGTAAGCGATTCTGAATTTTCCCAAACTTTTGATCATGTAAGATTTTGTTTTTTCTCGTAACGCTAATGAATTTCTCAATTTATTGATCAAAAATTTTAAGATTGTCCTGCAATAAATAAAAATTAAAACGTGTAGTTGAAGTAAAATAGTATAGACGATCAAATTCAAGCAATGCATAATAGAAATAAAATAATTAAGTAAATAAAGCTGTTTTTGTGTTCTGAAAAAAGGCGTCAGAATAATTTCCATATAGGAATAATTGAACGTTAGTCTATGTGAAACAATATATGCGGTCAAACTAAGTCATCGAGAATTTACACTATCATCTCTAGAATTTTCATCAAATTTGTTTGATTTCTACAATTGTCTCTCGTTTATAATTTTCTGAAAATTTTATCAAACAATATGGTAAGTAAATTAATACTGGTAGCCGTAACTTTGTGGTAATTCATTTTGAAAATAATAAAATAAAATAAAACAATAACTTTGTTATACCACTTTATTCACATATAATAGTGACCGCGGTTTCGACATACAATGTCATTATCAAACTGCAAAAGTTACAGGCCTACATAGATCTTATAAATGATAAAATATAATGGTAAAATATATGGGAGTGGTTTATGATGTTATTTAAAATTACTACTATATACTTAACTATTATATACAACATTGGAAAAGAGGTGTATATATAAGATCCAACTGGTCCTTAAGAACAATATCTATTGTGTTGTTGCTGCTTTTAAAAATTTCAAGTGACTCTAAAAGATTTAATTTACGACCTTTCTCGGCCAAATGCAATATTTTATGATGACCAAATGTATGCCTTTCTGTAATAAGATGGTTTGCGAATGTTGAATCTGTCTTCTTTAGTTTATATGACCTCATGTGTTCTTTTACCCGTATAATAAAACTTCGACCAGTCTGACCTATATATACACTTTTCCAATCATTACAATATAATTTGTACACTCCTGATTTATTATTGATATCTGTTTTAGGTTTTGCGTGAAAAATGAAATTACTTGTTTTTACATATGGTTTGTAAGCTATACTAACATTACTATTATTTTTTGAAATTATATTTCCAATTTGCTCGCTTATTTTACCGAAGTAAGTTAACGAGACAAATTTTTCGTTTATTGTTTCGTTTATTTCTTGACCCAATAAAAAATTAGCCGAAAAATTAAACATAATAATTAGACAATATATCGAATTTACAGATAGCTCTTCCATAAAAAACGCAATACAGTTAACAGCTAAATTAAAAGATTGTAATATACAAAAGACAGAAATCCTGGTATCATTTGATGTTTCCAACATGTTTTCAAAAATACCACATAAGGAATGCTTAAGGTTAATAGAAAACATATTAGTAAAGAAAAATACAAACCCGGTTGTTATACACGAAATCATATCTCTAACGGAGTTAGTCACCAACCAAAGCTACTTTACATTTAACAACAAATTCTACAAACAAACAGAAGGTCTGGCAATGGGCTCACCTCTAAGTCCTCTATTAGCTGAAATTTTCATGAAGCATATTACAGAAAAAATTCTTTCATCACAACTAGGTAAAAAACATATTAAATTTTGGTATCGGTATGTAGACGACATCCTAGCTTGCTTTAAGGGTACTCATAGACAATTACAAACATTTCTGAACTACATAAATTCAATCCATTCTAATATCAATTTTACAGTAGATATAGAAGAGAATAACAGTATTAACTTCCTGGATTTAAAATTAAACAAATTAGATCAGAGCTTAAAATTTGATATACATATATCGTAAACCTACTTTCACTGATTGCGTTATTCCAAAGATTCACTACACCCTAAGACACACAAACATTCATTTTTTAATTCTATGATACATAGAGCATTAAATATTCCTTTGTCTAATGAATCTTTTGTTCGTGAAATCAATACTATAAAACAAATAGCGGTAAACAATAGTTATAAAAGCAGCGTCATTGACAGTATACTAAAGAAGAAACAGTTACAAGTGGCCCTTAGTTTAGTATATCCTAAAGATAGTGCTAATTTGAAACAATTTGTCTCGTTAACTTACTTCGGTAAAATAAGCGAGCAAATTGGAAATATAATTTCAAAAAATAATAGTAATGTTAGTTTAGCTTACAAACCATATGTAAAAACAAGTAATTTCATTTTTAACGCAAAACCTAAAACAGATATCAATAATAAATCAGGAGTGTACAAATTATATTGTAATGATTGTAAAAGTGTATATATAGGTCAGACTGGTCGAAGTTTTATTATACGGGTAAAAGAACACATGAGGTCATATAAACTAAAGAAGACAGATTCAACATTCGCAAACCATCTTATTACAGAAAGGCATACATTTGGTCATCATAAAATATTTCATTTGGCCGAGAAAGGTCGTAAATTAAATCTTTTAGAGTCACTTAAAATTTTTAAAAGCGGCAACAACACAATAGATATTGTTCTTAACGACCAGTTGGATCTTATATATACACCTCTTTTCCAATGTTGTATATAATAGTTAAGTATATAGTAGTAATTTTAAATAACATCATAAACCACCCCCATATATTTTTGTGTCATTTATAAGATCTATGTAGGCCTGTAACTTTTGCAGTTTGATAATTACATTGTATGTCGAAACCGCGGTCACTATTACATGTATAAGTGGTATAACAAAGTTATTGTTTTATTTTATTTTATTATTTTCAATATGATAAGTGTTAGATCTATCGAAAGTTTTATCTTAGAAGGATTAAAATTAGTTGCATCAATACTTACAATACGGTCAAAATTCATAATGTAGCTGTGAATGCGTGCTGAGTTTGCAAACTAGAAAGACACTTGTCGATAAAACTCATTTGGGATGCACAAGTTCATAGAATGAAAGGGGTAGTTGTCGATTGCTTGAAACATGAAAGATGTAAAGTAGAAAATAATAGGCAATATACCGTCTGTAAACGAGGTAAATTAACGACACTGCTGCGCAAGACGCGTCCCCGACAACTTTACTTCCCCGATATGTTTATTCAATTTATAGTGTAGCATTTGATTGGATAAGCAATAGAGATAGGGCAGAAGTAGGTGTGGTATAAACATACGTATTACCTATCTACTCGTATTTCTACGTATTTCATCGTCGACGTATCTGATCAGACTGGGCACAGACACGCCTGGCGCCTGGTGTGGTGCCTCCCTTCTCTCTTATCTAGTGTACTGGTGGGGTAACGTTCATATCTCCGCCGTTAACTTACCACGTTTACAGACAGTAGGTGCTTCAAGACCTCGCATGGTGTGGTTCAAGAATGGTTCGCTGCATTTCGTTGTAGTCATTTTAGCATGGATGACACTGATTTCAAAAGTGCAGGAAATTCTTAACAATATGGTGTTGCAAGATTGTCGAAATGGCTCATGTTCTAAACACCTTCACTGAACATATATTCAATATCTTGTACGATTTCTGTTGAGTATGAAAAAGTTATCGTCAAGATAGGTGTTGCGTTTCCTGTCATAATTTCAATGCGATGTTTCAATATGTACAAGCGCAATCCAAGAGAGTTTTTGCGGTGTTGTCTGAACAGTCGAAACAGTGGACTTTCATTGGCGAATAAGCAAACCAAAGGCAAAAGTGGTTCCATCTTCCGACAAGGTTTAGTACTATTGTGTTTTGGGATTTGCACTATATAATCTTTATCGATTATTTATGTATTGATAATATGGTCAAATGAGAAATAAGTAGTACAAAATTAAACAGTGTTTTCAAAATTTTAACATGTTATGTGTTAGTTATCAATATTACGTTTTTTACTGTCGTTTTAGCTCTAATTAATTATATACACATTTTCCTGAAGAAGACGATAAATAATAAAGTGTCGAAACGTTAAACAGGGTTTCATTATATTTATCAGAATAATTGAAACATACATGAGTAGGTAAACCCCACCAGTTTTGTATAATACAAAGGTATTTTTAATAATATAAAATATTATTAAAAATCTGGTGTGAAGAACACAAAGGCAGGTTCACTATTAATATTTTCTGTGAACGTGTCCGAATATATCCTATCCCCAGAGACGTAGATACGTATTTCGCTTTTCTACAAGCTCATCGGTACGCCCCTGCTGGAGAAAGGATATTTCCAGACACATTCACAGAAAAGAACCACCTCGCCCTTTCACCGTAATTATCCAGACCGAGCGCAGAAGTAAATTCGGCGCTACCTGTTGTCAGACAGCCGAAGTACCTCGCATACCGTCCACATAATTAATGTGAAGTAACGACGCCCTTCCAAAGGTTAGCACAGCCAAACTCTCTAGAAAACTGCATTTTGTTTGAGCCTTCACTCATACTACGGCTTAACCGCATGTGTAATGTATCAGAATAATTGAAACATACATGAGTAGGTAAACCCCACCAGTTTTGTATAATACAAAGGTATTTTTAATAATATAAAATATTATTAAAAATCTGGTGTGAAGAACACAAATGCAGGTTCACTATTAATATTTTCTGTGAACGTGTCCGAATATATCCTATCCCCAGAGACGTAGATACGTATTTCGCTTTTCTACAAGCGTATCTACGTCTCTGGGGATAGGATATATTCGGACACGTTCACAGAAAATATTAATAGTGAACCTGCATTTGTGTTCTTCACACCAGATTTTTAATAATATTTTATATTATTAAAAATTCATTATATTTAATTCAACAATAAGCCGAATTTTCAAGATTTAATATATTTAGTGATCGGCTAAGAAACAAATCTATTATATATATTATACACAAACACATTTTTTCTTTTCTCGCTTATGCTACATATTATACAAACGTGCATTTTGAGTTATTATTATTATTATTATTAATATAGTTATTCTTAATCCGTGTGTTTTATTACACCAGGGATGCACAGACTTATAGGGAACAGGAGCCACCGGGAAAATTATAAGCCAAGGACGGGCCACTACAAAGAATACTTATTAACACAAATATTTTTATTTTTAAATATGTAGTATGAATTACTACAAATGATAAAAATAAAAGAACATTCAAAAATGTTTGTTGTAATTATGTAATCGTAATGTAATCTAATTATTACAATGTAATATTTCATATTTTATTATTTTGATGCATAACATTGCATTGACCTAACAATTTTGTTTATGTTTGGCTCCACATTACTTGTCGCCACACGTAAAATTGCTTCCAGATTTTCATTTGCCAGACGATTTCGATTTTTTGTTTTGTTAAGTTTCATCACCGAAAACGTTTGCTCACAAATATACGTCGATCCAAATAAGCTTGCGCATTTCAATGCATTTATTCGCAACTCTTTATAAGCGGTTTTGTCAACGCAACGGTAAAAGTTGAGTAAATTACCTTCATTAAACTTGTTTCGTAAATTATCATCATTTTGCATGTCTTGTATTGATTCCGGTGCATTTTCGGGTGAAATGTTGAAAGGATTGCTGAAAATGTCTAATAGAGGTTTAACTTTTTTGAAGTCTAGAAAACGATCATGAAAAGCTTGTATTAAAATATCAATTTTTTCAACATAATCGAAATTGACATCAGTTTTATTGAATTTCTCCATAATTTTTTTGTAGTTCGGAAAATGGCTGTAATTGGATGAATTGATTTGTATCCTGAAAAGACTCAATTTGCATTGAAAGGACGAAACATGAGAGCATAACTGCGAAATCAATTGATCTTTGCCTTGGAGTCGCGTTCTTAAGACATTCAAGTGATTTGTGATGGCTACAAGAAACGCTAAGTCACACAGCCAATCAGGGTTGTCAAGTTCGGAGACGTCCTTTTTCTTTTCCGCCCAGAAATATTTTGATTCCTTCAATCAAGTTAAGAAACCGCTCTAGTGACAACCCGCCTTACTTCAGTGTAAAACAGGAGATCACCATATTTGCTTTCAATATCCTCGAGAAATTGTGTGAATTGTCGGTGATTGAGACCTCGTGATTTTATAAAGTTTACAGTAGGTACTACAACTTTCATCACATTTTCAAATCCCAATAATTTTGAACAGAGGGCCTCTTGATGTATAATGCAAAGAAACTGCATTAATTCCTTGGTATCTAGGTTTTTTAGTTTGTAAATACTCTTTTAACATAGTTATTATCCCAGATTTAATTCCAACCATTGAAGGTGCTCCGTCAGTCGTAATTCCAGATAATTTCGTTAAATTCAAATCCATTATAGAACATTTTTCGAGAAGAGCTTTGAGCATGTCACTCCCCTTGGTTTGGCTTGTCAAAGAACTCATACCAATCAGTTCTTCACTCACTTCAAAATTTTGCGTTACTCCTCGTAAAAATATTAAGAGTTAAGCAGTGGAACTTATATCTGTAGATTCGTCGAGTGCTATAGAAAAATACTCAAAGCTTTTCGATTTCGTAGCTAATTGCTCTTCTATATTAGCTGCTAATGTGGTAAGTCTTCTTTGAACAGTCATCCGATTTAGTTGAATTTTCTCAAACCTCTTTGCATCTTTCGGACACATTTTCAAACATCTTGAAACTGTCAATTTTCATCTTCAACCTTACGACTACGTTTTTTACTGGGGCCTGGTTTATCCATATCAAAATTGATATTATATTGTTACGTAGGTAGATGCCAAGTTCGAACGACGAAATATTTATTCTTCACAGATTACAATTCAAACAATATAACGTTCGCTTGTCCGTAGTTAACACTTAACTGTCCCGATAGCGGGCGATGCGTTGTTTTATACGAGTTACCTAACATCGAGAACCTACCACATTGTTTGGGGATAATACCGACGTGTTTCGCGAATCTTCGAGTAATCTAGTTGGTTCGACAGATTTCTAGTCTCGTAACAATATGCTTGGAACGACGAGGAGCATACCTGTCCTACGTAGTAAACCTGAACAAGAAAGTAGTAGGTACTTAAAGATACATATCTTACTAACAATTACAAAAGTTAGAATAAAATAAAAAGTTAAGAATATTGATTTGAATGGATTTTTACCTACTTCTGTAGTTTTTCAAACAATTTTTAAAATTCGTTGGCGGGCCGCATAAATATCGACCCGCGGGCCTCGGTATGTGCATCGCTGTATTACACGAACGCCGAACTGAGGATTTATCATAATACGTTATTACTTATCAGTCTTATTATAACAGGTTAATGCCATCACCATCAGTCAAAAATGACAAATTTCAAGAAGGGCAAACAATATAGATAATACTATATTGATGCCAATCTAAGTATTCTATTGCCAACTACGGACACCTGATATTGCTCACCTGATGTATCGTTTCGCAAATGAAACTAGTATTTAGTTTACAATTCTCAATTATAACGCTAGTCAGTGCAATTTCGAAACTCGAAAGAGAGATGATACTTTGTATTTGTTTGCAGTGTTTTCTAGTAAACATGTTCCAAATTGATTTATTGCACTAAGAACGTTTCGATAGGTCTAACAGAAAGGGAATAAGAGAGATACCAAAACAAAATCTAGACACTTCACTTACTTTGATAAATTTGTTTGCGGCGTAATTAACTTGCCTATGGTTTCTTCCACTGTAAACCCTTGTGCCTTTTTAGACACAGTTTCAGTTTTACAATTCAATTGAATCATTTCTATAAGAGGAATTGGATCCTCTTCCCAGGTATTCGCATGCATTTCATACTGAAACCGAAGTACAGAGTTTTAGTACTTGATATTATGACGATAATAATTATTAGTTATTCGATGTTTCATAAATTCAGCAAGATAATTGCTTCATTATGAAACAGACATGTAAATAAATTTACATATCTGTAACTGTATACTTGGACAATACCTCGTATTTGGGCATTTACTTCTGCTTAAGACATATGTTTCTGCCATTTTATAGGCGTCGTCAGCTTTCGGTTCGTATGAGCATAGCTTGTCAATCGAAAGATCGCTTTCTTTGGTATAGTCTCTTTCGTCCGTAAGATGTCACTCGTAAATAAGTGCCACCTTATAGAATGAAACTTGCTATATCTAATGAGCGGTTCGGCTTAATGTCATATACAGATACAGATTTTATTTATTAAGATTTGTATCATTTGTATACAATTGCCTCATTAGCTTAGCTGACGACGCCTATAAAATGGCAGAAACATATGTCTTAAGCAGAAGTAAATGCCGAAATACGAGGTATTGTCCAAGTATACAGTTACAGATATATAAATTTATTTACATGTCTGGTTCATAATGAAACAAAAGCTTTATACGTGCATATAACGTATAGACATATTTAAAACATTTTTGGAAGATAATTGCTATTTCTCTAGATAATAAAGTAATTGCAAATCCGGAAAAAACGGAAAAGTTTTGTTTTTTCATTAAAAAAAAAGATCGACTGAAAAAGTCAATGAATTTAATATGTTTGTTAAAAAGTTAATCTTTTTAAATATTAAATATTTTAATTAAGAAAATCATTGTGGTTCTCGCATATTCTCCCAATTCGCGTAAATATAACGTAAGTTGGTAAGTCCAAGATAAGTTGCAGAGAAAGAGCTTGAAATACACACATCAAAATAATCTAGGCGACAAGCCTTTATTTGCTAGTATTTTGCCAAGGTTAGTAAATGTATAAGGTTGCCTTGTAACTAATGGCGATCGCCATATTGCATTCATCTGGCGTGCCCATGCGTTTCCTGCCTAGTTGACTAGTTGTCAAATTACGTCAAATATTGATGTTGCGTTGTTTTATAATTTCATAATGTTTTATGTGCTTATATATAAACTTTATTTGACTATTTGCAAGGGTTTAACATTATACTGAGCGGTAAAACGTGTATTTCTATGGTGCAGCTAATAAACTAGACGAAAGGCATGGATAAACAGGAAACAGTAAAACATTGAAAAAATTTAAAAGAATTGTGAATTAAAGTAATGTATGAACTCAATAAAGTTTTTTGTTTATAAAGATTGCAATTTTATTTTGGTTATTTATAAGAAAACTGCATCAAATAATATCTTGATATCCAGTTAATATCGTATTTGCATTTGTGAACCCCATTTTTTTAGACATACAAAACCTTTAATTAGCTTCGTAATAACAGTTTATTGAAAGAACTGGGTTGTGACAGTAGAATACTAAATTAATTAATATGTGATTTGGGTTTCACTGCGTCAACCACCTTCATTTCCTTTATAATTTATAAGTATGAGCACACCAATAACTAGCAGTCATTAACTATTCCTTAAAGCAATATTTTGAAATAAAGGACGGCAAGCTTTGTGTAAGTATTTGTGATTAGATCATACATAAATCAATCGTTTTGTCTAAAGAAAACAGTAATTTACTTTACTCGATTTATACCTATTTAACTAATGATAAAATTAAAGTCAAAGTCATTTTAATTTGAATGGGCACGCTGAGTGACGCTTTCCCGCGTAAGAATATTATTGGTGGAGAGTTACGAGGCAAATAATCATTTACTAATTTTAGTATTTTTCGAGCCATATATAACAAATCATTTGTAATGTCATTTTAAACGTCAATAGAGTTTGCTGCTGGTGTTTCGACAGTTTAAGTGACGACAAGTAACTTAAAGATTTGTTGATTTGTTATCCTGAGATTTGTGTGTATATTTTGCTATCAATTTCCTTTTACGGTTTCTTTAGCATTAATTGAGGATGAAGAGACTTCGCTTAGACCGTGATACGCAATTAAAAGCTATTGGAATGCTTGAAAGTGGTTTAACTCAAATGGCCGTTGCAAAAGCTCTCAACACGTCAAAAAGTATCATCAATCGTTTGTGGTTGAGATATGAGCAAACCAATGATGTGCATGAACGTCATACAGGACGCACAAGAGCAACTCGACCAATTCATGACAGATACTTGAGACTTTGTGCATTAAGAAACAGTAACATTACGACGACAGAATTAGTGATTCGACTTTACGACACTTATGATGTGTTAATAAGTGATCAAACAGTGAGGAATAGAGTCCATGCAGATGGTCTTAACGCCCGTCGACCTCTGAGAGTTCCTGCGTTATCCAGAGGTAATCTTTTAGGAAGATTAGAATTAGAAGCCCAACATTTAAATTGACATGAACAAAACTGGGCATGAGTTTTGTTTCCTAACGAATCTCGATTTGGTCTGCGGCCAGATACAAGAATAACGAAAGTGTGGAGACGTCCCGCGAATACATAACGATTAGCTACATCGCAAACTGTTCACAGCTTCCAAGGAGGTAGTGTAATGGTATGGAGTAGAATATCGCTTAGTGGAAGAACTGGCCTCGTTCTCTTCGATCGATATTTAAACGCCATTGGCTATCGGGCCATTATCCTTGAAAACTTTGTGCTGGCATATGCTGCAAGAATTTGTGAAAATTTTCAACTCAAGCACGATAATGCGCGTCTGCATACTGCAGGTATCATTCGTGCATTTCTTCAAAACCACGAAACTAATGTTTTGCCATGGCCAGCGCAATCACCTGATTTAAATCCTATAGAACAGGTATGGGATTTGTTGCAAAGAAACATACTACGTCAAAATCTAGTCTTCGAAACAAAACAACAATTGTATTATCAGTGTCTTGTAGAACAGTGGAATGCCATCGATCAACAAGAGCTAGACCACTTGATTATGAGTATGTCAAACAGATGCAGAAAGGTAGTCAACATTCGTGGAGGTGCCACAGGGTACTGACATTGCACTCATTGTCATAGAACAGGATGCGTGAAGCAGGAAACACGAAAAGTCCAAAACACTGACTGAGGTATCAGGCACAGTTTTATCCACTCTATGCCTAAACGATAACACTATCGAACAAAACGTTAAAATTACACAAAAAAGTGCTTTTTTTCTTGGGAAGGCATGGATTCTATGCATTGACATATTTTATAATATTGATATGCCAATGGAATTGCCTTTGTTTCTAGACAAATCAGAAGAATGTAACGTAAAAAACCGCTTTTTATTTTGCATATTTTTACATGACAATGCATATTTTGGCAAAAGCGGCATTCCAATGCATGTACTTTTTTGAAATATTCCCAAAAAAAAATTAAATAAAAAAGTCTTAATTTTCATAATTGTGTGGAAAACTAGACGAAGGATGTTTTTTTAGTGTTACATATAGCCTCATAGAGGGCGCCAGTAAAAGAACGTTGGGCGTTGAAATTAACCTCAATCTTTCGTTAACCTAAATCTATAGTTTCATCAAGATACGGCAAGTAAATTGGTGCCGGAAAACTTTGAGTCGGTTCAATAACGTAAACTCAAAAAACGTCTGAATGAATTATGTATTTATTCCTATGTTTCAAGAGGAAAAGTTATCCGTTCGCGAAGTGTGTCGAAAAAGATGGTCGCAACGTTTGTCTCAAAATCAAGTCATGCAGCTACAATTCTTTTACAAATTCGAAGAACTATTCATGCGAATTGGTACACAACTGTTTGTTTGCCAGAAATAATTGTCGTGCTCCGAGAAGTCTACCCACAACGGCAAATCATCCTGTATTATGACAATGCGAGTTGGCACACAGCTCTAAAGACAATTGAGTTTTTGAAGCAGCAAAATATCGAATTCTTAGATCATCCTCTGTATAGTCCCGACCTAAGTCCCAACGATTTTCTTACGTTCCCAAAGATCAAGAATGGAATGCGCGGTCGACGATTTCAGTCGCCGGAACAAGCAGTAGACACCTTCAAAACCAATTTTGACTGTCCCAACTCAGGGCTGAAATAACTGCTTTAACAATTGGTTTGAACGAATGCAGAAGTGTATCAATTTTTGTGGAAAATATTTTGAAAAGCAATAAACCACTTTTAGTCGATCCACTGCTTGATTTTATGGCTATATGCAACACTGAAAAGACATCGTTGTTGTTTTCTTTTAAATAAGGTTTGTAAAAATTATTAATTTTGAAAATTATTTCTAAATAAACATTTCTCATGAAGTATTAACTGTTTCTCAAAGTAAACAACTAATGATTGTCGACTTATAACGGGTGGGGCAAAAGTCCCGCTACCATTTTGATTGCGCGCCATCTTGGTTATGTGACGTTTAGTCAGTTTAGCTTTAACCATTGTGTTGTGTAGACGTCCAAATTTTATTATGGATAAATATACGCCACAAGAACGGGCAGAAATAGTGACAATATTTATTGAACATAATCGTTCCATTATTGCCACTCAGCGGAAATTGCGTCAAAAATATCCTAATCGTCCAGTGCCTCACAAAACCACAATTTATCGTTTACATGCGAATTTTCGACAGTACGGTACGACAGCAGACAGGCCTCGTTCTGGAAGACAACGGACGTCTCGTAACGCTGAAAATGTGGCTCTGGTGCGCGATAGCGCAGAGTCTCCAGAAACATCAATTCCGAGATGTGGTTCCCAGTTACACATGTCTGCACGCAGTTTAAGGCGAATTTTGAAAACTGATTTGAAAATGTTCCCGTACAAAATTCAATTAGTCCATAAATTGCTACCGAGAGATCATGATCAACGAGTTGAGTACAGTAATGCAATCCTAAGGCTGTCTGATGAAATTGAAGATTTTTCGTCTAAATTGATAATGAGCGATGAAGCCCATTTTTTTCTCAGTGGCCACGTCAATAAACAGAACAGTCAGTTTTGGGGGACACAGAATCCTCAATTAATTCATGAAACGTCATTGCATCCACAAAAAACAACTGTATGGTGTGGTATTCATGCTGGAAACATCATTGGTCCCTATTTTTTTGAAACTGACGAAGGTGTTGGAGTTACTGTTACTGCTGAACGGTACCAAGACATGATTCGAAATTTTCTTCAGAAACATCAATTCCGAGATGTGGTTCCCAGTTACACATGTCTGCACGCAGTTTAAGGCGAATTTTGAAAACTGATTTGAAAATGTTCCCGTACAAAATTCAATTAGTCCATAAATTGCTACCGAGAGATCATGATCAACGAGTTGAGTACAGTAATGCAATCCTAAGGCTGTCTGATGAAATTGAAGATTTTTCGTCTAAATTGATAATGAGCGATGAAGCCCATTTTTTTCTCAGTGGCCACGTCAATAAACAGAACAGTCAGTTTTGGGGGACACAGAATCCTCAATTAATTCATGAAACGTCATTGCATCCACAAAAAACAACTGTATGGTGTGGTATTCATGCTGGAAACATCATTGGTCCCTATTTTTTTGAAACTGACGAAGGTGTTGGAGTTACTGTTACTGCTGAACGGTACCAAGACATGATTCGAAATTTTCTTGTGCCTGAAATGGAAGAGCAAGGACTAGAGGAAATGTGGTTTCAGCAGGATGGGGCCACAGCACACACAGCTCGTTCAACAATTCAATTATTGAATGACGTTTTTCCACGAAGACTAATTTCGCGAAATGGCGATTTAGCATGGCCAGCCAGATCTCCGGATTTAGCTACACCTGACTTTTTCTTATGGGGTTTTTTAAAATCGAAAGTTTATGTGAATAAGCCCTAAACGATTCAACATCTTAAAGAGAATATTCGTCAAGAAATTGAAGAAATTCAGCCTGAAATGTTGCAGGATGTCATGAAAAATGCCTTAAAAAGAGCCGAAAGTTGCATAGCGAATCGCGGTCACCATTTACCCGATATAATTTTCCGATTATAACGAAAAAAAATGTAAAGAGCAAATAAACTTTTTATGAAAACCAAACTTACTTATCTTTTCTTTCAACAAAGTTATAGGCAATCAAAATGGTAGCGGGACTTTTGCCAAACCTGTTACCTTCACATATAACAAACAATTATTCACCTATGTGGAGCAGAAATACATTTTCTTGCTTGTCCCCTAGATTATTTTGATGTGTGTATTTAGCGGAAGAAATGTTTGGGGAACACCTGTTCTTCGGAAAGCATAATATATTGCAGTATTTAATATATTTTGGGATGATATAATTTTCAAAATCATTGTACCGAGCCCAATGTTAAGTTAACAGTCTTCATATCTTTTTTTTTAAATAAAATCATTTGTTGTTTAATTTAATGGCGAAAAACTGTAACCATATCTACAGAAATTTGTACTAATTATGAACTGTTTAATTAAAAAAATTATTACTTACTTCGTTAAATAATCTATGCCCATGATCTTCTAAAAATTTTGCAAAAATGTCAGCTGCCTCGCAACAATTTCTTTTCAACCATTCTAGACAATCTCCAGGATTCAGTTCTATGAATTCTTTGGCTTTGCCCGAGTGTCTGATGATCGAAGCAATTTTTTCTAGAATAACAGGAGTTTCTACCGTTTCCACTCCGGCATTTGTAGATAATATCAAAGAAATGTCGTGAAAATGTTCTTCAGTAAAATCTGTTATGGAACAAAACGTTAAATATGTCTTAAAAATTAATCGTTACAAAGTATTACCTGTGCTTCCTTTAACTAAAATATTTAGAGCAACCGACTGATAGAAAATCGACGCTAACATTACAGAACCATAAAGGGATCCAACTTCTCCTATCATATGGAGGGAATTATTAATTTTATTGAATATTTCCAATACACAATCTTCTCTTTTTAGACCAATATTCCAATTTTTACTGATATCGCGGACTTTTTTCATATCATTGTTAGCCTTCCAAAGTTTTTTTAGCAGCTCACACTTGCGCTTGATTCCCGCTATTCTTCCCTGTATACCGTTCCTTTTGATTGCTTGTTTATGAAGTTTTTCATCCATTAACGGGTATCCAATAAGTGCCAGTTCCATAACTCTTACATCTACGGTGATTTTTAGAGGAACTCTAGGATATACCATCTGTAAAACTTAATATTTATGCATACGTTCTATTTATTAGTAAGCTTTTCAATTTTACCGTCAAAACATCGAGAAATCCATGATGTAATATTGTTGTGAAGACACTAAGGACGTACTCATTCAATTGATCTTCTGAACGATTTTCTTTTTGCGACCAAATATCTAAAGTTTCTACTACTGAGGACCTAGTTAAAACAGTCAAAGCACCTTTCATAACTTCTCCTATATTGACTCTAGTATATAAGTTGTCGTCGCATAAAACTGGAGTATCAAATTCGTGTAAGAGTTCATAATCAGTCCATGTTGTTAATGTAGTAATTGGACGTGATTGTAGGAGATACAACTTGTCCTGTTAGTAAAATAAATGTTCTATTTATTGAAACATTAAAGATAATGTACTAACTTTGTTAAATGCCCATTCTATATCTCTGGGGTTTCCGAATTCTTTTTCTAATACTACAGAAACTCTCCCAAGTCGTACAGCTTGTTCTTCGGTGATACTGAGTTTTTTCGCTAACTGGGCGCTAATTTCCTTTTCACTAGTACCTTCAAGTTCCTCTTTATTATCATCCAAGACGATTTGTGTTTTCTTATTACCGACACTAGATCCAGCAATACTAATATTGCCATCATACGACCTTAATAATATTACAGTATCAGGATCTGCAGATGCTGAAACTACACTCTAGAAAAAAAATTATAATATTTCTTGATATTCACTACATAATGAGAACAAGTACTTCTCCTAGACCATAATTAGAAGTAATTATCATCTTGGATGGGTCACCCGTAGCAGGATGACAAGTAAACAGCACTCCAGCACAATCAGCAGGAACAGTTTTTTGGATTACAACACCCATTTCGCAATTTATAGGAATACCATGCTGCCTAAAATGCACAATTGTAGAGACCTATTAATAAATATGAGACAGTTATTTTGTTAACAAATAGATTTAGCTAAGTCCACGTATAAAGTGGTTATAATAGGTGTTGAGTCACGGAAACTAAGTGTTTTTGAAATATGTTACGATTATCTATTATTTACTCTTGTATATCTAGTTGTGCATTACCACCAGGTCATATTCGACTAGTGGGAGATGTGTATAGCGGGGTGAACCTGTGTGTTGGTATTTTTCGGTGTGTGGGGTGGAAGAGGTTGCGATCGTCCATGACTTCCCTGACTTTCGTTTGAGATTTCGTACAAGCTGTTGTTGTACCAGATTTTAAGGCCATTATGGTAGTTTGTATAGTGTATTGTGATTAGTTGCGAATATCCACCTTTTTGGTGAATACGCGCCTTAAATCTGATGCCGATTCCTTTTAGCAACAACTTTTGATCGGTTTTATTTGACTTCGATATAATCCTGACTCCATCTACTCGGTAAGAGACGCTTTTTCTTTTAATACGTTGTCTATTCTTATCTTGTAATACACGTTTTACATTGTAAATTCAAGGAAACAATCTGGGGCTGCAATAAATTTGAAGTCCATCTGGATGTGCACAGATTAAAATTCCTACTGGAATTACGCAGCAAGGGAATCACCCACGTGGTCAGCATCTTAACCGGAGAATTGCCGTATGCTGAGGCCTGAAACCGGACTCATCCTTTCAAAGATACATTTTAAATGTTACTGTGCCAGTGAGTTGCATTCAATTCAGTTTATCGCCAATTGTTATTTTAAAATTTTGGGGCATAATAAGCTTCGATTGCCATCTTTCATTTTCTGTTTGTGGCCTGCAGTTTATTTTCTTTTCTGTGTGGTAATTAACCTTAACACAAAGTGGTGCTTTGGCATGCCTGAGAGGCATGTAAAAGATTAACAAAATTATTAATGTAATTCTTGACATGTATACAGATCTCTTTGTAGATTTATGTACGGTGACTTTGTAAATAATTTTAAAGAGGAAACAAAGCTTTCCCAATAAATACTGTTGTAATATTATGTATCGGTGTGGGTTTTGATCAGTAGTTGTAGCTTCCTCTTTCTTTTTTTTTTGATATTGCGCTTTGTGGGTTGTTATAGTCTCTACGTCAGCCGCGTGACGTATGACTCCAGTTTATAACTCAACGGTAATTCGTGGTGGCTTCCTTTTATTTAATTTTTGGTCGGCACGTTTCGAAAGAACCCCGCCGTCTTCACCGAGACCTTGGCCTGGGTACTGGCTAGTTGAGAGTTATCTTCTTGATTAACCCACCCACAGAGATAAGTCATTGAATCACCGTAGTTGTGCTGCAATCTAACGTAAATTCTCGAAAGCCAGTTTTACGATATTTACTTTTGCTACTAACCGTAGCAAATAATACTAAAATCGAATAATTGAATTGATTCGGCTTTTATTTAATCGTAAAACGATAATTGTTTCGCCAACACAATGGCTTCATCAGATACTTACAGCTAAAGAGCACGATACAAACTACATTTTTAATTTAGTTACACATACAGACACCACAATACACGCTAATTCATTTCATTCTATGACACAAAAATTATCAGCATACCAATAAATGGTGTAGAGATTAATTAACGTACCTATTAGTAAAAGTAATTTTCGCAAATCATTGTTTAGGCATTAATCATAGATTCAATATAGATTTTAAAATTTTACATATTCACGATAAAAGCAAAAAAACTTAACTTGTTAGAAAACTTAGAAATTAATAGATATAATAATTTAGGATTAGCTTTAAATGACCAATTAGATTTAAACAACTCTCCTGTATTCAATTTAAGATTGTAAAGATGTTTCCACCACCTTTTTTCTCAATAATTTGTACATAAATATTCAAACTTGTATTTTAAATATTCAGTATTTCATCCACCTGATGAAGCCATTGAATGGCGAAACAACTTCAGAATCAGTCATTGCTCAAAATTTACATGGCTGTGTAATTTAATAACAAGACACAACAATGCATCATAATGTTTGCAAATACTACTAATAAATAATACATACCTTCTATATTGAACACTTTGAAATGTATATAAAGAGCCCCAGCATGCAGAAATTGCTTTCAATACATCCTGGTCTTTACATCCTAAATACGTTGAATTTTGACCTGCTGCTGATAATTCATCCGAGTCTTCACCGACACCTATTCAGAAGTACTTGTTGTTTTAGCACAGATATTCAAGAAATTTCATAATTATTTACCTGAAGATCTAACGGCCCACCGCCAAGATTTCATTTCTGCATCACCCACTTTTGAATCGTTTATCTTCGATATTTCCGACATTACTAATTTTGCTATATCTTCACTAACAATTTCTTTTGAAAATAAATTCGAAGTCCTACAAAAAGGAAATTTTGTTGTAATATCTAACAAAATGTTGTAATTTTAAAAACTTACTGTTTGCAAACTTCTTCAATATTATCTTTAATCCTTCCATAACATACATTTTCTAATTTTTCAATAGCTTTCGCCAAATGGGGTTTTACAAGGAGTTGTCTTTTATAAGCAGAAACTGTTACCACGAATCCTTCCGGTATTATAAACTGAAATAACTATTTAGGTCTTCAAACGAATAATCGAAAATGGAAAATTTACCTCATCCGAATTTATGCTAGATAACAAACCGAGAGAATTTGCTTTACCACCTGTCAGAGCCAAATCCAGACAAGTCGAATCACTAAGACGACAAACTAAAATATTTTCTGCGTTTTTTGCGGAAATTTCACCCAGTAATGGTTTTGGAAGCAGTACCGAAGGTCCTAAAAACTGACTAAGTAAATTGATCTTTAGAAAAGGTGTTTATTTCATACCAGGCTTATTTTCCCAATATGAAGCAATTGCGTTGGCTATAGTTCCATTTAATTCACATTCTGCTGTGGCAAAATTCATATACCAACCATATTCTTCATTATTACACGGATGCGTTTGGCGGTTTCTGTCAAAATTTGCAGTACACTTCATGTTATCTTTGCCAACTGGAAAAAATATTTTATTATTTTGATATTAATAAACACTCTAACAAACTAATTTACCTTTAATGTTAAAAAAGGACCGTTCAAAAATATTTTCGCTTTGTTTCTCTGTTAAGTTGATATCACTTTCATTTATAGATAAGCATTTGCCGTTGCTGAAAAGTATAAAACCAGATTTAAACGGTTCTGGGCATTTTAGCAATTCTTTGGAGCCAAAACGAAAAACTGTACCATCCTTGGAAGCCCCAAAAATAAAGTAATCGCGTTTAATAGAGATCGCTTTGGATAACCCCCAATGTCTCCCACGCCAGCTAGGTAATCTAAATGTTAGTTCATCGAGGTATTCTGAACCTTTCAAAAACCCTTCAAGGCATCCAAATTGTTCGTAGCCACATTCAGAAGTCCTTCAAGAAATATAAATTATTACTTTTCAAATCATTATTATTTTACTTACAATATTTTAGCATGTTCATTATTTTGCCAAGCTTCTCTCGCTAAGGTATCAGCCAGTAGATTTAGATCCATATCTTGTGGATAATGCATCGGTTTGCTTGCGGCATTCCATCTGTATTATTAAAAAAATAATTAACTTTCTGACGCGCTTAAATGTAAGTTAACGTACATAAAATGGAATTGAACATGTTCTACGTTACTGTTATCCTTTTTATTCGAGGATATATCCTTTAGGAAACCATTGTAAGTAATTCTTAATCTTCTGAAAGGTTCCAAAACTTGAATATAGAGACCTGCTACTTTCCATTGTCTGGAGGCTATGCTACATACATCCACTCCATCAGCACCTACAAGAAACAATCATTAGTAAGAATTATCCATTTATTTTGAAATAAATTTATGACTTGGTAAGTGGTATATTTTCCCATTGTTCAGTCGTAATTCAATGAAAAGTTGGGCGTGTAATGTTTGTTTCAAAACAATTTTTATAACAATAGCATTGCCTTCGGAATCTAAACCATATATTAGGTGACTGTCAGTTTCCTGAAATTAAAATAATAACATAAAAATTGTTTCAGGAATTTTAATGGGACAAAGGAAAATGTATTGAAAGATGATTACTTACATTTTCTGAGTTTAAATCACGTGGTTTTTCGTAATAAGTTTCGCTCGTCTTTTCGAGTGCGTTCTTACATTCTTGTTGATATTTTTGGATGCTAGCCTTGAGATATAATAATTTTAATAATGGATACCATCCTGGCAACAAATAAATTTATGTAAATGTCTTAGCGTTGTATAATATTAATAGATGGATAAAATAATAAAAGCGAACCCCATCGTTTGATCTCTAATTAAAAGTTGCAGCTTTAAGTAGTGTTGTAAGACCACTACTTTGTAAGACAACATCTAAAGTAAGCTAACGAGGGGATTCCAAAAGAGAGGTCTCCTATTTTTTGAGGACGTAGGAACCAGTCAGACTTGCAAATGTCCAGAGGAATTGCTAAGTAATTCAAAGAGAGATTTGGCAGTGTCAAAGAATTAATGCAGCAGGTACCGGCAATTGGGAAGGGTCTCCAAATAATAAACAGAGAAGAATCCATTTTTTATTTGGTCACGAAAAAGCTAGCAAGCCTGAAGCGCCAACTTATTGTGCCTTATGGGAGGCCCTGGTCTATTTGCGTGAAAAAACGCTACAACAAGACATTTTGAAATTAGCAGTTCCAAATTTGGGTTGTGGATTGGATATGTGGTCTGGACTGGAAAATTGCAAGCATGCTAGAAGTAATATTCCAACATACTGGATACTGGTATGAAAATTCTGGTCTGCGGTTATTGGCCGGGATATTTCCTTATAGCCAGACACGATAAGACCGTGGAGTGTTACTTTCATATAACATCACAATGCAATAAATGCCGTACCTGTAGATTTCGTCATCGACTGATAGAACCAAGGGATGGCATTTTTGGGACGAAACTCTTTCTTTAAGAAGGGGGCAATGTAATGTGAACCATGCAATGACGGCACCCGCCGTACGCGCCAACACATTGTAGGACCTCCTTGAATAACACCAGACAGAGAGTCTGGAATGTTCTGGACGCGCAATCAATTACCGTATATCTACGGTAATAGTTTTAATTGTACGGTATACGATCCAAACATATTATCGTACATCAAAAGTACGGTAATTTGAATGAGAAAAATTTATGAAAATTTCGTTTTTACTTTGAGTATTTAATAATATTAACATTTCTAAATTCATACTTGTTTTATTTCACTCCAGTAATTTGCGGTGCCCTCTATCGGGTAGTAGTATTAATTAAGCCTACAGTAGACACTGCACAGATACCGTTTTTGTATTTTAGGGATTGCTTTGAAAATTACTTAAATTAAACTTAGGAAATTCCCGAGAAAACTTCTTGCACGAGTTTATAATATGACCAACCCCTGTAATTTCATCATATATTCGCAGCGAATCACAGCGAAAGTGCAATAGTCTCAAAGAAATGTCGAGTGATAGTGAAAGTGATTTACCTATTTTGATTTAATTTCTAATTTTTGCAAATTAGAAAGAAGGTACTTTATATTTATTTAAAGTTTCTTAACATAGAAATTTCGCCAAGCTTGGATACCTAATTTACCTAAATTTAAAGGATGGCACCGTCCTGTGCCAAATTATAATTTAAAGGGGCAATGTGTATGGTGTAAAAATGAATTTGTTGTTGAAATTGTCAAGCATAACAAAACATGACAATTCGGATAAACACAAAACCAATGCGAAAATTAAAACATCCACGGAAACATCAATTTTTCAAACATTGTTTAAATCGGTTTCTACGAGTAAAAGCAAGGATGGAGTTAAAAAGGCTGAAATTCAATTATGTGGATTTTTGGAACATAATATTTCATTTCGAACTATGAATCATATATCATCTGTAATTGTAGAAAGATGGTGCCTTGAGGAGGGATTAACTGTCAATCCTCAAAAAACCAAGTTGGTAGCCTTTACCAACATGAGAAAACTAAATGATCTGGGCAGCGTAAAGCTGTTTGGACAAGAGTTAGAACTAACCAATGAAGTGAAGTATCTAGGCATAACACTTGATGCGAAACTGAATTGGAGCAGACACCTAGCCAAAGTGGCAGACAGGGCGGCGCAGCTCTTCTGGAGATGCAGAAGAGATGTTGGCAAGACCTGGGGACTAAAACCAAATGTGGTACATTGGTTGTACACAGCAGTAATAAGACCAACGATTACCTATGGAGCAGTTGTCTGGTGGAGGAGGACGGAGCGGACATCGTCGGTGGGGCTCCTCACGACTCTCCAGCGACAGGCCCTGTTGGGAATTAAGGGAGCTATGAACAGCACGGGAGCCGCTTCCATGGAGGCCATCGTGGGTCTCCCTCCGCTGGAACTATTTATAAGGGCGGAGGCAATGGCTGCGATACTGAGGCTGAAGGCCAATGACGTATGGTGTCCTAACAAGGTTGTAGGGAGCCATACAGATATCACAGGAACTATACTGGAAGAGCCGATATTTCAAATGCCGGTGGACAGTATGGCACCTGAAATTATGTTTACAGCTAAGCTGAACATACTTATACCGACCAGGGAACAGGCAAAAAGTCGCTCGATCAATTGTGGTGCCGGCACCTGGTACACTGACGGATCACAATCTAGTCAGGGGGCAGGTGCAGGCATATGCGGAATGTGCCCTAGAATGAAGATATCGATATGTCTGGGGAAACATACTACGATTTTCCAGGCCGAATTGTTAGCAGTCGCAGCCTGCGCCGATGAAATTCGGAAAGCCGGCTGCGCAAGCAAAAAAATTAACATAATGACTGATAGTCAGGCGGCTATTAAAGCCATTATGAACCCATCTACCAAGTCTAAGCTGGTTAAATATTGTAAACAGGTCCTCAATAACCTGGCACAAGACAATACAGTGTCGCTGATATGGGTGCCAGGACATGAGGGAATTAAAGGCAATGAGATGCGGAATCACTAAGGATTCCGCTAAAAGGGAGACCTGGTTATGGCTAGAAAAAGAACATAAAAATAAATGGAGGTTAACGGAAGGTCAACTCCATACCAAAACACTACTAAGGGGGCTGGACGGAAAGCTTTCAGCCAACCTAATTCGTAGTAGCAAAAAAGAAATTAAAATAATTACCGGGTTAATAACCGGACATTATCCTTTAAGGAAGCATTTGTACACCATGGGCTTGGTAAGCGAGCCCTGGTGTAGGAGATGTGAAAAACAGGAGGATACTAGCCTTCATGTAATATGCACGTGTGAGGAACTGAAGGAACTCAGATAGAAATATTTCGGGACGGATCTATTGGATCCTTCGAGTGTACTCAAACTTCCCCTGAGGAGGATAATGGCTTTTATCGAGGACACAAGACTAACAGAGTGGAATTGAGAGATCTATTGGGGATAGTACAAAGAGCAGTGTGCTCAAGTGCCTGGACGTGGTGGCGTCCAGCCCAAAACAGAGAAGAAGAAGAAAAAGATCTGTAATAACCAAGGTGTTCTCAGATTCGAAAATTGCTAGTGACTTGTCTATAACAAGAATCAAAGCAATAAATATAATAACCCATGTAATAGCAAGGAGCCATAAATCAGAACTAGTTAAAAATATAAAATTTAGCGTATTAGTGGATGAGTCAAAAGATATTAGAGTAAAAAAATAGCCTCCATACTAGTTCGCTTTTATTCAGAAGAACGTGGTAAAATTGAAACGTTATTATGGAAAGTTATTCCTACATTCACAACACTTACACAATTTGATTATGGACACAGTTGTGAAAAAACAAATTGACTGGTAGAAATTGAGTAGGAATTATAATTATTTATTGTGAATCCTCTTTGTATTTGTGAAAATAATCTTACGTCCGGAATTTTGTTTTAGTTTTATATTTGTTGGCTTTATTCTAATAAATTTACTTTGAAAATTAATATAACATTTTTGGTATCTTTTTTAACCCTTAAACCACCGTCTTCATACGGTAATTAACCAGTCTGGTACGGTATTTGAATGTGCGCAATAGGCTAATACGCACTCGAATAGTTGGCAACCCTGCTCGTAAGAGATTCAGGCATTCATTGAAGAAGTAACCGCGGCCAAGTTGTGTTACGTGTCCGTAACGCCCAACGCATCGTAACGTTTATTTTGTATTAAATTAGCATTCTCTCTATTATATTTTGCTCCGTTTCCAGCGAACCTACCTGTATATGTATCGATTGTCGTTTATTTGTATAATATACTTGGTTTCTTTCAAGTATTTTTCTTTTTTCTCTTACTCCGGTTCTTGTTTTTTGGAAGTACGATACTCTCTCCCCGCACGCAGACGTAAGTTATTGCCGATCTTGGGCAGATGTCACGGTTCCTCGATCACCGGTGTCTATAAATGTGACTTAAGTAAATTTTATTAAGTAATTACGGCCCCATGCTGGTTTTAATTTATAGACACCACAATTAGTCGCTGAGCGATATCTCTTTGAGAGAATTTGGGTGATTTTAGAGGAGAACACGTCGACAATTAACTATTAGTATTTTGCAATTCCATCGAAAGTCTCGTTTCGGTACGTATGTGAGTTTCTCTTCATGTTCTTTTGTTTATTTTGTTGTTTAATTTCTTAATTTAGGTGGTCCTACCTAGGGACGAACAATAATCACCAAGTATTGTCCCGTGTGTTACGCCCCATAGAAGGAAACGCATCAGGAGTCGCAGGAGCATACAGATAAGAGTTAATTGTCGTTAATTATCAAACCGGGTTTTTTTTATTTGTTCCATTGCCGCACATTTATTCCTAAAGATTTTGTTAGAAATACATGGCTTATTGTCAATCTTAACATTCGTACAGGTGTTTTTCTTGAGGAAGAAATAACCTGTTCCGTTCGTCTAGTTTTTTTCTTTTTTTTTTTGGATCGCAACACAAAGAGTTCAATGCTATTTTATGCTTGTATATTTTTACGTATTTTTATTAAAACTATTTATGTGTTGCATATATTAAATCTTACGAGTGTAATTTTGAGAGAATTTACTCAGTTAAAATTTAGTAATTAGTGTGGATTTAGTCCGCGAATTCTGGTATTTAATTTAAATTTGTGAACCGATCAAAAAGAATACCTATTTTTTTTTACAGGGCGATTAATTATTTTAAGCACACAGTTCAAGTGTTCATTTGAATTGTTACTGATAAGGCCATCTGACACCTTTTTTTTGTCATTCTCTCTTTGTCCGCTCATAATTACAATTAGCAAAATTGGTTAAGTACTTTTTGTAACTTTTCTCTCTCTCTCTCTCTATCCGTATCAATAAATAGGGTGAATCTTTGTAGCCACAAAGTTTGTTTTCGATCCTCAGGAGTGGAACTGGTTTCGGTCGGCGGGATTGGCCCCTCGGCCCGTGCGCGACTTGCCCTTTTCTTTTTTTTGAAAATGGAATTTTCAATACCATTTTCCGAATTTGCGACGTCCAGCGGCATAAAATTCGATGGCGCCCTTGACCACCTGCATAGTAATTTTCGTCGTTATTACCTTTGGGTCTCCCCACCCCCTGGGCTGAGGCGGTCTCAGGAGCCGGGTGGGCTGTTGGACGTTGGCAGAAACGGGAGGGTGGGCAGTTTCAGTCGCCCGAGACCGGGTCTGCTCCGTTTGCTTACCTTTGTCTTTTGCCTATTAATTTTGTCAAGTTCGGCGCTCAGCGTCGTAGCGGTTGATAGTAGTTATAAATATAAAATAAATGTTATATAAATATTATAGACTGCAGCTTGACATACTGGGTATCAGTGAGACGAGGTGGCCAGGATCGGGTAGGGCGGAATCAATGGGGAAAACTTTTTACTACTCAGGAAATAATGAAGCAGAACACCGAAATGGAGTAGGCATAATACTTAACAGAAGTGTCAGCCAAGCAGTGAAAAATTTTGTTCCTTACTCGGACAGAAACATATTAATTCAAATATCAGGGAATCCAGTGAATATAAACTTAATTCAGACGTATGCTCCAACAGCTGGTAAGGATGAAAAAGAAATAGAATCATGGTACAATGAACTAGTAACCCTACTAAAAACCACAGGACGTGACTATAATAATGGATGATATGAACGCCAAAGTTGGACAAGGAAAAGTTGAGAACATCGTGGGGGAGTATGGCTTGGGAGAACGAAATGATCGCGGAGATAGATTGATAGAATTCTGCCAAGAACACAATATGGTCATTACAAACACCTTATTTAAACTCCACCCAAGACGACTATATACATGGACATCCCCACAACACAACAAAAATAGAATCGTAAGGAATCAAATAGACTATGTGCTTATTAACCGTAGGTTCCGCAGCACAATACTTAGTGCAAAAACTTATCCTGGGGCCGATATCGGATCGGATCACAACCCGGTTGTGGTTAATATGCGTCTCAAGCTAAAAATGATGGAAAGAAGAAGGATTAAAAATAGAATTGACATGGGAGTTCTAAAGGAAGAAACGGTTAAAACAAACACATCTGAACAACTAAACATACAACTCGAAACCTTAAGAACTAGAATAGACAATAATAGTATAACCGACATGGATAACATTTGGAACAACTTCAAAGATATAGTTTTAGAAGTAACAAATAACAATTTAAAGTCAATCTATGTAGAAAAGAAAACAGAATGGATGACTGAAGAAATTCTAAATCTAATGGGGAAAAGGCGAGAAGTTAAGAATAATGAAGCAGATTATAAGAAAGTAAATAAGGAAATAAGAAACAAAATAAGAAATGCAAAAGAGAACTGGATGAGACAGAAATGTGAGAAAATTGAGGAGCTCCAGCACAAAAACGACATGCACAACTTACATAAGGAAATAAAAAAGTTAACACACAATAACAAAAGAATATATAATATTCTAGAAGACTCAGATGACAGAATAATAATTGATGGAGAAGAGAAGCTACAACAATGGGAAAAGTACATTCACGAAATGTTCGCGGACGAAAGACAGCAGCTAGACATCAATGCTGAACATATAGGAGGACCTCATATTCTAAAGAGTGAGATTGTATATACTATTAACCAGCTGAAAAATAATAAAAGTCCGGGCCCAGATCAAATAAACTCAGAGATACTTAAACTCACTTCTACTTCTGTTTAACAACTTATATAAGACAGGCAAAATTCCCCAGGATTGGCTCGAATCAATTTTTATACCCTTACCAAAAAAGTATAGTGCAAGGAAATGTAACGACTACAGACTCATAAGTCTGATGAGTCATGTTCTCAAGATCCTATTAAAAATTATACACAAGAGGATATATAACAAATGCGAATCTAACATCGGCTCGGAACAATTCGGATTCCCAAATGGGATAGGTACGAGAGAAGCTTTATTCAGCCTACAAGTCCTTGCACAGAAGTGCCACGACCAACAAAGAGACATACATATTTGTTTCGTCGATTTTGAGAAAGCGTTTGACCGAGTAAACCATGATAAACTTTTCGAGTTCCTGGAGGAAATCGGGTTGGATGATGGGGATTTGAGACTTCTCAGAAACTTGTATTGGCACCAGTCCGCAAGAATAAGAGTCGAGACTAACTTGTCTTCAAGAAACATTGCATTTGTAGAGGTGTGAGACAGGGGTGCGTGTTGTCCCCCATACTATTTAATATATACTCAGAGTATCTGTATGCGAAGGCGCTTAGGGGTTGTAACGACGGAATAAAAATAAACGGTGTCAATATATCGACTATCCGTTATGCAGGCGATACTGTGTTGATTGCGGATACCGATATAGGATTACAAAACATGATCAACAGATTGAATATGACATGCAAAGATTTTAATATGGCCATAAATATCAGCAAAACGAAAGTAATGTTAATTTCTCGTAATTCAAACGTACCCACACCTCTACAGGTTGATGGGGAGATATTGACCAGGGTTGATCGCTTTAAGTACCTGGGCTGCTGGATTGACTCAAGACTGAACCATGACATCGAAATAAGGTCCAGAATTGAACAGGCAAGACAAAATTTCTTCAAACACAAAAACATACTGTGCGATAAACAGCTAAATGTAAATTTACGCATACGATTTACAAAGTGTTACGTCTGGTCAACGCTATTATACGGAGTGGAAACATGGACCTTGAAAACTGTCAGTATGAACCGTATAGAAGCATTTGAAATGTGGACATACCGAAGAATGCTAAGAATTCCATGGACATCACATACAACTAATGAGGAAACTTTGAAAAGGGTACACAAAGATCGAGAACTGCTCCACATAGTAAAGATGCGAAAGACGGTTTACCTTGGTCACGTTTTGAGAAATGAAAAATATTACCTGCTGCAGCTCATAATTGAAGGAAAGATAGAGGGTAAACGTGGGCTTGGCAGAAAGAAACTAACATGGATGCGGAATATTAGGAACTGGACCGGATTAAACTTTGAACAACTCATTAGAGCTGCTGCAAATCGAGAGACCTTTGCTGATGTGATCGCTAACCTCCGATGACGGAGAGGCCACAAAAAGAAGAAGAAGAAGAAGAAGATATAAATATTGTGAAATAAATACTGTTATTATAAATAATGTTTTTAATTACCGTTAGTTTTATTTAAACTTAAAATTAAAAGTATCTCTAATATTTCTATATTTACAACAGTAAATGACTTACCTGCGTATGTCCACCAACTAGATCTTCTTAATCGTTTACTTCGAAAAAGTAAGAATATTGGCAAAATGAATAAGAAACTGTACAATAAAAAACACAGAAATCCCATGTCTTCGCAATCTGTCCTGTGCGACCACGTAAAACGTTATACAATTTTATAAAGTAATTCCGCTAATTTAAACAGCTTCATCGCATCTGTATTAGATAAATGAAATGGAATAATAAATAGTGTATAATATTTAATTTTTATTTAATAACGCTCAAGGCTCAAGCTAAATCATATTATATGTGCAATATCATCCTTCTATGTTACACGTCACTTTTTCGACACACAAATTAATTCGCTAGGAGATACTCAAATATTACATGCAACTAATAGTTTGATGACTTGCGTTATAATAATTAGCAATTATGAAGTTGTACATATATGTACATATATAGAAATTCGTGTTTTATAATTGTAAATAACTGAACAAAGTGTAGAAACAAGCATTAAATTGATTTATGTCCAGGAAAAATTTCAAGGCTACGGCTATTGAATATTTACACATTAAGATTAAATTACTGAACAATGTATTTGCTTTTTTTAGTATTATTAATACGACTCGCAAATGTATTATTTAATAATGTTATATTTAATAACGATTGGATTTCAAACATTTATTCTAAGTCAAGATATATTTTTATTTATTCCAGTTTAGAGTTTATAGATAAAGAGTGACGTATTTTTAGTTTAAAGTTTAATTTTCAGATATTTTCGTTTTACACTTACGTTCAAAATTAAATAAGCGCTATTTATAACTTACTTGTGGACAGTGACAGTCCATATGGGCAAGGTCGTGCAGCGCACAACGGCGCTTAGGCCTTAAAGGCGCCTACGGCCACTTGTGATAAGTTAAATTTTAAAAATATTAAAAACATTTTTTGAAAGTTTACAACAAATTTACATAAAACAATTATTACAATTATTTTAGCATTGACAGCAATAATTTTATTGTTACTTCAAAGAGTGTACTTGATATTTGCATCTACACTGTTTTTTGTATAAATTTAACTTAATTAATATTATTTAATAATTAAAAAAGGTGAAAGGGGTATCTTAAGCATTTTAATAGAAGCTAATAATCATACTGTAATAATTTTATTAAATGAATACAGACTTTTTTCGGCTTCATTCAAGAACCATTGCATATATAACAAGTGCGCCGCGTATTAGTAGGTATTATGTATATGGTCGATATCGAGCTTACAGAATCTGGCTGCAGGTTTAAACTTGCAAAATTTTGAGTGTATTTAAACGCTTTCGCAGTCGGTGCAGGTTTATTAACTTATCGTTGTCGTAGGCGCGCGAGCCGTATGAGCGTACCAAATATATGTATGTAGTAAGTCCTGATTTGATAATATAGTGATTGTGATAAATAATTAAAAAATAAGGTAAGTGATTAAGTGAATTCAGCTTTATATAGTAATAATAATTATAATAATGCTTTATTCAACTTTAAAAAACTTACATAGTTTTAACTATACATTGAGTTTACCTAATTTCTATAAATATTTAACTTAACGAAATTTGGCATTACAGTAATTACAAAATTTAAAATTTTTTTTGAACAATTTTTTGTATAAAACAAATAAAACTTTGTGTTTCCTAATTCTTAGTGATTTTATTTAGATGGCCAGAGAAGAAAAAAAGAAATTATCTGGTTATCAAAACTTGCTTAACAAGCGAAAACGGGAAGAAGACTTGGAGAAGAGCAATTTAAAAGTTACCAACTTTTTTCGGAAGCTCACACATTTTCAAGACAGTACTTCTACTAATAACAGTGGTTTTCCATTTCCATCAACATCAAAGTTGCCATCAGAATTAGAGAAGCAAGCCAATGAGGATGAGGATCCGATAGATTCAGGTTCTGATACGTTTCAGTCGGTACCATCATGTTCGAGTAAGCAAGACGAATCATCCGAAGACGCGTATTCGCCCCTCTCTAACGATCCAGGTCTTTGGCCGAGTATATTATCTCCAACCCAGGTGCAAGAACTAGTCGAAAAAGGTCCTATGTATTATCAAAATAAAACTATGTATCCTAAAGACAAAAATGGACGTAAGTTTTCTGATATATATTTCACTCGAATTTTGTCAAATGTTGAAAAGGTTCAGCGAGATTGGTTACTATATTCTATCAAGAAAAATGTAGTTTTCTGTTTTTGTTGTAAAATATTCAGTGACACCAATAATCCATTGACTAAAAATACTAAATTAAGTAACCAAGACGGTTTCAATGATTGGCATCACTTAAGCGAACATTTGAAAAATCACGAAAAAAGTAAATCTCACTTTCAAAATTTACGTTCTTGGTCAGATTTATTAGAAAGATTAAAAACTAATCGAACCGTAGATTCCGAAATGCAAAATTTATTAAAGTGTGAAACTAAACACTGGCGCAGTGTCATTGAAAGAATAATTTATACAATTCAATTTTTGGCTGAACAAACCTTGGCTTTTCGTGGTCCTAATAATAAATTATTTCAAAGAAATAATGGAAATTTTTTGAAATGTATAGAAATGATAGCAAAATTTGACCCAGTGATGTCTGTACATATTAATAGATCTCAAACAAATATGCCATTTTATCTTGGAGATAAAATTCAAAACGAAACGATTAAATTAATAGGTGATAATATAAGAAACAAAATTTTAAATGAAGTTAAAAAAGCAAAGTATTTTTCTATATTACTTGATTGTACTCCCGATGTGAGCCACCAGGAGCAAATTTCTGTTTGCATAAGATACGTTAATTTAAAAAACAATGAATTTAGTGTCGAAGAACGTTTTTTAACATTCCGTCCTGTAAATGATACAACAGGTGAAGGTTTAACCAACTTTTTACTGAAAACTTTAGAAAATTATGGTTTAGATATTTATAACATACGCGGACAAGGATACGACAATGGTGCGAATATGAAGGGTAAACATCAAGGTGTACAAAAAAGAATTTTAGACATTAATTCACGAGCAATATTTGTACCTTGCTGTAATCACAGTTTAGTTTTCCTTGTCATAAACGACGCTGTGAAATCCAAAAAGTTTAGTATAAATTTTTTCTCAACTGGTCAAGAGGTATATAATTTTTTTTCTGCTTCAACCAATCGGTGGTCTGTTTTGAAAAGTAACATTTCAAACTTAACGTTAAAACCTTTATCAGAAACCAGATGGTCTAGCAGACTTGATGCAGTAACCCCTCTAAGATTCCAGTTAGGCGAAATTTACGATGCTTTTTATGAAGTTTTGTCTGGAAATAATTTTGATAACACTACAAAACATCTGGCTATTTCTATAGTTAAAAAAATTAAAAATGATGAGTTTGTATGTAAGTTAGTGTTGTGGTACAAGATACTAAGTAAAGTTAATGTTGTTACCAAGATCCTGCAAACTAAAAAAATCAATATTTCACAGGCTTGCGAAAATTTGAACAACCTAAATACCTTTTTAAAGGAATATCGATCAGATAAAGGCTTCAGTGACTTGCTCGTAGATGCCAAAGAATTAGCATCTTGCTTGGAAGTAGATGCGATATTCAAATGTTCAGAAATTTTAAGGCCACGAAAAATAAAAAAACAATTTTCCTACGAAAGTGAAGATCAATTGAAAACCAAGAATTAAAATTCAAAGTCAATTATTTTTTTGGAATGCTAGACATTACTCTTTCATCTGTAAATGAAAGATTTGAACTGCTATCCTCTCATTCTGATGTTTTCAAATTTTTGTGGAATATTGAGGATTTTGGCAAGTATTCTGACCAAGAACAATTTAATTTCTGTAAAAAACTAGAAGAAGCTTTAACTGACAAAAATCAAAACGAAAAAGATATAGACGGAACAGAACTTTTACATGAATTGCAATTTCTGCAAAATTTAACAAAAATGTGACGTCTGTAGTAGAAACACTCAATTACATTACAATAAATAACTTAACCCACTCATTCCCAAACATTACAATTATTACAATTGCATTACGTATATTGTTAACTATACCAATTTCTGTAGCTACAGCCGAAAGATCATTTTCTAAATTAAAGTTAATTAAGGATTACTTACGATCTAGAATGGGCCAGGAGCGGCTAGAAAATCTTGCTATCATTTCTATAGAGTCTGACTTTTTAAAGCAGCTGAATATTGAAAATCTTATTAATGAATTTGCCAAAAGTAAAGCTAGAAAAGTCCAATTTCTATAAGACATGTCCGTTGTTTTCCTTCACGCTTATCTATTTAAAAACACGGGCACTCTAAAAATATTTTATTTGACCTTTTGTTTTTTAATAATTTGGAATACTGTTTTTTATTTTGTTACTGTTGTTTCAGTGTGCAATAAAAATTTTAATAATATTTTTTGTATGTGAACCTATTGTTTGCCTCAAATAAAAAATACCTACCAGTACTAACAAGTCTAAAGAGTTCGTCATAAATTTCAATGTTGAACTGTGGGAGAGTGGCTGGTAATTTTGGCTCAATACATATAGGGTAAAGGCGCCTATCAGTATTTCGCACGACGGCGCCGAAGATACTTGGCGCGTTACTGCTTGTGGATGACGTATTAATTTAATTTGTAAGGTGAAGTGGGGTAAATGCGAGGTAAAATTCACTAGTGTAACTTTAGATGTCAATGAAAATGTTATTATTATTTTAAAAATTCTGTAAAAATTAGCAAACGTTCTTTGGTTCTTAACAAAATGATGCCTATAACCAAACAAAGTGAATTAAACAGCGTCATTATATCACATTGGCCCCGTGAGTTGGGGTATACAGATAGAACCACCGGCCATCTGCCTATAGGGAATTGTATGCAGTACACATTTATATACGCCTACGTATATATCTACGTACCGGCAATAATAATTTGTGGCGTAAAAAGAAATAAATACACATCCGTCGATAAAGCAAATTTAATCTTTAAATATGACACAGATATTGCCATTACATTTCGTAGATATTTGTAAGAATCAATCATCGGCATAATGTTTCGTGTTGTAGAAATATTAGTAGTAGATTTGTAATGTAAACGAAGGTTTGAGATTCCAAAGAAGTAGTAACTAGTGATTCTGAATGTACCTAGTTAAATAAAATTAAATTGCAAATTACTAAACCAAGAGAAAATAAGAAAAATAATTCTAAAAAGGAACCAACATGGAGAAATTAAAAAACGTTCAAAAAGTAATAATTGATGTCAAACAAAAAAAATTCTAGAGAAAATAAAATAGAATTCTAGAGGCTAATAAATATCTCTTTCAAACAAGCCTCCATTGTTTGCCTCACAGTAGCCCAGTCTGTTGTAAAATTCTCTACGTACATTAGAGAGAGTTACATGTGAAATACTATTACAGAGTTGTGTAATTCGCATTCGTAAATCATCTAATGTGCGGGGTCTTTCATTCTGGTGTACATAAATGGTTTCATTCAAATATCCCCAAAGGAAAAAATCACTTGGCGTTAAGTCAGGGGATCTAGGCGGCCAAGAAATATTACCTCTAGTGCTAATGGTATTTGGAAAATGCAATGAAAGACATTCTTGTACTATTCTGGCATTATGAGCTGGGCAGCCATCTTGCTGAAACCAAATATCATTAAAGTTTACAGCAAGGTCACGCACTGCAGGAACAATATGATTTTGCAGTAATTGTAAATATGACTGCGCATTTAATGTTCCGTTTAGGAAAAATGGCCCTATGATGTGATCCCCTAAGATTCCTGCCCAGACATTTAGTTTCTGTGGATATTGAGTGGTGACATCCCTGCTCAAATGTTTGTTTTTCTGAGACCAGTAGCGAACGGCAGATGGATTATGGCGTTTGTGAAGGGAAAATGTTGATTCGTCAGTGAACAAAATATTTCGTGTAAAATTATCATCATTATCACATTTTTCTCTAATAGCCTCACAAAATTCGAGACGTCTAAACTGGTCATCTGGGAATATTTCTTGATTTTTTCTAACCTTATAACACTTATATTTCTTTTTGTGTAATATACGCCTAACTGTGGTTTTTGGAATACCTAATTGTTCAGAAATTTGGCGGCTAGAGCAGGGCTCACTAGATTCTACAAAGGCGCATACACTGACTTCCTTCTCTATTCTTTCCTCCGAAATAGGATGGAAATTACTCTGATAGCATTTCGAACATCCATTAATGCAGCCCGACTTTTCAAAACGATGTATGATATCTAGTATCGTCCGACGGCAGGGAACTGGACGATCAGAAAACGAAAAAACAAAACGACCAATCACTTCTTGCGTACCTCCTTGAGATGAGTAATACCATTTAATAATATTTATTTTTTCTTCTTTACTATAAACTAACGGCATAGTAAATACGTAAATGAATATCGGTAAAAAAACAGAAAAAAATACTGAGCTCTAAATAATTCTAAACCCTAAAGATGCAGACAACAAGAATTTGCGTATTTTTGCAAGTTCGACCAACTATGACTATACTCCACCGCAGTCAAGACACGACTGACGCGGTTGACTGTCGATCCCTAGCGTCGGCATAGACAACGCTTCTGATAAACGGTAGGACTAGATACATATATGTACATATAAATGTGTACTGCATACAATTCCCTATAGGCAGATGGCCGGTGGTTCTATCGGTATGTGATAATGGACTCTCCCCTGGTGTAGCGTTTCCAATAGAAGTATCTGTGGGGCAAACGTAATAAATATAATATTTCTGCGTATTTTGGTTTTTACAATATTTTATTTCGTAAAAAAATAACGGAATTATACATTTTTTAAAAAAATATAAAAAATATGAACATAGCAGAACATACTTATTTTTATCAAAATTTAAACATTTAGATACAATTCAAGGTAACTAGAAGATATTATAACCATCAAACTTCACTGAAAAAGTAAATCCCGATCCTCTTCGATCCTCTGTTGGCTGTGGAAGGATATTCAGTATACTTGCGCTGTCTACCAAGTCTTCATCTTGAACATTGGGCTAAACAAATTTAGATTTCTTCGATCTCAAAAACCTAACCAGCCGTTCTTCATACTCACCTTTCTGAATAATGTTTCCTACAAAGTGTTTCAGACTTTTTTTGGTTGCGTATTGCACTAAAACTCACTTATCAACTTCGAGAGTATGATATTCATTGGAATTTACGCTTTCTTCTAAGTTTTGCAATTCCTGTAAACATTCTTCATCTTCATCTGAATCTTAATTAGCTATTGATTCGTCATTTGATTCACTAGACGAATCAGAAATACTTGTTACTGCTTTCTGACGAGTTCTTTTCTGCTTCTTCTGTATTTCCGCGGCCCCGTCTTTAGGTGCAGTAATAACTTGAGCTCCAGGAGCCAACTATCTTTTTGTTATTTTTGTTGAGGGTTGATGTTGACGAACGCATTGTAGCAAAAGGTTTTCAAAAGTAACAGTTCCATTTGAAGGCGCAATATCGTCAGACTTTGTCGAAGGGCCTGGTATATTTGAGACACAGACGGAGGTTATCCCATTTGAAGTATTTGGGAGCTGAATTTGTGGGTCGTCAATATTTTCTGCAGCGCTGTTAGTGACTATAGTATTTTGGGAGTCCCATCGTTTTAATACTTCGATGTCGAATTTTTCTCTTGCTACGACTCTGTCATCAAATGGCACAATACCGGACTTTCTAAAACCACTAATTATTACATTTGCCTCGATGTCTCTCCACGTTTCTGAAAGTATTGAAAACATCTTTTTTGGTAGTTTGCGCCCAACATTGTGTCTCTGCCACGTAACCAACTTGTTATCCCAGGTTGTTTTTACAGATTTAAATACGGAAACGTCGAGGGGTTGCAACAGGTGAGTTGTGTGGGGTGGTAATTTTATAATTGTAATATTTTGTCGCCTTGCCAAGTCAATAACTCGAGTGCTGACATGTGAGGAATGCCCATCGTATATGATGAGTACTGGCCTCTGTTCGCCCAAAGCAGGAATAACAGTGTTTTGTAGGTAGTTGAAGAAAATATCACCATCCATCCACCCTTTTTTACTGGCAGCGTACGACATTCCAGGGAAGACATCGTCAGGAGCTTGCCATTGGTCCCAGACATTACCACCTTTAAAAATGATTAATGGTGGACCTTTTTCTCCAGAAGCACTGGCCAATAATGAGACAGTTGTATTTTCACGACCAGGAGTACTAGTAATACGGGAGCAGGGCAGTCCTCTTTTGCCGACAACTTTTGTTTTTCTAGGATCTATGGCGAAACTACTCTCGTCAAAGTTCCAAATTTGAGAAGGCCTCTCTTCAAGTTGTAGTTCGGCTAAAGTTTCTTTCAGAAGTTTAAAATATCCATAAATTATGAAAGGGCCAGTGGCTTTTTTCTTGCAAATTCTATAGATTGTGGTATCTTCAGACTTAAACCATGTCTTTTCTTAAAACCAAGAAACCAGTCAGTCCCTGGCATTACAATTTTAAATGGAGTATTTACAAGTTTATGCTCCTTTACAAACTTGAAAACTAGCTGTAAAACTTCCTTTTTGGATACTTCAAATCCCCACTTCTCTAAAGTGGTAATCCCTCTCGGAAAAAAAGATGGTGAGTTTGTTAAGCAGTGTATAGATATCGCCGCAAAAAAAAATGTGTCCGAAAGATGCAAAGAGGTTGGAGAAAATTCAACTAAATCGGATGACTGTTCAAAGAAGACTTACCGCATTAGCAGCTAATATAGAAGAGCAATTCGCTACGAAATCGAAAAGTTTCGAGTATTTTCTATAGCACTCGACGAATCTACAGATATAGGTTGCACTTATAAAATCACGAGGTCTCAATCACCGACAATTTACACAATTTCTCGAGGATATTGAAAGCGAAATGGTGATCTCCTGTTTTACACTGAAGTAAGGTGGTTAAGTCGTGGGTTGTCACTAGAGGGGTTTCTTAACTTGATTGAAGAACTAAAAATATTTCTGGCCGAAAAGAAAAAGGACGTCTCCGAACTCGACAACCCTGATTGGCTGTGTGACTTAGCATTTCTTGTAGACATCACAAATCACTTGAATGTCTTAAATACGCGACTCCAAGGCAAAGATCAATTGATTTCGCAGTTATACTCTCATGTTTCGTCCTTTCAATGCAAATTGAGTCTTTTCAGGACACAAATCAATTCATCCAATTACAGCCATTTTCCGAACTACAAAAAAATTATGGAGAAATTCAATAAAACTGATGTCAATTTCGCTTTGTTGAAAAAATTTATATTTTAATACAAGCTTTTCATGATCGTTTTCTAGACTTCAAAAAAGTTAAACCTCTATTAGACATTTTCAGCAATCCTTTCAACATTTCACCCGAAAATGCACCGGAATCAATACAGCTGGAATTGATAGACATACAAAAAGATGATAATTTACGAAACAAGTTTAATGAAGGTAATTTACTCAACTTTTACCGTTGCGTTGACAAAGCCGCTTATAAACAGTTGCGAATAAATGCATTGAAATGCGCAAGCTTATTTGGATCGACCTATATTTGTGAGCAAACGTTTTCAGTGATGAAACTTAACAAAACAAAAAATCGAATGCGTCTGGCAAATGAAAATTTGGAAGCAATTTTACGTGTGGCGACAAGTAATGTGGAGCCAAACACAAACAAAATTGTTAGGTCAATGCAATGTCATATCAAAATAATAAAACATGAAATATTACATTGTAATGATTAGATTACATTACGATTACATAATTACAACAAACATTTTTCAATGTTCTTTTATTTTTATAATTTGTAGTAATTCATACTATTTAAAAATAAAAATAATTGTGTTAGTAAGTATTCTTTGTAGTGGCCCGTCCTTGGCTTATAATTTTCCCGAGTAGCCCCTGTTCACTATAAGTCTGTGCATCCCTGCCCTAGATCCTGAATTGTATTCATGGTAATGCGCGATTTGTGTGCAGGGACATTGTCCTGCAAAAACAACACACCTTTCGCTAACATACCACCTCTTGTTTCCTTCATTTGCTCTCTCAGGGTGGTTAGTAATTTAGAATAAGAATCTCCAGTGATGGTCTGACCCTTTTTTAGGTAATCGATCATAATTATTCCACGAATATCCCAAAAAATTGAAGCAAGAACTTTTCCAACGAATTTTTGGACTCAAAACCTCTTTGGCCTTGAAGAACCATGATGCTTCCACTCCATCGATTGCTGTTTTGTTTCTGGGTTGTAAAAATTGACCCATGTTTCATCCACAGTCACAAGACGGTTCAAGAAATCTGGATATCCTTCAAAACAGGCACAGATTGACCGTGATACTTTCACTCTTGCTCGTTTGTGTTCAAGCATTTAGGAATCTATTTTGCAGAAATTTTTTTCATATCTAAATCGACGTGAAGTATATGGTAGATGCGTGCATATGAAATATTTAGTGCCTCAGCTATATATTTCAGCCCAATTCGACGATCTTATAATATCATTTCATGAACTGCGTCAATATTTTCGAGGGTGGACACCGAAATCGGCTTCTCATCTTTAACGGAATATTTTCCTCTTTTGAATGACGCAATCCAATTTTTGACAGACGCATATGATGGACATTGAACGCCAAGTGTTTCAAGCAAATCTTCGTAAATTTCCTTACCATTTAACCTCTTCAAATATAAATATTTGATGATGCCTCGATACTTTAATTTATCGATTTTCACATTTGCATTCAACATGCTCTCTTTCAAAATTTACTGGACAGCAATACTTCAACTTCTTGACGTAAGATTTTACGGTAACACTTTTAAAATGTCATTATTTCTTGCAAACAAGATTTTGTTTTGTTCAAGTAAAATAGCCTAAGCTAAGTAGATATTAATACCCCCTCGTATACAGGTCTAATGTTGTTAAACCGTTCGATATAAAGATGCTAAAAGATCTTGGCAAACTCCGATAATAGCGTAATTAGTCTATAAATAGGAATATCAGAGCGATCACCTCTCTTAAAAACTGGTCTTATTCTGCCAATGTTCAAATAATCTTCCAATAAAAATACTTTTAACGTTAACTCTTGTACCTTAGCATTTCAAAATTCCCGCCACGTATACATTACACCTATAATACATATTTGCCCACCACAATGAACAGGTGTTACAGAGATCCAAGTCACCGAACAACTCTGTGGATTCAGTTTGATACGTGACCTTTTCTTTAAAGACAACCACGCACTGAGTTACCAGTCCGTCTCGGGAAGTAAATAAGATGCCCGTCAATATCACATTTCGATAAGTTCTAGTGAGATAATATCGCTAATCAGTTCCCGTGTGCGTCCCGGACCTTACAATACCAAATAATTTTGAAGAGATTGTATGCAAATCCAAGAGGATATCGCTGTAATATATAACTTTAATTTAGGTGAGTGTATTTTAAATTTTACCCTTGGAATGTAACATAATTCTTTCGTAAAAGAAAACTTTTATGTGACGATGACGAAGGTTAATAGATTTCGTTTTAGTTTTGACAAAATTCGTTTGTATTTTTTTGAATTGTGAAAAAATAATTGCCGTAGGCTTTTGGATTAGTGTAGTGGGAACAGCATGTGACATGATTTGCGATGTAGCATTGGCGCTTGGTGGTTTTAAAGGAGGCAAATTGCTTAGTTTTTTTCGCAGAGAAAATAATACACGAACTAGTTCTGTTGCCGTTTTATTTAATTTCTTCGTCTATTAAAAAGAGAAATGGGTTTGTGTTGGCATTTCAGCGGTGAATAACTAGTAGAATTGCTGCTTTATTATGATGCTTTGCTTGAAATTGTTTCTTCGTGCCTTTGTTTTTCTCAAATAGTTCTTTTCACTTCTTTATGTAAAATTCATGAATATCCTTTGTTCATATATTACGTATCTTGCAAAGAGGTGATTATTATAGATCAATATTATTTAAAATATGCATATGAACATAGTATACTTTCTTTTACGACTTAATAATCATAAAACTTGGAATAAACTTTATGAAAATTGTGTCCATTATTTTAAGTGGTACTAAAGATTTGAACCGTGTTTAAATTTATCGGAAATATCTTTTTGTTTTTATTCTTTTAGTAGATACTAATATACAGCAATAGATATATATCTAAAATCACTTAGATTTTATTTATCATAAGTAAAAACACAAGAGCTTTTTTTTTATCGGATAAATTTCTCTTTGTAACGAAATTATTTTGCCAATCAGTAATTTGAGGAGAAAAACTTACATGAAAAAATCGCGAAAGGTCGAGCGATTTTTTCTAATGTAAGTTTTTCGAGCGAAATTACTGATTGGAAAAATATTGAGTTAAAAAGAAATTTATCCTATTGAAAGAAAAGCTCGAGTGTTTTTTGGCAAGATAAATTAACGACATGAATAAAACTTTTTAAATTGTCTCCATATTGACGATTTTGTATTTCTTGTGTATTGCGGTATTGATCTTTTGATATTTGTTGAAATTTCCCCAAACCGACTCGTACATTTTACATTCAACGATACTTAATAGTTATTACCTATCAGGTGCCAAAATAAATTAAGTGATGCAGGGCTACTAGATATGTAACAGGAAGAAGCATTTATATCGGAGGAAGAAGCATTTTTATCGGTGATAAAAAGCTATGTAGGTTTTTATCGGTGTCAAAGTGACAAAAATGTCACCCGCAAATGGACATTTTTATATAGGAGTTAATTTATCGCTGAAAATTTCACAGTCTGTGTTAGAAATGTGTTACTAGTTTGCAGCTATAAGTACTGGACAGTGGATTTCGGGTTTTTGATTCTAGTTAAAAAGTTAACTTTATGGAAGTAAATTTTGAATAATCGCAAGGTTTTAATTTTTATAAAACAAAGTTAAAATCTTCAATTTATTAATATTTGTTGGTAAAACGATTGTTTCGGCAGCACAGTGGCTTCATCAGGTACTAAGTAGAGAACTAACATCGGTATACATACTGTCCCGTAAAGAAAAAACCAACAATTATAATTCCGTTATTTATTGTCCGTTTTTATTGAAACAAAAAGTAAATTTAATAACATCAAAAATACTACAAAATGGCAGTCTTTTATTTGTTTTCAGTTGTTTTCATTAATGTCAAACGATAGTCAACTTTTTTATTTTAAATGGCAACATATATAGTTTTGGCTATATTTGGATTGGATTTTTTTTTCTGAACTCAACGATGTATAACATGTCTATTTTTGATAAGCGTTTATTAAAAAATAAATAAAACGCTATAAATTTCATCTTTGTCTTCCATTAGCTGCATTGAATCTATATGTGCCTCGTAAGGTCCAATCTGGATCCTCTTACCCGCCTTGGTTTTCATTGGAAATAATCTCTATTCTCAAAAATAAGAACTACTATCAAAAAGTGGATCAAAACTCGAAATATTGACTCCTACAATGGATTCAAACGTCTTCGTACTATAGCAAAGGTGAAAATTCAGGATAATTATACATCTTACCTTTCTGCAATGGAGCATTCAATCAAAACAACCCCTTCTAATCTCTGGAGTTTTCTTCGCAATACACAGCGCTGCAGTAGGATACCTAATTCACTTCATGACAGTATAGATAATGCTTTTTCGGATCCCAGTACTATTGTAGATGCCTTCGCGGATACGTTTTCTACTGTGCCAACCTCCTTGTCGGGGATCACTTGTGATAGATTGGACTACCGTTCCCTACCCTTTTCCTTTTCGTTGACCTCCGAGGATGAGTTAATTGATTTAATGACCAGTTTTCCTAACAAATACACCACTGGAGATGATTCGTTACCGAGTTTTTTAATACGTGACTGTAGATTTGTCCTGGCATATCCTCTGAAATTACTTATTAATCTATCTATAACAACTAATATCTTTCCTGATCGGTGAAAGAACACAAGAATTATCCCTGTGCATTAGAAAGGAGATCGTGTGTTGATTAATAATTACAAGCCCATTTCTATTATTTCCAACTTCGCCAAACTGTATGAAAAGGTATACACCAGGCTATTTAGTAGCACGCGCTCTCATATCTCACCGAACCAACATGTCACGGGTAGATCTACTATCACCAATTTAGCGTCGATCGTTCAGCATATCGGTGAAGTTTTGGACGGCAGAGGTCAGGTTGATATAATTTATACTGACTTATCCAAGGCTTTCGATTCAATTGATCATGAGATTTTACTTCATAAGTTGGGATCTTTTGGTCTCGTTCCAACTTCTATCAATCTTCTTCGGTCTTACCTATTTCAAAGAAAACGCTACGTGACCTATAATATGGGTTCTACTCCAATAATTTTGTTCTTCCTTCTGGCGTTCCTCAGGGATCAAATTTGAGTCCTTTGCCATTTGTTTTGTTTATGAATGATCTCCTTTTCCAAGTGAAGTGCCCATTCTCGCCTATGCAGATGATATAAAAATATATTCTGATTTCCACGACTGCCGATACCGTTAAACTACAGCAAAATCTGGACGTATTAGTTGCATTGTGTGACCGTTTCAAACTTAAATTAGATATTGACAAATGCTGCGTGGTCACTTATACTCGTTCTGTTACGCCTCACGAGTCTTCGTATTCGATTAAAAACAATATCCTAACCAGTAAAACTGAAATAAAGGATCTCGGAGTTTTATTTGATTCTAATCTTACGTTCAGATCCCATATAATCCATATGTGTTCCGATGTCTACAAAAGTCTGGGATTTATTATGCGTATATCAAAATACTTTAAAGACATCACTTGCCTTAAATCACTGTACCATGCAAAATAGAATACGCCTCATTAATTTGGTATCCCATTTATGCTTGCGATTCCATTGCTTTGGACCGTGTTCACCGTAAGTTTTTGAAGTACCTCACATTTAAGACTGATGGTATCTACCCGGAACATGGTGCATCCCAAGATGATTTGCTTTTACGTCATGGAATGTCATCACTAAGCGTAAGAAGAGAGGATATTTGTAGGAAATTCCTAATTAAACTGATGGAAAACATTATTGACAGGCCGTTCATATTGGAGCGAATGTCGTTTTTGGTACCTCGTATGAACTCGAGGTACGAAGTTACATTTATGGTTCCCTTCGCGAAGACGAACGTCTTGAAACGGACTCCTACCTATATTCTCTCCAACGTGGCCAACAGAAAGCAGGATGATCTGTTTACTTGAGGATGGCTCGCGGATGAACAGCACTATTTAAGTCTATAGTTCATTTGATTGCACTTCAATGTCATGTAATTATAATTATAATGGTCCTTGTAATTGGGCCTAGCCTGTTGGGTATTAAAATATATTATTATTATTTATAAATTTTTCGAGTGTGCCATGAAATAACAAAAATGGGAAAAACGTCAACAAGTTTGAACGGTTTGCCACAACAAAAAACGTATTTTTGTAAAAATTAATAACAATCAGTAGAGAGTGGATTCGAGCGATTGATGATTCATAGCCCAATAGGTTTGTTTCTGTAAGCGATCCGTGAATTTCGAACAATTTGATACGTGTGGCCAGCCAGCTGCATAAGTAGCACATACCTACATATTGCTATGAATTTTGATTTTATATACTGCTTATTCACAATTCACAACCAATGTGTCCAACTTCGATATTCAGTTAGTTTAATTTCCAGAATGAGACTGCTTTTCCATCAGGGTTCCAATCGGAAAAGTGGAAAACGCAATTTAATTAGTAAATAGTTGAGCGCCACTCAAAATTTATTTGAGAAAAGTTATGATAATGTTTTAAAGTTACTTGTAAACTTCTTGAAGTAAGGTTAATTTCAAAAACACACACAGTATAAAATAAATGAAACTTTAATACAAGAAAAAAAATTTAAAAAACTATCTTTATGGAGTATAAAGATAAATATTGCGTCATTAAACAATATTATTAAGGTAAAAATATTATACGAAAATGACCGTTACGTATAACTAAACTTCCTTATTGACTCCCGAGCAAAATTAAAATCTAATAAATTGCAAAGAAGTATTTCAATTTCTCCCACAATATTTAACGTAAACAAACTATATGACAGACCGAACAAACTCTAAACACATGTGCAAGCCACATAAAAAAAAATGCCCTTGAAACCAAACGAACAAGATTGAAAGTTATAGAAAATTTTTTTTTATTAGAAATTTTAAAAAACGTTCTTTGTCATTTAATTCAACTACTAAGCTTAAAAATATATATAACAAAATTAATACAATGAAAATACACAGTTCAAATCATTCAAATAATAATAATAATAAGTAATATAATGTTACTTACTTAAATGAAAAAAATATTTTTTTCACGAGACACCTGAGTTAGAAAACGTATAAAATTCACTACGAGATCAACAAACTCGTAAATATAACGATAATGAAATCAAGCACAACCACTAATTAATAAAAATCACGAAGCTACTAAACTAAGATTAAAAAATATATCTTATAACACACGTCTTCTCAACTCAAATAACATTTAGTGTCTGCGAAAATAGCATGGGAAAACGGCGTACTACAACAACCCTAGTCAAAAATACTATAAATCAAAATAAAATATGCATTCATAAATAATAAATTACAAAAATTATACACTGGCCTCCAAAATAATTGTATAATATAAAATAATGTTTTTCAAAATATTTGCGGGGAAAAATCCACAGCAATATGCAGTTAGTATGTATCTGTCAATTCACAACAGAGCGAATGTAATAAACTGTTTGGTAACCGGCAGCAACTACTGCTGTTACTAATTTACAAAGAACAAAACTCAAAACTATGTATTTTCTGTGTAACACTGAAAGTGTAAAACATTACTATGAACAACTAAAATTTGTTCAAGGTGTCCCTGTGTTAAATTAGTTCTTTTAGATGTTAAAACGTCTTTAAAAATAGAAAATGTCCGTTCCACATCACAACTGCTGATGGGCGCATGATTAAAATGTTGCAAAAGTGCACCATACTTTGAATGTATAGATTTTTCAATCGACTCTGTGCAGAATTGATATAATACACTGCTCAACTTTTGAACTGGTACACTTACAAGAACATATATAAATAACAATTTACTACTTTTTGAGCAACACTTTCTTGCTTAATTGATAGTATATGGTTCTGGGAAACACTTTCAAGGCGAAGAATTAAAAGAATAAAACTTAAATAACGAATTTCAAATGTTTTATGAGGAAAATAACAAAATCTTCATTTTAGTATTACTGAAAAGTTTGCTTTGGAAAGAAAAGATAACCAAACACTTAAAGATTAATAATGCGTGGGACCTCCTCTAGCTCTTATGACCTCCTGGCAACGTCTTGGCATGCTGTAAATTAAATTCCAAATGTAATGCTGAGGAAATTTTTGCCATTCTTCCAAAACGGCAGTTCGGAGCTGATGGTGATTGTTTGGATCCACTCCTCGTGATCTTATCAACCTCTTCAGGTAATCCCATACGTTCTCTATGGGATTAAGATCTGGAGAGTTCGCTGGCCAATCCATGTGCGTAATATTGTTCTCTTCAAAAAATGCATTGATTTGTCTTGTTCTATGAGGACACGCGTTATCATCAACAAACACAAAGCCATCGCCTATTTCATTAGCATTAGCAAATGGCAACCTGATACCTGACACTATTCATTGTAGCATTTCCAAGCATAACCAATTCAGTACGACGAGTCGCAGAAATACTTCCCCGAACAGTAATTGAACCACCTCCATAAGCTTGATGGTAAGTCACGTTGTTCTCAAAATAGCTTTCTCCTCTGTTTCTCCAAACTCTAACTCTTCCGTCTGAGATATGGAGACGCACTCTGGTCTCGTCCATGAATAAATAACGACCCCAATCTTCAACATTCCAATTTGCATGTTGATGTGCCCACTCCAGCCTTCTTCTTTTGTGGGCTCTGGTCAACAATGGGCATTTTTTAAAAGATCTGGACCTTAAATTTACCCTATGGAGCCCTCTTCTTACTGTTTGAGTGGATACTTGAGTACCTGTTGCATTCAATAACTGAATTTGTAGCAGTGGCGGCTCTTGATGACGTACGATGTGCGCTGCTGCACGGATGAGACTGCTTCGTTTAAGCTTTCATATATACAGAGAAGCAAGTAACCGTACCGAAATAGTTCGAAGTAGTCTCATCCGTGCAGCAGCGCACATCGTACGTCATCATAGCCGCCACTGATTTGTAGTGTTCTTGCAGTAGAAAGTCTATTCCTTCGACAATGAACCATAATAAAACGGTCCTCCCTGACTGTTGTATTGCGATTTCGCCCTCCGCCGTGTCTATTTTGGACAGATCCAGTATCATTAAAACGCATTCGAACTCTTCTGATCACATTGTGGCTCACATTGAAATGGGCAGCTACAGTTCTTAGTGATGCACCAGTCATAAGCATTCCCATAGCTTGGCTCATCTCTTCAATACTTAAACGCCTTAATGGCAATTTCTAAAATGCAATCAACCACTCTGCATTAAAACTTATTAGAGAAATTAGCAAAAATACTCTTAAAACTTGATAAAAGTATAAGCGTCCGCGAGCTCAATAACTGCACTTATGACAGATAATAACAACGAAGTCGCAAAAGTTATTCGATAGACATTTGTTTGCATTCAGAAACACAGCTCTGATCATATAGGAAGTCATGCCTAACGCCTACGAAGGGTTGTTTACTTTTAGTGCAGGCTATATAAGTGTACCAGTTCAAAAGTTGAGCAGTGTATATTCAAATCTGGATTTCTGCTAAACATAGCATCAACTTTTTGTCTCAGCTTGTTTCCAAATTCAGAAGGCATACTTCTCATTCGATCGATAATAGTAGTTTTGTTATTCTCCATCTCATCCAACTGTTATGTATGTAAACATACGCTATAGCGTATGTGTGTGAGAGATATTTATTATTTATACACATTTTGAATATTTTAAATTCATAGGCGTCACGTAATACAATTTTCGAGGTGTTTTTAATTTAGGGGTTCGCGTCGTAATTGAGTCACAATATTTTGGATTTATATTCTACATAATTACATCTTTCCATTTATCATATGTTTTCTCTTTATTTCAAGGACGCTAGACAAATATATAACTTGTAAATATAGAAGTTCGCGTTAGAATCCACTTCTTTTCGTCTAAGGATCTTTTATAACCTCGGGGACGATTTTGTTTTTCAAACGTAGAAAAATCTTCTATAATCCTGTTTTTCGCATGTACACCCGCTCTTCGAAAACCTATGTTTTTACGTTGATCTTAGTGTTTTATATCACCCTGTAACCAATTAAATTTTGTTAGCGACAAGATATTTTTCATACGGGTACTTGACTGGCTGTCAATCCTTGTATATTCAATAAAAATATGTTTTATCGTCCTACTTCGGTCTTTGTCTTACGTACACTTTTGTATATCTTCCTTAGACGAATATCTAAAGTATTTGAAATCTGAGTTTATCGAAATAAGCTTACTTTTAAAAATAGTCTTGTTCTCACTTTTACATATTGTCTTGCATATTTACAATATTTGTTTATTTAGTTGCATATTTTTAACCTCCAAATTCAAATAAATCTAGCCGTTATTTGAATTTGTTGATATTGCACATATATTTCTCTTGTATAGTTACCATGCACCATTTAATAGGTTACTATACATTGTAATATTCTTTTGAAGCTTGTCAATATTATTGATCTATTTCCGATGACTTGTTGAATCTACTTTTCTAAATTCTATATTCTGTAGAGAGTATTATATATTTACGGACGTAAGTAAATTCAACTGCTATCAAAAATGTTTCTCCAAATATCATTTGGACTTGCTGTAGGCGCTCATTGCTTTCAAATTATACCATGAATACTATTTTACATTAGATCGTTACTTAGATGGGTTTATTTCACATATAAATTTACCATTTATGAAACAATTTATATTACCAGTACTATATATTGTACAGAATTGACATTTTATAAAGAAAACTTACAAATTGCACACTGGATATGAATTTTGCAATACTAAAAATGAATTCTAAAATTCCTTTTATTTAATTTTGGTACGTAAGCATGTGTGTTTTACTAAATTAAGCTATAAATATTGTTAATTAATATAATTTGTAATTTATTGACGTTATACCGAGATATCAAAAACTATCTTGATCAACGATAACCATGGAGTGAAAAACGTCAAGTTAAGCGTCATCCTGACATTAAGAATAATATATTAACAAATTTTAACGTCAGCATGGCACTTAACCTAAAAATTTTATCAGAATTATCCCAAAGGATGATATAAATTAACACCGACTTTTTCACTACATGACCACCGTTGATCAAGATAATTTTTGATATCTCGGTACATTAAATATAATATTTGATTCGTAATATATAAATGCGTATTTCTGCTACGTTCGGTTTACTGTAGAATAATAATCAAACATCTATTTACATAAAGGCACTAGAATTTATATTCTACCAGTAATTATACCAGGTGCATTCAAAACACAACCCGTTTGATTACATTTTATTCTTATTTATGCTCTATTAATTTTGATTTAATTCATGTTGCCTTGGAAATAACACAGCAATATGCCAATACTAACATTAAATTTTCAAGACTTACTTTATTCATTCCAAAAAAAATTAGGCTATTATATCTCCACAGACTTTAAAGTTTAAAGATAAAACAGAAACACCTTGTATTGTCGCATAAGGATACTTATGGGCGCACAATTAATATGGCAGTGGTATCGAATAGAATTCGAAAACAATAGCAACAATAATATTTCATTAGACTCTTACATGTTGCTTAGGTTAACTCGTTGAATGTTATCCATTTAGTCCTTCCAGTAAAATTGTTAAGATTCCACTTCCTTATTATTTCATGTAATAACAATAATTTGATCTTAATATGCACCGATTATACTTCATGTAGATAAATTATTAAAGAAGCATGCTACAAACACAATTAGAAATATATATTTTTGACAGAAACAAGTAAAATATTACATAATTAACAAGATATTCAAATAAACTAATTAAAAAACGTGAAACTTCACGTTTCCGCTTGGCCAATTTATGTGGTTGCGTAGAATATAGGGATTCACATCTAAAATATCCGTCAAAAGAAACCTGTTCTGTCTTACACGTGTTCCGAATTCATAATTTCTTTCGGTCGTGCGTCTTTTCGCTTGGTCAGTTGAAATTTCCATTTTTGTTATCATGAATGAAACGCGTCATCGATGTGAACGACCCCCCCACCAAAATAATGAGAGGAAATAAAATTGGTGAAGGTATAAGAATTTTTTATTATCCTGATGAATGTTGTAAAATTTATTTGATGCGAGTTTAAGCGCTTATATTGTCGATAGGTGTGTCGGAACTTTTCGAAAACAGGGACGAATCAGGTAAAAACGCTTCGGTTTAATAATCGTTATTATTAAGGATTAAGGTGATTCGCCGAAGTGATGGAAATTTGGCATTTGTAATAAGCATTAATTACAATCTCTTTAATCACAATTGGTGTATTTCTTTATTTAAAATAATACGAAGAAGGATTAGGCAGTTTTCAATATTGATACAATTTTTTATTAGTTTTTCTACACTCACACATATACAGGGTGTTTTTCACGTAACCCGTTCGCTAGAAGTTTTCTATGTTAACGTCTTAGGATACTTTTGAAAATATGTGGCACGCAATATGGATACTTGATGTATTCAAATAAAATATTTACACTCATGAACCACTTTCGGTTATACAGGAAATCATAGCCAACTTTGATATTTTAAATGGAATGTTATACTTTTTATTGCTTCTTTAGATTCCTTGTACAGTACTATAATACTTTATATTAAAATTTCTTTTGCAAAAAATTAACCGTTTTTAAATTACTCGTGTTTTGATTTTTGTGAAATTTTTTGTTTTCTATTCTCTTTAAAAACCACATATCTTAGGCGTATTTGATCTGAACTGCGTCATATTTCTACTGGAGACAGCGAAAGATATAAGATTCCGAGTAATGTCTAAACATTTAAGAAATCTCTTACAGGGTGTTCGAAATTTATTGATTATTTAAGTAATCTTTAATGGTCAGGCTCTAAACTTGTTACTGTTGAAAATATTATATTACGGTCTGTTTTACTAGCGCATCAATTACTAAAATTTATGACTGCGATATGAAAACATAGCAGGGTAAATTTTTTTATGCTCAATATTTCGTATTGTATACAAGGGTGAGGAAAAAGTATTGCATATCGCTTGTAACTTTTAAATGAGCAACTTAATTAAAAACATTTTTATACAAAAGATGGTCCGTATAATATTTGACATTAACTGATAACATTTTTTTTTTGAGTTCACTGTTTTAATGCAATGCCAACTAACTTTTTTTTGCTAAATAGCGTCATATATTTTTTTCCATATTTACTGTTAAACAGGCTCCAAAATACCGGCCGACCAAGAACAATAACTCACGGAGATAAGGCTCTGAACGTATTGTTAGATGTTGTGGAGAATTCAAAAATTTCAACCAGAAGTCTAGTTTCAAATAATATGTGCTCCGCCTAATTATGGAGCAGTAGTAAAAGAGCATTTAAATGAGGTGTTTCTTGGCAGGTGGATTGGTAGAAGAGGTCCTATCGAAGAGCCTGCCAGGCCTCCAGACTTAAATCCTTTGGATTTTTTTTATGTGGAGCCATTTAAAAACTGAAGTTTACCGAAGTCGACCCAATGATCTCGAGGATTAATGGTGCGCAGTATTGAGCACTTACACAATTAATTTTATCAAGTTCCTTTTTTTCTAGTTTTTAAATTAACTCACTATTTTTGTTTGTACGAATTACAATAACGCTTCATCTTAACAATGGTTTTTTTTTTGTGTTATTTTCATTAAAATTTTATCATTTGACAATAGGAAAGGTTTTTGACCACTTTCTTGAAAATTTTCTTATACAATCCCTTATAAATAGAGCAGACCAATTTCCGTGCGCGCCGTGAGCGCCGGTATGGGAGTGTAATTCGTAATATATTAGAATATGCGATAGAATAGGGACGCAACATGAGCTTGTTACCGATATAAGTATAGAAGTAGAGACATTTATTCTATCAGAAATAATTAAATATGCATTTGGTTTTCTACTATTAAAGTAATATGCATAAACACACGAAAATACCTACATATTATAGCAGCGTTGTATGTACCTATAAATAAAATGGAAAATGTATTAAATCAGTGATTGTGTGTACGACAGAGGATTTAAAAAAACACTTACCGTTTTAAGCGTCTTCCAAGGATTGACAAACTGGAGAAACTCGATTGTATATTTCCAACATCAGGTGCGTTTCTAAGGTTATTTCTGAAAAACATGTCCGCCGTGAGGAAAAAATATGTTTATATTCGGAAAACGAGCGTTCTACATCTAGCGATGTTATATTCGCATAATCAAAATATTTTTTTGAGCAACTTAACGTATCTAAAAATGCCCCCACAAATACGTGTTAAGGTGTGAAAGTCTGCATTTCTGTCTAAAACACTTTTAAATTTAATTAGAACACTTTCACTTTTTGCGGCTTCTACAGTACACAGTTGTGCGTGAACATCTTTAACGATTTGCAGTGATTCCTCTAACGACAGCGACGAATTTTCTAATTTTGTTATTGCTTCTTCTAGTCCCAAGTAATTCTCACGAATACTTTGTAAATCCATTTTAATCTGGGCATCTTGAAATTTTTTCTGGCTTGTATTGATAGCTGCACTTTTTTTCGGATCGAATGATAAAACCACGTCCTTAATTTTTTTCAAAATGTTCATGGTAGTAAAACCCCGCCCGTAACCATGTATCCCAACGTGTCAGAATCAGCAGTGGTGGCTCAGGCGTATGGAGACACAATTCGTTAAATTTCCAAATACGTTTTGGAGATTTCAGGAATACTGCCTTTGTACTCGATATTAAAGCATCTACCTCTGGATAACATCTACGAACCTGTTCTGCCACAAGGTGTAAAGCATGGTAATATGTAACAAGTTAGGACAATATTTTCTAAGAGACCGGCCTACAGAACACATGGTTGCGGCACCATCGGTCATAAACATTAATACTTGGTCTTTCGAAAGTTTAAATTTTTCCAAAGTATCTAATAGCACCTCTGAAATTTTTTCGGCATTACATTGTCTAGTTTTTTATTTTCAACCTGTTTAGGCACCGATGGTAAATTCCTTCGTAACGTTGTCGTGCTCGGTAATGTTTGATTCGCGTATTTATTCCAAAGTGAAGTAAATGAATCATTACTTAACAAGGTAAACGGCGCTGTACAGACAATAATAGTTACACATAGTTCATGTATAAACTGTTGTCGATTAATTTTGTTATTATTGTGTTTCGAACTGCTTACGTGTTCTTTACAATGTGTTTTTGACCAACACATTAGATATGAATTGCATACTAAACATTTAATTTTTGAGCCATCGTATATTAAGTCCGGGAAATCCGTAATAAACTTATTCACTTCGTCCGACAACGGTCGTTTTCTCGATTTATGTGTCGACGACATTTTATTACGTATGCTTAGACTTACAAGCAGTCTAAGCAAGTACCAAACACAACTGAATGCTTTTTATTAGTTCTGATGCAATACAATCATCCTCACATCGGCGCACATGGCGCGCACGGAAATTGGTCTGCTCTACTTATAAATTCATATCATTATATTCACAAAAAATATCTGTTAAATATGCAAAAAAATATATGACGCTATTTAAGAAAAAAAAAGTTAGCCAGCTGGCCTTGCAACTCAAAAAAAAACGAATGCTACCAAGTGATGCTAAATATTATAAAAACCATCATTTGTATAAGAAATTTTTAATTAAATTGCTCATTCAAAAGTTACAAGCGATATACTGTACTTTTTCCCCAGCCTGTAGAATGTACTCAGAAATGCACATTTAGTAACTATATATAGTAGAAATTTATAGATTTATCAATAAATAATATCGGTATTATTGCAATGTTAAATAATAATATTCGTAACAGTTTGGACAACACATATTTCTCGTGATCTTTAACACATGAATGATTTCAAATTTTGAATATATGGATTCAGGACTCTGTGGGCAATACCTTAAATTTGTCTTTACATGCACTCCTAACGTAAATGTAATTCTATGTTAAAATAATAAAAAATTAGGGACGGCAAACGTGCATGCACACAGGCGGCCAAAAGTACGACACGGCGCTGATTGAGAATAACCGGTACTAATGATAATAATATTTACAATAACAGAAATAAAACAAATTATATTCTTAAATACTTTCATTACTAAAATTCCCAAATCCAACTCTGACCACGTTAAAAGTACGTGGGCGGCCAATACTTCAGTTCATTCACAAAACCCACACATTCAGTGTCATTCACAAAACATTTCGTAAGAAAAGTGGTTTATCTAAAGGAAGGAACGAAGAACTTGAGACCATGTGCGTCAGCCTTGTGAACAGATACATGTGGTAACAGTTGTAAAATAAAAATGCATAACTAACTCAAGTCCAGGCAATGTTGATATTCTGTTACAGACTGTATCTAAACCGAAACCACATAAGTATTTTTTTATATTTGCTTGTGGCAGGTGTTGAATGTACGAAGTAGTGTTTGCCGGAAGACTTGAAATGGTCGAATTTAAATCCTTATTGTGCCGTTTCTATGTTGGAAAGTGAAAGTTATACCTTAACGTAGCGTATGTAAATAACTTACACGCATTCGATATTTTAAGCTTTGTCTATGGGAACGAATTGAATATTTACAGTTGTCTTGTTTTTGGTAAATTGTAGATGTTTAAATCTATGTGAATTTTTCGTCAGGAATTTTTATATTTTCTTGAATATCTAGTCGGTTTAGATTTATCTTCTAGCAATGCCTTTAAAATAAGTGCATTTATTAATGAAGCTGACATTAGTATTTACAGTCCTCTTCCTGCAACAAAAAAAACTATATATGTATATATATTATGCTGAAGAAATTCAATGGATACATGCACCAGATTCGGGTAAGAAATCATCAAATTCTATGCTGACTTCACCATATATGTCGCAGCATCCGATAACATCAGTAATACCTTGTCACTAGGAACGGCATTCGGTAAATAAAACCTCGTTAAACTATCGTTTATAAATCTTGTTATAGTTAAGTTATTTGTTTTCTCCAATTCTTCTGTACCAATTAAAAAGGACTGGCCGGGGTAATTTTCATTTAAAATGCCAATGAGTAAGTAGGCAATATAGCGTCCACAACTGTCTCTTGTCTCATCGACTATGAAATAAATATAATTTTCACCAGTGGCGACTCTTTAATGAGAGCAAGTGAGCAATTGCACCCCCTGGAATTATGAAACAAAACAAACCAAGCGGCGACTAACTGTGAAAGTATTTATTTATTATGTATATTATGTATTCATAGATATTGACGAGGAACTTGCCACGCTAACAACGTACATACACCGAGCGTCGTCACAGATATACTGAGCAAAGCCCTACCGTTGCTCTGTTAAGGCATTAACATTACATTGATGGTGGGGCGAACTGTATTTTGCCGTACTTCAATGTCATATAATACATAGCGTTGGAGCAACTAAACCAGACTGCTCTCGGGCGTTATTGCGATGAACTCCGTGTCTTTTTTAGAAAACAACGCGTTTTCGCGTTTAACGTATAATGAAAAAATCGCAGTAAAAAATCTTAAACGGCCGATGCCTCAATTATGTTTAGAAAATAAACAATCTGTTAAAAGTAAAGACGTTATAAGAAAATTCAAAATGAATATTTATCAGAAAAATGACTGGATTTGTGGGTGTGAAATTAAAAATACTTTGTTTTGTTTTCCGTGTCTTTTGTTTGATGGTGAACCGTCTTGGTCAAAGAACGGAATAAGAGACTTAATTCATCTTAGTGCTAAAATTATTAAACATGAAAATTCCGAAGGGCATTTGAAAAATATATTTAGTTTAAGAATGTTACGAAAAAATAACATTCAGAATGTTTTAGATTCATCATATAGAAAAGCAATTCAACAACACAATGAAAAGGTAACAAAAAATAGGCATGTGTTAAATTTAATAATAAATTGCATTAGATTTTGTGGCGCGTTTGAACTGGCACTTCCGGGTCATGATGAACAGCAAACGTCGAATAACAAGGGCATTTTTCGGGAATTGATAAATTTTACGGCAGAATTGGATAAATCGCTCAGAGATCACATCGAAGCAGCACCGGTTTTTAAGGGATTATCAAAAACGATACAGAATGAGCTGCTTGATGCAATGTTGAACGTGTATCATGAACAAGTTGCCAGTGAAATTAAAGCAACCGACTTCATATCTGTGATAGCTGATAAAACCACAGATGTGTCCAATCAGTTTCAGTTGGTGGTTGTTTTAAGATATATTGTGAACGCGAGACCGGTCGAAATATTTTGGAAATTTCTTCTGCCTAGTGGACATGATGCTAATTCTTTATCTGCCTCCATCCTTAACGAAATTAGTTTGCTTGTTGATGACCCAGAAAAACTGATAACACAGAGCTATGATGGGGCAGCAGTCATGAGTGGTGCTATTAACGGCGTGCAAAGACATGTCCAAGACCAGTATCCAAGGGCTAATTTTGTACATTGTTATGTTATACTACATCGAGCAGTAGTAATTGCAGAATTTTTTTTGCCAATCTGACGGGATTATGTACATTTTTCTCCACTTCACCACAACGAACTGCAAGATTGGAAGAATTCCTTCAGAGAAAAAGCTTACCTCGTTCTTCAAAAATAAGATGGAACTTCAATTCTAGGACAGTGAATACAATATATGAGCACCTAGAAGAAATAATTGAAGCTCTAGAACAAATCGAGGGAGAAGCTAGTTTACAAACTACCATTCATCTAGTGCCAATTTGCGAATTTTAGAGGAGGAAAATTTTATCTATTGGTTAACTTTCTTTCATAAAATTATGCCACATGTGGACATATTGTTTAATCAATTACAAAATGTCAATACAGATGCATTAAAAATCAAGAATAATTTAGATAATTTTGAACGCGCTATTGGAAAAATTCGAACCGAAATCGCTGACACAGATAATCAGTTGGTTAAACAAAATGACCCAGAATTGACTCCTCGACCATCAAAGCGGCGAAGAGTAACTGATGGTAGCCAAAGAAGGAGGGAAACTATTGAAGTATGCGATATTATTTTGCTAGAAATAAAAACTAGATTTCGGTATACAGGGCACTTAATATTAGCAAACTTAATTTCTTTTAAACAGTTCTCCTCTTTTCAAAAAAAATTTCCGGAAGATTGCCTTAAAGAAGCAGTAAAATTTTATCCATGCCTCAAGACTACGAACTGAATTAAGCGTTCTATATTCTAGAGAAGAATTTAGGCAAAATATAGAAGTCGGTGCTGTAGGTCTGCTAGGTCTTCTGCTGGATGGATTAAGCGACACCTTTAATGAAGTTGTTACGCTTTTATAAATTGTCATTACAATCCCAATGACAACGTCCGAAGCGGAACGTCAGTTTTCACGGCTGAAGAGAATAAAAACTTTCCTGAGAAATACAATGAAAGAAGAGAGATAAAATGCTCTTACTATGTTATCTTGTGAAAAAGAATGTATAAATGATTTCCCAAACTTTAATGAAAAAGTGATAGAACTGTTCTGCAAGTCAAAGCCACGTAAAATGGACTTCGTTTATCGTCAGATGTAATTAAACTGTGAAGTTTAATATTTACTATACCCTCAAAACAAACTCTACAATGAACAGTACCTGTCTGGAAAAGTACGTCGGTGAAATTTATAATGATTGGGTAAGCGTTTTCGTATTACACTTTTTAATTTTGAAATTATGCACTCCCTATGTGAACCACCCCGAGCCGCCACTGATTTTCACCTATTGTTTCCTTAATTATCATTATAGTTTCCTCAAACAATAGATTAATATACTTTTTTCTTGTAATTAAGCGACTAAGAACTGACAATTTCATATACTTCTCTAAAAAAATTTTAAACGTTAAATTATCCAACTTTGAAAATGGAATTTTTGCACTTAAGAAGGCATTATACATAATAGAAACAATTCTGTTCTATATTTTTACTTGTTGAAGTAAACGATTGATTCAGAGTAGCTTGTGGTGCATTTTTAAATGTTGTGATATTTCTTTTATGCAAATTCCTACATGCTACGTCAATTGAAATTTTTTGTCGCATCGAACCTACAATAATTAATTGCAAGTAAAATATGAAATTAAACAAGTATGAACTTACAATTTTACTACAATACTTTCAAAACACTCCGTCATTATCTACACAAAATTCAGGATAATCTTTTATCCAGATCGACATATGTGAATATAATTTCGACATATCAAAAATTACGTGTACATATACTTTCGAGAACTAACTAAACACAACTGGCGATCTATAGGTCAACCTCATTGCTCATCAACATCTTTTATAATTATGGTCATTATTGTTGGTAATTTATACAACTACAATTTATGATATTTATTATAAGGTTGTAATCTAAGGACTCTACAAACAATTTATTTGTTTCAAATTTATTTTAAGCCATTTCTTACAATAATTTGTTGAATGTTAATATATTAAACTAGTACGATAACTAGATACTATTGTTCCTATAAGATGAATAAAACCTTTACTTGTAAAGTTATTTCCTCTTAATTCTGCATTGTCTTTTTACATGTTACTACAGATTAGATGAGCTTTATTACACAAGAATGAATAGCATATTAATTGGATTATGTAATTTTTTCCAGTTATCGCATGAAGAGGTGCTATTGTTCAGCAAGAATTCTCTAAAATATCAAAATACTTATTTGAAATTTGCAAATTAATTACTGTTAACTTCTAAAATCATTACTTGACTAGTTTATATTAATTAATATGTAATATTAAAGTAATATATTTCGACATAAACTGACATTATGTCTGGGCACAAGTACTCATATTTTAATTGTGGACTTTGGATATTCACAAAATTTTTGTTAAAATATTTTTCACGCTATAGTATAAAATATTTTGAAAGCAAAATATACTTTAGCACGAAAAAAAAGATATTAAAAAAACTTAATGCAAACACCTGATTGGTTTAATACGAACAATACATGTGAAGACCGTATAAAGTTTATTCTAGACTTACTAATAAAGACGCAAATATATAAACAGTATAAATTTGTCTCAAGTAGTTACAAAATTCCTCAAACAAAAAGACATACAAAACTTACTATTTTACAAAAACAATAAACATTTTACATAAAGTAGGTGCCACCACACGTACCTACATGTATGCAAGCGTTCATTTTTTTTATTAAAAATAGAATAGAATAGAGTTTTAACAACTGTCTTGGGATTTATTGAAAAATACAATGTATTTGCTATTCAAACTTTTAAATTATGAATTATTCCATGGTTTATTATTTTTCTCTACCTTAAGAGACAAATCTGGAGTAGGTAATGGATGGATTTGGGGTGACAGTCTTTAAAGAAACATGTTTAAGAATTCACATTTAAAATAATTTATAGAAAGCTCAAACAAAATCAGATAAAAGTGTATCACATTATAATCATATATAATTTTAGGAGATCTTGACAAAACAGCTATTACAATATTCTTATACCTACTCTTTTTTCTGGCATCGATATTTTTGTCAAGTATAATAACTTTAATAACTAACAAAATAGTTTTGCATTCATACATGTATAACAGCTATATTTAAAAAACTTATATTTTTATAAATATGAATAACATCTACCTTTAGAATATAATTATTTAAAAATGTGCATTTTATTTAACCTGATAAGAATTTCCGAATACTGTTCAGTCAGCAGATACATATATATACACCAAATGTATACCTATAATTTACATATTTGTTTTCCCTATGAAAGGACGACTGTCCTATATGTAAATAGTGGCAAGTATGGAAGTAAGACGCTTGTCCGTTATATTTTAGGACACAATTGAAATTTGGCGTCAATGTATTTCTCGTCTAAAATTAAAAAATATTTAATAAGGTAATTAAATTAGAAAATGTTATTTGAAAATACCTAAATATTAATATAAATTTTATATCAGGTTAAATTTAATTTTAATAATTATTTTAACTAATTTGATAGATTTCTGCAAGCTATCAGCTTCTTTTATATTGTAAATAATCCATTTGTCACTAGAGAGCAGCACATTATGGGACGAAAATCGGTCAAATTTTATTTCCATTACATTGTCTAACTAGCAACGGGTGTTCAGAAACATTCGAAGTCAAGTGAGCTCTGAATAAAAAATCGTATATCTTTACTTAAGTATTAATATACTAATTTGATAACCTATAAAATTGTATTAAGTAAATATATCAATCTATCTCAGACATGACTTCATATTTTCAAGGCCTACTTTGACTTCGAATGTTTCTGAACACCCGTTATATTCAAACAACGATATTACATGTGTCAGGTTTGATTTTAATGTTAACTATACCGAATAGATGGCGCCAAAAGGCAAATATTTTAGAGATGATTCGCCTGAACTATGGGAACAGTTCGAAATTAGGGGATTTTATGGTACTATTTATTTTATTTTATCTACCTACTATCAAGTGCTCGTCTATGGCATGTCATTTTCGTCTCTTTGTCAATCAGTCAACAGCATCTCCTGGTAAAAAGCATGTTCTTCAGTAATATAGAACGAACCTTGTATGTTAAAAATATAAATCGCTTTTTACGTATAAGTTTTATTTCGCAATATTATTCGTATATTTGAAAATAATTCTATAAGGACTACTATCAAGAAAATTTTAAAAAGTAGAATTAGAATGGTAATTAAAACCATTATACTCGTCTTATTTAGTCGCGCAATTATTTCGCATGCCCCCAATATTTCTCCTATATATATTCGCACAGTAAACTAATCTTAAATTGCACTTGCAATAATGATCAAATTAGAATATAAAATAAAAACTTGTTTTCATATCTGACCTACAGTTCATATCGACCGCGATGTTGATAGCGGTTTAATTTAAAAAATAAAACAAAATACCGAAAACAAATGTTAAATATGTTTAAACAACTTCATCATGATCGTTTATATTTGTTGGATTTAAACTTTTTCTATTAATCGATTCTAAGTTCATCAAATCATCATCAATTTTTTACTTTGGATATTTTATTTCGAGTTGTGTTTAATGCAATTTGCACATAATAATTGTGTCGTGTTGTGACGTGTTACCTTATATTCATAGCGCATGTTCGTTTCATGTTGCATTAGTTAATATTTTTGTGTATTAATTAAGAAGGGAACGAATATTGTATCAAATTATTATTTCCAGATATAATATACCATGCTCCGAATCGTATTAGCGTGCATTTTGAGTTGGATGGCCCCTTCACTAGGCGAAAGAGAACATAAGGTAAGAATTTTTAATAATAGACATTTACGAGATCATTTGGAAACTTCTCGAAATAAAATATAGATGACGTGGTAGTAGTTCTAATGCATTATGAGGCATAAAGCTCCATCTGTCAACTGCCATTCTAAAAAGTACTAATCGTATTGGGGTATTCCAATAAAGTACTAGTTTTGCGCATCAAAATAAAAATCGAATACCTTACTGTATTTCAATTGTTAGTTTTTCCTTCAGTATAGTGACAGTGCGCAATATTGTATGACATTTGTGGTAAAGACGCAATTAGTAACGGATAGAGTTAGAGGTAGTCTTTATATTGTGTGAGATTAATAGTAATTTAATGCAACTATTTAGTTGTTCATATTATTTTAATGATGTAAACATGGTTGCAAGAGTGGATTAACGATTAATTTGGTTCGAATACTAAAAGAGGCTGACAGTGACATCTCTATATTTAGGGTCGGATACTAAAAGTGGCTGACAGTGATATCTCTATATGTAACATGCCCTCAAAAACTGTCCTCATTAGAGACGGCCATGCTTTTTTTAATGGTTGGTGACAGTGCACGTATTCTGTCACAAACGTATAATTTTGATAGTTTGGTTATGTCATGTATGTGTGCAATAATTAATAATTTAGTTTTTGAAAAAATATTTATTACAATAGTCAAAATTAAAAGAAAATAATGTTGGAAATGTTGACCATTATTTTGAAGACAAAGTTGAACCCTATCAGCAATAGTTACAGTCAAATATCCCTCGTATATTTGACTATATTCTGATTAGAGCAGACCAATTTCCGCGCGCCATGAGTGCCGGTATGGGAGTGTAATTCGTAATATATTAGAATATGCGATAGAATAGCGACGCAACATGAGCTTGTTACCGATATAAGTATAGAAGTAGAGACATTTATTCTCTCAGAAATAATTAAATATACGCTATTAAAGTAATATGCATAAACACACGAAAAATAAGAATAGGACATATTATAGCAGCGTTGTATGTACCTATAAATAAAATGGAAAATGTATGAAATCAGTGATTGTGTGCACGACACAGGATTTAAAAAAACACTTACTGTTTTAAGCGTCTTCCAAGGATTGACAAACTGGAGAAACTCGATTGTATATTTTCAACATCAGGTGCGTTTCTAAGGTTATTTCTGAAAAACATGTCCACCGTGAGGAAAAAATATGTTTATATTCGAAAATGAGCGTTCTACATCTAGCGATGTTACATTCGCATAATCAAAATACTTTTTTAAGCAACTTAACGCATCTGCAGACGTGCCACCACAAATACGTGTTAAGGTGTCAAAATCTGCGTTTCTGTCTAAAACACTTTCAAATTTAATTACAACACTTTCACTTTTTGCGTCTTCTACAGCACACAGTTATGCGTGAACATCTTTAACGATTTGCAGTGATTCCTCTAACGACAGGGACGAATTTTCTAATTTTGTTATTGCTTCTTCTAGTCCCAAGTAATTCTTACGAATACTTTGTAAATCCATTTTAATCTGGGCATCTTGAAATTTTTTCTGGCTTGTATTGATAGCTGCACTTTGTTTCGGATCGAATGATAAAACCATGTCCTTAATTTTTTCAAAATGTTCATGATAGTATAACCCCACCCGTAACCATATACCCCAACGTGTCAGAATCGGCTGTGGTGGCTCAGAAGTATGGGGACACAATTCGTGAAATTTCCGAATACGTTTTGGAGATTTCAGGAATACTGCCTTTGTACTCGATATTAAAGCATCTACCTCTGGATAACATCTACAAACCTGTTCTGCCACAAGGTGTAGAGCATGGAATTTACAAGTAATATGTAACAAGTTAGGACGATATTTTCTAAGAGACCGGCCTACAGAACACATGGTTGCGGCACCATCGGTCATAAACATTAATACTTGGTCTTTCGATAGTTTAAATTTTTCCAAAGTATCTAATAGCACCCCTGAAATTTTTTCGGCATTACATTGTTCTAGTCGTCTGAATGCTAATAAAATTGAAGACGTTGGTTGATGTGGTTCCATATTACGCGCCATCACATTAACTACAGATTGTTTTTTTCTGTCAGTTGTTTCGTCCACACATAACTACAGTTTTTTATTTTTCAGTCCGGCTTTGATTTTATTTTCAACCTGTTTACGCACCGATGGTAAATTCCTTCGTAACGTTGTCGTGCTCGGTATTGTTTGATTCGCGTATTTATTCCAAAATGAAATAAATGAATCATTACTTAACAAGGTAAACGGCAGTGTACACACAATCATAGTTACACATAATTCATGTATAAACTGTTGTCGATTAATTTTGTTATTATTGTGCTTCGAACTGCTTACGTGTTCTTTACAATGTGTTTTTGACCAACACATTAGATATGTATTGCACACTAAACACGTAATTTTTGAGCCATCGTATATTAAGTCCGGAAAATCCGTAATAAACTTATTCACTTCGTCTGACAAAGGTCGTTTTCTCGATTTTTGTGTCGACGACATTTTATACGTATGCTTACACTTACATGCAGTCTAAGCAAGTACCAAACTGTAACACACACTGTAACACATACTGAATGCTTCTTATTAGTTCTGATGCAATACAATCATCCTCACATCGGCGCATATGGCGCGCACGGAAATTGGTCTGCTCTAATTCTGATTATATTTCTGGACTTAATGAACCCAGCTTTGAAAATTATTTATACATGTTGTTTATAAAGTTTACATTCATATTTATTAACTTGTATAGGTTACCATCTTCGAATTTTTGGAATAAAATTTCTCTAGAAAAATATATTTTTACACAAAATAATGATAAGAATGGACGGCACTTAATTATCTAAATAAATGCGTATTGAAATGATAATTTGGTCTTAGGTCCATGCTTTTTATTATTTTCATTAACGATCTTTCAGACCAGATCGAGTCTAATAACCTTTTCTTTGCCGATGACTTGAAGTTGTTTTGCGTTGGATTGCGGGTAACAGGTTGATGTCGTATGTACACAGACTTTGCCAAGGCATCTGATCGAGTAGATCACGCTAACTTGTCAGCTAAATTGACGAGTTTGGAATTTAGTAATCCGCTAGTTCACTTTTTAATATCGTACCTTACATAATACGGTCTCAACGTGTATTCTACAACGGATATTTATCATCACTTTACATGCCACTTCTGGATTTCCGCAAGGCTCTAACTTAGGTCCACTACTTTTTATTATTTTCATTAACGCTCTTTCAGACTAGATTGAGTCTAATAACCTTTTCTTTGCCGCTGATTTGAAGTTGTTTTCTAGAGTCTCCGACGCGAGGGACTGTCTTCGACTACAGACCAATCTGGTTAACATACAGACTTGGTGCAAAAATAACAATTTACCTTTGAACCCCGTTAAGTACAAGATTTTATCTTTCACCCAAAAGACTTATGCCCGGTTGCACCAACATCCGTGATTAAATTTGTTAACTTGGGTTAGCAAATCCTATATTACCAGTTAATCTGTGTTAACTTCGTAGTAGTTGCACAAAAAAAAAATTAATACGGATTACTTAACAGGGCGCCATATTGATGATGTCACTAAAGTTTGTGACGTTGCATTCTGTGATTGGTTGTGAAGTGCGAAGCGCGTAGTAGCGGGTTAGTTAGATTCAATACCAAAGCATGACACAGTATTTCTATTTTAAATTAATAATTCGGCGAAGCTTATGGATTTTTATAGTTTTACAATATAGTAATATTTTTAAAAGAGAAATGTGTTATTTCCATATTCATGTAACGAGAATATACCCTACCACATGAGATACTTAATATTACAGCTTCTTCTATATGAAATCTCAATTATTTAATGAAGATTTTAATTACGAGTCCGAAACCCAGATATCTTTAAATGCTCGTGAGACCTTACTTTAGTTACGATTTAAAAAGACGTTTGTGTTATTTCTTTCGTTATAAAAACAGAAATTAGAATTAGTTCACTATCAATAAAATATCCACATAAAATAAGTAATCTTAAAATTTTAATTTATGAGCTTCAAAATCTTGAATACTGACCTGTTAAGCTTATTATTATAAAGATTATCAAATTCTGCATGATACAGATCCATTATTTTAAAATAAAAATGATATTTATGAATTAAATGAATCCAAGTAAAATAATAATTCTCTTTTAAACTAAAAATGTAAGAATTCTAATTATGAATCAACTTAATATAATCTACTATCAATACCAATTTTTATCTCTGACCACTGCCTTTAGTTGATTTTAAGAAAGTCCCTTCATTTTGAAATAATTTACTTTAATTCTTTTTCAAATATAAAAGTTCTCTATTCTAAATTATATTCTATATTTAAAAACTGTTGTTCTTATATTCATTTAAGTTTCTTTGGTAATGGTAGATGGGTAAGAATGATTATATTGAAAAATTGAGGTTAAAATACACGTTAATTGACGACTAGACCCAAATCAACTAAACACGGTTAGGTGATTCGACGTTAGGTCTAATCGGTGTTGGTGCAACGACATTTTACCTAACCAAGGGTTTACTAACAAAGATTAGCTAACAACGCTCTAACAGAGGTCGGTGCAACCGGGCATGAATGTTATATACTTTAAATACCAACCTGGGGATATGATTATATCACGTGTTGAAATAATTAAACTGACCTTCGAAACTGACCTTCAATGAGCACGTCAGCTATGTGTCTAAGCAGGCCACACAAATCCTTGGATTTATTATCCGTAACTGTGGTGAATTTTCTAACGTGAGTGTATTGATTTCCTTATTTAACTCATTAGAGTCATTAGTAAGATCACGTTTGGAATAGGCTAGCTTGATATGGAATCCATTTTATCGAGCACAAAAACGTCTACCTGAGCAAGTTCAGCGACGAATGGCTTTGAAAGCCTGAATCTTTCAAAGCCATTTATTAGGATTTCTTGGATTATGTCAGCACAAGAATTTACGATTGTTTGATGTCTGCTCTTGAAAATGGTATTCTTTAAATATTGGAATATAAAATAGTCTAATATTAACAGAATAATTGAAACATACATGAGTGAGTAAAACCCCACCAGTTTTGAACCTGTATTTGTGTTCTTCACACCAGATTTTTAATAATTTTTTATATTATTAAAAGTACCTTAGTCTCATATTGTCATATCTGGAGATCTTGAATGAAAATTAATAATTCTTGTATCGAAATATTCTTGCAAAAAAGCTATTGTTTCTTGAGATTTGTGCGCTGGTGCATTATCTTGCTGAAAATATCCTTCCGTAAGCTCATCATCATGAAGTTCATTAATTAACGGCTCTAATAATTCATTTCGATCTCTCAGCAGTTATGGGTTGATTAAAAAATATAGGCCCAATAATTCGTCTTCTTGAAACTGCTAGCTAGACGCCTATTTTTTTTGTGGATGTAGCGTAGTTTCCACAAATTCATGAGTCTTTTCTGCAGACCAAATTCTCATGTTTTGCTTGTTTAAATATCCTGAAAGATGGAACCAAGTCTCGTCCGAAAAGAAGCATTTGTCGAGAATGTCATTATTTATGTTATTCAAAAACCATAGACAATACTGTGTGCTCGTAACAAAATCTACCTATTTGAGTTCCGAAACTGCTTGAATTTTAGATGGAAACAACTTTAAGTCCTTTTTTAAAATAGTATGTCGTGTTCCCACTGACAAATGAACTTGTTGATTGATTTTTTGGGTATGCCATGTTCTTATTTAATTCTGAGATTTTCCAAATGATCCTTTTAATATCCTCAAGAAGTAGACTTCAATTACATTTATTTCCCAAAAGTAAATATAATTTCAGCTATTTCATATTTTGTATCTATCTATTTTAGATTTTTTTTCTTAAACAATGAGATGATCAAAGAAAATGGAGTTATACCATTTATTTTTAGGTACATAACATAGTCCTATATCCTGAAAGACATTCATGGTGTCAAACCACGCCCATCAAACAAGTCGTAGCATTACCAGGCTACGAATCCAAAACTATTGATAACAATGTCTGCGTTGGAGCATGCTACAGCTACAGCATACCTAGAACACAACCCGCTGAACCTGGAGAACTCATAGGACCATATTGTGATAGCTGTCAACCTGTAGACACCAGATGTTATCATGTAAGCTAGTAAATTGCATTGGAACTACAGGAAGTATCACGATGACCATTAGTGAGTAGTGAGTAATTAATAGATAAGTTGTTATAAAAAAGTTTATTCATCCACACGGGTTTCTCTTCAATCACATTTTGCTGTTGGAGAAAACAATAAGTTACATAAGGATATAGGATAAAAATATCCTTTAAAGAGTCATCGTGTTACAGCCTGTACTTTCTCAAATTATATTTAATAAAAATTAGCTTTATCACAGGTTAATTTAAAAGCAGACGATCAAAATGAAGATGGTCCCAGAACCGTGCAGAAACGAGTCCAAATCATAACGAATTGCACTTGCCTGTCTTGCAATAAAGTTCAAAACACGGATTGCGAACTAACTGACGAAAGTACAGCCGAACTGCCTCCGGATCTATTCGCAATTCTTTACGGTAACACAACATTGTTATCCTTCAATTCATCGCAAGATGATGTCAGGGAACTCTTGAATCTGCCGAATGATCGTAACGATACCAGTCTGAACACTACCAATATTATGGAAGAGCAGAGAGATCAGCTCAAATTGAAACTGGTGCAGATGTTGAAGTCCCTTATCGAAAATAACAAGGCCAAACAAGAGAATAGTATCCTTCAACAATTAGTGGAGATTTTAGAGAATCCCAGGGGTGACATAAGCTCGAAAAATTTGATATCTCTCTTCAATTCAGTTAGCGGTGAAGAAATAGACGTTGGGAAGATCAAGGAGGTCATGTTGAATATCAAACGTGATCAGGATTTATTGGAGAAACATAGAAACTTTGGCTTGGGAAATTATTTGGTTGACACGGATACGTCTAAAAAGAATGCTGAGATAAACAGAGATATTGAAAATTTGGGGAAAACTTATAATATGAAAAACTTTGGAATTGAAGGCAGTCACGCAGGTAAAATATTTATTTATATAATTTATTTATACAAATGTTACAAAAATTAATACAAAATATCATCAAGTCTAATAGAATTAGAAAAGCATATCTGGTTGAAAATGTGGCAAAATTCTTTCTTGAGAGTATGTTCCATTTAAGTAGATACACTTACTGGAAATTCTAAACAATTTTTAGCATTTCGGCATTTCACTATGTGATGGCAATCTTATGGCGTATTAATCCCAAACTCTCAAAGCTTTTGCTTGCATTTTTAAACAAGGTTTGGAAAATTTCCATCCAGCCTTTTCTTCATTTTGTTTCATAATTTCTTGATAGAAGACAAATCAACGTTACTGAACACCATCCATTGCAAACAAAAGTGCTGAATATCAGAACCCATAACAAAGATTTTTTAGATATACTCTGATGGAAAAAAAGTGACGAGCACACCCTGTATAATCTGAACGTGTCAAGATAAATGCGTAGATTTAGCGAAGCATTAAGGTTTCCTCTAGACGAGTTTGCGCAGCGAGTTTTAACTTTTACAGCTGCAATATGTTGTCTCCATGAAGACCGTTGCGGGGAGGGAGAAACTGGTTATTGTTAGTGTGGTGAAAGCGAGTAGTTGTAGTAGTACTTTGTGCGTGATGGAAGGCCGTTCGCGTTATCTGAGTGAGTTTGAGCGAGAAATGGTTGTGGGGATGCACATGACAGGAGTAACCTTCCGTGATATCGCACGCCGTCTCGAGCGATCATTATCGGCAGTGCAGCGAGCATGGCGAGAATGGATGGAGCAAGGACGTACGCGACTTCAGCCGCGAGCGGGACGGCTCGCGCGAGTACAGCACGTAAGGATCGCGCCCTTGTGCACAGCGCTTTAGCGTCGCGTACGTCTTCCTCAAGGCAACTTGGAGCCGTTTGGCCGGCAGGAAGGGAAGGCGTACTCACTACGGGGGCATTTACTAGAAAGTGGACTGCGAGCGCGCTGTGCGTTGCAGTGGATTCCACTGACTCGCGAGCACCGCCGTACACGGCACCAGTGGGTGGAGGCTAGACATCAGTGGGTTGTCGAGTGGAGGCACATTTTGTTTTCCGACGAATCAAGATTCGAATTGAGCACCGGTGACGCGAGAATTTTGGTTCATCGGAGACGTGGTGAGCGTCACCTCGAGGAGTGCATCCAATCACGTCCTATCCACCGCCAACAGGGCATTTTGGTAGGGGGTGCTATTACACATGTTGGACGTACACATCTGCTGCGTATACAGTATACGATGACGGCTCACCGCTACGTAGATGAGGTGCTACGGCCCGTTGTGCTTCCCTACATTCGACGGCGCCCACGTCTTCTATACATGCACGACAGCGCCCGACCGCACACGGCACGTGTTGCCTAGACCTTTGTGGAAGAGAACCATATACGGATGCTTCCATGGCCGACACGTTCTCCGGATCTCAATCCGATCGAACATGTCTGGGATATGATCGGTCGGAGACTTTAACGTTATCTGGCTCCCCCGTTAATGTTGAGGAGCTATGTAGGCGAGTTGAAGCAGCATGGTTGGACATACCTCCCGCTACCATACAACGACTTATTGACTCCATGCCTCGTCGTGTAGCTATGGTACACGCCGCTCGCGGGTGATACTCCCGCTATTAATGCATCCCTTCCTATTAGGACTGCGCCGCTCTCCAGGTGAGGGTAAATTCTGTTACGTTAGTACTACTTCCATACCAAATTTCATTGCGTTAGAACCACTTCTTCAGATTATACAGTGTGTGCTCGTCACTTTTTTCCAACAGTGTAGTAAGTATTATTCTATAAAAAATATTACCTATTAATATAGGTGTAGGTTTCAGCGGTTGTTCTCTAGATGTAGATCTCGGTTTCCGGGTTGGAACCGCGTCGAGTTAGGCATAATTGCCAACGTTTCGTCCACTGTTTCAAGGGACATCTTCAGGGCTGTACGAGGTTTTTGTCGTTTCGCAGTAGCTTGAAGAATACTATGACAGAGATCGGTACAACTTATATAGTGGGGACCGGGTCAGATGGTGGCCTGCTATTGGCTGGGGACAATGAGCCAATGGCATGCGTCGTATGGGTGTGGTAATTCTTAGTAGAGTTCAGTAGAGTTTGCCACGTCGGATGTAACGTATAGCCATCATCTCTATTGAGATTGAGGGGATGTTTGTAGATAGATTCACGGATTTTCCTAGGGAAATAATGCGATTCACGGGACAGAAGCTTGACATCTTTGAATAGAATTTGATGACCGGAGTTGAGTTTGTGTTCTGCCAGCGCTGAACCGGCTATATGTAACAGTCTAGTACAACGCTCATGTTCGGACACACGCACACTGACCGGCCGCTTAGTTTCGCCAATGTACGCACCGCCACACGAACACGGAATGCGATACACTCCTTGTGCTTGGAGCGGAGATATTTTGTCTTTAACCGAGGGTAAGAGGTCCGAAACTTTAGAATGGAGTCTGAAGACAGTTTTAATTTTATTTCTATGTAGAACCTTTCCTATATGATCGGTGATACCTTGAATAGACGGTAAGAGCGGTGCTGATGTTAGGATCGGGTTCACTCCGAGGTTTGGGGTTACGATGTCTCACTATAGTACGGTGTATGTCGTGGGCGTTATAATTATTCTGGAGTAGGATGTAAGAAACATGCTTAAGTTTGGAGGGTAGTGCTCTAGGTTCTGAGATAGAAAACGCACGCTGTACAAGAGTATTGATGATCGCTTGTTTGTGTGCCGGGTGATGATGGGAAAACTCGTTCAGGTATCGGTCCGTATGAATCGGTTTACTGTAAACCGAGTGGCCCAGTTTGCCATTGATATTGCGGGTCACTAAGACGTCTAGAAACGGGAGACTTCCGTCTGATTCCACCTCCATGGTAAAGCGATTGTCCCGGTGCTGGGAGTTTAGAAATTTTTTAGAAAGTTTAGAAGATTGTTGGTTTAGATATGTAGACGATACGTTCGTCATCTGGCCGCATAGGCGGCAGTCTTAGATGAATTCTTACTTTTTCTAAACTCCCAGCACCGGGACATTCGCTTTACCATGGAGGTGGAATCAGACGGAAGTCCCCCGTTTTTAGACGTCTTAGTGACCCGCAATATCAATGGCAAACTGGGACACTCGGTTTACAGGAAACCGACTCATACGGACCGATATCTGAACGAGTTTTCCCGTCATCATCCGGCACACAAACAAGCGGTCATAAATACTCTTGTACAGCGTGCGTTTTCTATCTCAGAACCTAGGGCACTACCCTCCGAACTTAAGCATGTTTCTTACATCCTACTCCAGAATAATTATAACGCCCACGACATACACCGTACTATAGTTAGACATCGTAACCCCAAACCTCGGAGTGAACCCGATCCTAACATCAGCACCGCTCTTACCGTATATTCAAGGTATCGCCGATCATATAGGAAAGGTTCTACATAGAAATAAAATCAAAACTGTCTTCAGACCCCATTCTAAAGTTTCGGACCTCTTACCCTCGGTTAAAGACAAAATATCTCCGCTCCAAGCACAAGGAGTGTATGGCATTCCGTGTTCGTGTGGCAGTGTGTACATTGGCGAAACTAAGCGGCCAGTCGGTGTGCGTGTGTCCGAACATGAACGTTGTACTAGACTGTTACATATAGCCGGTTCAGCGCTGGCAGAACACAAACTCAACTCCGGTCATCAAATTCTATTCAAAGATGTCAAGCTTCTGTCCCGTGAATCGCATTATTTCCCTAGGAAAATCCGTGAATCTATTGAAATTTACAAACATCCCTGCAATCTCAATAGGGACGATGGCTACACGTTACATCCAACGTAGCAAACTCTACTGAACTCTAGTAAGAAGTACCACGCCCATACGACGCATGCAATTGGCTCATTGTCCCCAGCCAATAGCAGGCCACCATCTGACCCGGTCCCCCCTATATAAGTTGAGCCGGTCTCTTTCATAGCATTCTTCAAGCTACTGCGAAACGACGAACATCTACGTACAGCCCTGAAGATGTCCCTTGAAACACTGGACGAAACGTTGGCAATTACGCCTAACTCGACGCGGTTCCAACCCGGAAACCGAGATCTACAATATTACCTATTCTTTAACAATCGCGGAACAACATATTACTTTGGGTACATTGAATAGTGTTCTTCGAAAACGAGAAATATTCACTGCTTCTTTGTGGAAAATATTGGTTTCCATTTTAAGAAAGACGACACTAAACGAGAATTAATGGAATTGCTTTGAAAAGAATAACGTTTTTGCAACAATATATGCGTTTTAAAAATTAAAATACATTCCAGTTTGTTTTTCTTGATGAACCTGGGTTTTTCAAAATGGAAAGTCTTAAAAATTATTAAATTGATTGAACTCTCGCTTGGCACTTGGTGAAACATCTTGATAAATTCACGATGAAAAAAGAACACTTGGTTATATTACAGGTGACAGTAAGGTAGAACTACGTAATATTCTAAATGTTTGTATTAAACAAAATTACTTTAGGTTTAACAACTCCTTTTACAGTCAAAAAGATGGCCTAGCAATGGGCTCCCCATTGTCTTGCCTCTTAGCGGAAATTTTTATGTCAAATTTTGAAGATAATTTGTTTAATTCAAATATCCCATATTTACGTCACATTCACAAATGGTTTAGATACGTAGATGACATTATATGTGTTTGGACAGGTACAAATAGACAGTTAGATCTCTTCTTCAATCATTTAAATAATATCAATAATAAAATACAATTTACAATAGAAAAAGAGAAGGTTAACTGCTTAAACTTCTTAGATCTCACGTTAAAGAAACTAAATAATAAATTAGATTATAGCATTTATAGAAAAAATACTTTCACAGATACCCTTATTTCAGCAGATAGCAATCAGTCAAACAGTATAAAAATATCTTCGTTTAACAGCTTTATACACAGACTTTTACATTTACCTCTATCTAAACCAAATTATGATAAAGAAGTCAATACCCTGAAGTGTTTGGCTATAAATAATGGCTTCACCCCAGACATAATAGACAATATTATCAAAAAGAAAAAACGTCAACAAACTAATAGTTTTTTGTACCCTTCTTCTCAAAAAGAATCTCCTAAACATAGGTTCATAAATTATGTAGGTAGGACCTCGAATAAAATCACTAATAGATTAACAAAAAACAACATAAAAACTATTTCAGTAAATAAATTTAATTTAGGTAAATTGTGGGCCAACAATAAAGATAGATTTGAAAAAACACAAAAATGTGGAATATACAAAGTCAATTGCATGACCTGTGATGCGTTTTACATCGGGCAAACAGGTAGAAGTTTTCACACTCGTATTACTGAACACAGAAAAGCCATTTTAAATTCTAGGAAATGCTCAGGGATTTCAGAACACTGCATTGATAACAACCATATGATCTCATCGGACAATTTTAATATATTACACTCTTCTTCAAAAGGATTAAGATTAAATCTCATGGAAATATTAGAAATTTCAAAGGCGAAAAATAAGTCGTTAAACATTGTAAACGAGCAAACAGAGAGCTTAGCCTTTCGCCGATAATGAGGGCAGTTATTTGAATTTAATGAGCTATTGAATAATTATATTGTATCTTAAAATACCCCCTTTTCCATTTGCACGAAAATTTGTTAGTAACGTTATCCCCTTTCTATTTTGTAGTTACATACATCTATTTATACTATAGAAAATTTATTCTTATGTTAATTGAAAATGGACTGCAGAGTCCGAAACAATTGTCTTATTTTATGTAAATAAAATTTAGTGAAACATATAACCAAGTGTTCTTTTTTCATCGTGAATTTAAAAATTATGCTAAGTTAGTACTACTTCCACACCAAATTTCATTGCGTTAGAACCACTTCTTCTGATTATACAGGCTGTGCTCGTCACTTTTTCCAACATGTATTTCAAATTAATATGATCGTATATTTGTATGATAATTCCTGGCTGTTATTTCAGATGTAACAAAGAGAATCGTTTTTCATTTAATACATATAGAATCAGATTCCTGACTTTTGAACCTATCAGTGTATATTCGTAGTTAATTTAATATTTCTTTTTATAATTTTACAACATTGTATATTCCTCCTGGTTTGAAGGACCACGTATATCTTATATCTGGTCAAAGTACCGAATATTGTGTTGCACTCGATTCTCGAAAGACCATGTATGATTTTGTGTTTGACCCACCGCTCACGGGGCGTAACTTCCGTATAAGCTGGATATTTTTTTTTTGGTTGGTGGCAGTTACATTGCAAGTTGGTGTGTTTTCAGAATGTTTTATTTATTTTACAAAAAACACTTAAGCCTAATTTCATAAAATAATTCTCACAATGTAGCACTTAATGTAAACTTAATTCTTTACTGTTTGATTGTTGCACATTGTATGTCTGTTGTATACAAATTGATTGTTGTAGAATGTATGTTTGTTGTATACTGTATGAATGTATGTTGCATATCTGTTGTATACAGAATGATTGTTGTAGAATATATTATTGTTGTGTATTGTATATTGTATGTCTGTTGCCTACAGAATGATTGTTGTATTACAAGTAACAAACCATCGAAAAAATTCATAATTGGAGTAGGCTGTGAAATTGGGTTGGTACTTTACCCACTTCCACATAATGACACATTACTTGATGCTTGACAGTTTCATTTGGTTTCATTGTAAAGAAAGGTTATGGCATTGAAATGATACTACAACAAAAAAGAAAACAAATAATTTATTTAATATCGAAATCATAATCAAAATTTACATATAGCTACAGAAGTTGTTGAAAATGTTGTCCATTTACATCTAAACACAAACAATTTTCTTAATAACAGTTTTGAAAAATTTGACACAAACTTATAGTTTCAATGTCAAATAATAAATGTCATTATGTGGAAGTGGCTAAAGTACCAACCCAATTTCACAGTCTACTCCAATTATGAATTTTTTCGATAGCTCGTTATACAGTGCTTCTCAAAAGTCCCCTCCCCCCCTCTTATCTTTGGAACGATTATACATACACATGTGAAATGTGGAAACTGAATATTACAGGTTATAAACTTCCCTACTAGTGGTGATAGATGACGAAATCGTCATAGATGACGACACAAGGCCATTGTGACCAATAATTTTAAATGGAACGCTACGGCAAGCGACACCTCTTTTAAAAGGTATCGAAAAAACCTATTCAATGATACTAATTTTGTTTGTGTTTGAGGCAGTTTTAATGACTCATTAGTAAACATGAAAATTTAAATTCCATTCAGTATGATATTAATACAGATTTAAGAAACAGTATGTACTTAAAGAAATTGCTCGAAGTGACCTCCATTCACTTCCTGACAGTAAAATATCCTATTTTTAAACTCTTCTCGTACTTATTCAAATGTGTCTGCAAAAACAGCCTCACATTCTGCAACAATACGTTGTTTTAAAACGTCAAATTGTCAAGTTAATTCCAAATTCAAGCTCCGCCTATGGTTAGTTGTCAAATAATCTGACGTTTTTGTTAGTCTCCAATATTCGACGTTTTTGTAATTGTCCAAGTTTTTGTACATTTAATAATTTGTGTATTGTTGATCGAACGTCTCACTGTTTTTACAGCTTATGGTACTTTTAATATTTTTGTACATTTTAATACTTTGTTAAACTGTTGTGAGTCGAAAGTTTAAGTGCTTCAAGAAGCGAAATGGTACGTGCTTTAGGTGATAAAGTAGCAGCGGTCTTAATTCTTGGTGAAACTAGACAAAATATTCATGCAGCAGAACGCATTTTTAATGAGAGGTTTCCCGATCGCCCCATTTCGAGGACTTATTTAAGGGAGCTTCTTCATAAGTTTGAAACAACGGGTAGTATTAATGATGCGAAACGATCTGGCAGACCACAAATTTCTGATGAGAAAAAAATTGATATACTGGCAGAAGCAAGAGTTAATCCTACTTCTTCAACAACTCAAGTTGCATCTACCTGTGAAGTTAGTCGAAGTACAGTACACAGGGTGTTGAAAAAATACAAATTTCATCCATACAAATTAAAAATGGTTCATCAACTCTCAGACGACGACCCAGACCGAAGACTAGAATTTTGTGAAAATATGGAAACTAAAATTAACCAACAGCCAGACTACGTCAAAACAATTTGTTTTAGTGACGAAAGTACTTTCTATCTAAATGGAAATGTAAATACACAGAATGTGAGGTATTGGAGTGACGCAAATCCTCACCTGTTTCGTGAAACACATACCCAATTTCCCCAGAAGGTGAATGTTTGGGCAGGTATCCTGGGAAACCACATCGTTGGGCCTCTTTTTTTAAATACTAATTTAACTGGTAAGGTTTATCTGGAGATGTTGCAAAACGCAATAGAACCGTTAATCCTTGAAATTTTGGAAGATAATCCAGATGAATTCGGCAATTTGGAAATTTGGAAATGACATTCCAACAGGATGGTGCTCCTCCACACTATTACGGTGCAGTAAGACGGTATTTGCATGAGGAGTATCCTGGTAGATGGATTGGACGACGAGGTTCAACGGAATGGCCACCTCGATCACCGGACCTCACACCTTTGGATTTTTTTCTGTGGGGGTACCTTAAATCGAAGGTTTACGCCACTGAACTTGACAATATTGACGTTTTAAAACAACGTATTGTTGCAGAATGTGAGGCTGTTTCCGCAGACACATTTGAAGAAGTACGATGAAAATAGGATATTTTACTGTCAGGAAGTAAATGGAGGTCACTTCGAGCAATTTCTTTAAGTACATACTGTTTCTTAAATCTGTATTTAATATCATACTGAATGGAATTTAAATTTTCATGTTTACTAATGAGCCATTAAAACTGCCTCAAACACAAACAAAATTAGTATCATTGAATAGGTTTTTTCGATACCTTTTAAAAGAGGTGTCGCTTGCCGTAGCGTTCCATTTAAAATTATTGGTCACAATGGCCTTGTGACGTCATCTATGACGATTTCGTCATCATCAATAGTAGGGAAGTTTATAACCTATAATATTCAGTTTCCAAATTTCACTTGTGTATGTATAATCGTTCCAAAGATAAGAGGGGGGGAGGGGCTTTTGAGAAGCACTGTATATAAAATATATGACTACCCCTACCCTTACATATTAAAATGTGTGTACGTGTTTTACGTCACTGTTGCGGAATTTACCAACATTATTACTTCATAGAAATTGTATCTGCATGCAAGCAATACCCAACGTTTCCGATAGTCTTAAAGATCTTACTGATAAATAAATATAATAATCAAATAGAATTCTTAATTACGTATTAATAGGGTGTCACAAATCTTCTTAATGTATTTGCATCTGTACCAATAATAGATTTTTATGGTACCTGCATATTTGGATATCTTGAGCCTATTATGTATATTAATATAATTAACAATAGCAGGTATTAAAGGGTCTATTGAAATTGTTCACTAATTACACTAGGCAATAAAAAAAATGGTCTAAATGTATAAAGCAGGTAATAAACAGATTAGTAAATGTAAATTCTTGGAATCTAAGGAAAATATTACAATTTTGAATATGTTAATAAAGTACGCTATATAATGGTTTACACTTCAAAATGCACATTGAATATTTGTAAAGTTTTGAAATGTTATTCTTTAATTCTGTTATACTAAATTTACTCATATCTAACATATAAATATATACAATATAAGAAATTTCGTTTTATGACGAAACAACAATTTACATTATTTGTATTTAATACATAGAAACAGCAGTGTATATATTTTAATTTGTTACATTTCTATATACACCGCCTTCCAAAAGTATAGGCTCGTTGTTAATTTAATATTTATTTTTATAATTTTACACGACATTATTTACAACCACTAAAATTTTCAAGGCCTAGGAGTATATAAAGGTAGTCACATCGGTATGGGTATCCAAAATATTCCGACCGATTCCAACACGATTCCGGAAAGTGTCCCCAAAGCCCATCCACACCATTTCGTCGGAGAAGTCGAAACCGTCGGATTAGATACGGGGCATTTAATGAAAGGACCACATGACTCGTTAGTATTGGTACCAACAAGTAAAATAGAAAAGAAACTACATTTAGAGTCAGATAATATAAAACCAAATGAAGAGGGCGTTGTTATAGAGTACGAAAATCACCCCAGAAATAGTCACGTGTTACATTTATAAGTCGTGTAAGTTTATTGGTTATACAATAGTATTATGCGGAATTTTATAGAAATATTTTTTTTTCAATAATTTTTGTGGAAAATATAAAATGAATTAAACCAAAATTATAAGTACCTATAGATTTTTTTAATTATTTAACAATATTTTTAGTTGATATTTAGGTATTTTCAATTTAAATAACAAACTTTTTTCTTTCAAAAAAAAAACGAAGAATATTTTCTTAATTAATATATTATTTTCGTGTATATAAAAATGTATATTTTGATAATAGATATGGAAATAAGGTATATTAAATTATTTATTTAAATTATCTTCTAATACGTAACTTTGAGAAAATATTTTAAAAAAATATTAAAAATGTTTCGAGGGGGGGGGCACGCAAATAATTTTAAATAAATAATTTAATTACCTTTGATAATTATTAAATATTTATTTTTCTATTGCATGCAGCTTTAATGTCCATAATTAAAACATTTCAAGTACAAAAAACTACATAAAAATACCAGTTATGTCGACTATTTTTAAATTAGCGCGCGAAATTCAAAATCCCAGTTTAAAAAAAAAAAAAAAAACTTATGTTTTATGGAATTTTAATACTCAAATATGGGACTCCCACTTGTATTTTACAAACGTATACATTATGTACGTTTATTTACGGATATTTATTTCTTATTAAGTGACCTGAATTTTATATTTATATATATTTAATTCTGTTTTTTTTCTTATGTCTATTTTGTTCGAAATATATTTTTTTTTTGGAAAATTCCAAAGGCTGTGTGTTTTTTGTTAGTCACTTCAACGAAGAGAGAAGAAAAAAATTGTTATTATTTTTATTATATCTTTTTTTAAATCTATTATTTTATCTTGTTATTTTATAGTTTATATATGTTCATATAAATATTATTATCTAATATTTTAATTAATTAAAATAATATATATGTATAGGATGTACTTATTATTAACAACCAATAATAAATAATATATATCTTAACGTCTATTGATAGTGTTTCATTATTAAAGTTGCTACAGTTCACACACTTTCATATCACCTGTCTACAGAGTGTAAATGAAATATCCCGTACGCTAATCGTAAGACAGCAATTCAAATAGTACAAAAAATTCTATTCTATCAGAAATTTAGTAGCACAAGTTTTTCAAATAGGGTATTCAGATTGAAACTAAATATATAAAAATTACATGTTTATATGTTGTCGATTCAACAAATGAATAAGCATTTATTTGTTCAAATTTACTAATAAATCCTTTTCACATTTCAATAATGTCAAGAGTCTTTGTGTGAAAAGTTTTGTAAACATATATTCATTTATTTCCTAGACCATAGATCTAAATTTTCTTTTGCATCAGCTGTTCTGTTGTTATTTATAAGTAGGTCAATGGCCGACCTTTATAATATACCGAAAAAATGCAATGTCGAGTTTTTTTTTAACTTTTAAACGGTATAAGAGTTTTGTGGTGATATGGAATTTGTAATTTAATTGTCTTAATATTAAATTCACGCCGAGAAACAATAAATTACATTTGTAATTTTAATTGAATATTCATGTTTTTCTCTGTGTTCTTTTGCCTCTTTTTTTTAATGATAATTTATTTGCCCTAAAAAGGGCAGATTTGTGTCAAACAAGTGGAATGCTTAAAGGAGATGTTCAATATGGCTGCCACATACAAACTTCTAACCGATTGGTAAACTTTTGAAGTACACGATCTAATACGACACACTCTTCACGGATATGGGCCGCAGCTTGAAAAATACGTTGCCGAAGATCGTCTTCGTTGACATCAGTGCCGTTATTAACTGAACCTTTCATGGAGCCCCATAAGAAGAAATCCAGTGGATTTAAACCGGGACTACGCGGAAGCTATTGAATACGATCACCTCGGCCTATCCATCGAGGATATGAATGATTTAAAAAGTGGCGCACTTGACGATAATAAATAATAAACCATTCATATGTAGTTTATGCATCGTGTTTCTAGAGGAACATCGTCTAGATAAGAAGGTAGTGAATTCTTCAAGAAATCCAAGTAGCTCAGTCCGTGCAGGTAGTGCGTGCAGCTCTAGCAATTGATCATCGACAATTTAAGCCCACATATTTATTGAGAAACGGTGTTGGAAACGACCTTGATATTTGATGTGGGGAGTTTGCATCGGCCCGGTAATGAAGGTTGTGAAAATTTAGAATACAGTCCCTCGTCAGAGTACACTCATCGGTAAATAACACTCTTGAGGCAAAGTGCGGCTGTTGTGTAAGTTTCCGACTTAACCATCTACAAAAGTTAATTTGTGGCAGGCGATCGGCTTCCTTAAGTTCTTGGACACATTACACGTGGTAGGGTTGTAACAAATTCCTTCGAAGTATGTTATGGACTGTTGTATGTGAAACGCCTACCTCTCTCACAGCCGCTCGGGTACTTATGTTTGGATTTTTATTTACAATATCCAAAACTTGTTCCTCCGCATCTACTATCCCACGTGTTCTTTTACGGTCACGACCTTCATAACTTGGACGCAATGTACGGCAATCTCTCAATCCGTACACGGTTGGTAAAATTAAATAATTTGATGGATATCTTCGATTCGAAAACAGCCCTTAATAAATACGTCTAGTAGCTCTAACATTTCCGCCTGTTTCACCGTATGGTATGACGATATCTGTTAATTCATCATTTGAATAAGCCATACTTAACGGAAGTTGATAACAGACTAACTTCTAACTTACAGGATGCATTATCGCATCTAGAACTCCTACCATTACGCTTCAGTAGGATTAGCAGTGCAATTATAAAGGAATACTAAATTTACCAGAGTCGGGTCCAGCCACACGTATTTATTAATTTTTTTTTTTCTTTGATCTCGTTCGAGATAGCGTTTTCGTGCATTAGCATTTTATTACAGCTCTTACATATTAAAATATGGCGAAATATTTCGTTTACATCCTGTATATTCGGTTACAATAACAATAATATTTATTAGATTGCCTTACAGAAATCCCAAGACAAGCATTTAATAAGTATAACAATTATAACAAGAAAAATAACATAAGTTTTGAAACAAATTTATTACTTAGTAATAGTTAATCATATAAATACGTCATAAAAATGGCTTAATACTATCGATGCTCGCTCATATAAAAAAACTTTGAAGACTAGCAAAATTAGACAAGATTTTTTAGGATCCAACATTAAAATCGGTAACTGTATATTAAGAAAACAGAAATGCCAGACAAACTAAATGAAATTGGGCAACCTAATTGTGTTTATGCGGAATTTATGCAAGTTTTATTGAATTAGTAATTTTACATCAGAGGAACAGAAATACAATTAGGTATAGCTCGGTTAGCATCTGATAGCACTTGCGTGGATAACAATTTTAAAACAAAATAGGAGAACGCAGTGAAACGAGAGAGATAAACTTATTTTAGCCACACCTCGCGCATCCTGGGTGTCTTCAGATATTAATCGAGCTATAATAACTAGCATTAGGTATACTAAACTAATCAACCCAATAAACACATAGTGTGCAGAATTTATTCAAGTTTTAATAAATTTCTAATTTTGTGTCAGGAGTACAGAAATACGAAAGGTATTGGGAATAAGCGTTATCCAAAATTAGACAACCTAATACACACAATGTTTTAGAAATATATTATTCAAGTATTATTAAATTTCTAATTTTGTAGAAATTCGAAAAGGTATTGGGATCAAATGGTTTACAAAATTAGACAATCCAATACACAAATGACGCGAAATTGATTTAAGATTGATTAAATGTGTAATTTTCTATCATAAATATGAGTATGTCTAATATTAGGCATACCAAAAATAATGCACACTTGGTATGCAAGATTGATTAAATTTCTAATTTTGAATCAGAAGGTTAAGAGGTATATAAATTTAGGCAACCCAATATACACTTGGTCAAGTTTGATTAAATGAATTACCTAATTTTATATACCTTACTCCTGTGTTCTGCTATACAAAATTGCAATTTTATTGTGATGCCTAATTTAATATACTAATACTAGCTATAACTTCTGTATTTATGTTCCCTCATATAAAATTAAAAACTATACTTCTGATACTAATAAACACATATTTCAGAATTTCTGCACGCAATGTATGTTATAATTCTAATATATTATTGTTCTATTTGTACAAAATTGCTAACTAAATGCGGATACCTTCAATTTTTATACATATTTGTGCCTAATTATTTTGTTTATCAAAAAAATATTAATTACAGTTTACTATAATTTTATAACGGGTGTTCTGAAACATTCGAAGTCATAGTGTCCTTGAAAATATGAAGTCATATCTGAGATAGATTGATTTTTGACAGACAACAGTTGACATTTAATAATTTATTTTATTACAAATCAGATACTTAAGTAAAGATATACGATTTTTTGTTCAGAGCCCACTTGGCTTCGAATGTTTCTGAACACCCTTATTTGTTTTTATAACAATTACAGGAATCTGTAATTAGAGTTAACAATTTAGTTAGCAATTTAATAATTAAGATAACTAATTACAGAATTCTGTAATTAGAAAAACTGATTACAGAATTCTGATAATGACAATTAATAAATTACAGGAAACTGTAACTTATATATTTCTCAATAGTTAATTTAATGTGTTAATAATGTGTTTAGTTATCTGTTAAAGCAGTGTTTATAGATAGCTGTAGTACAGCGGTTCATCACAAAGCTCCTTTTAAATTATAAGTTTTTCTTGTGGCCTTAGAAAAACTGATTACAGAATTCTGATAATGACAATTATAAAATTACAGGAAACTGTAACTTCTATATTTCATCAATACTTCATTTAATGTGTTAATAGTTATCTGTTAAAGCAATGTTTATAGATAGCTGTAGTACAGCGGTTCATCACAAAGCTCCTTTTAAATTAAAAGTTTTTCTTGTGGCCCTAGGAAATGTTTACTGTGGTTTAGGTGTGTTTCTTTTAAAAACATATATTACACACGATACATATACGAATATATAATTTAGAAGATTATTTAAAATTTAATATGTGTATGTATGTATGTATTATTTTAAAATTTGCAACTTAATTCCTTGATTTTGCAATTAGTTCTATATGTACTTTAGTTTTATATGTCGTCTTCATAGTCTTTCGTTTCTTTGTTCAACATCTAAATTATTTGAATTTACTTTCTTATTTAAATGTGCCGCTAATGTTGGAACTGTCTATTCTTTGGGGTCCTGTCTAAATTCCATAATTGCTTAAATCTATTTCTAAAGTTAGGTTAAATTATTTACAAAAATAGGATTAAAAGTTTGAAATATAAAAAATTGTTGAGATTCAATTAATTCTTATAAATTCACGTATTTATAGTGAAACTAGAAGGTAATAATTAATAAAATTATAAAATAATTATAGTAGTATTGATAGGAAGAAATAATTGTTATATATTTACTTTATGATTAAATTACTTAAAAAAAGTTATCTGAAGTGATATTATTAAACCGTCATATACCTAATAATAAACATTTCAATTAAACATAATGACGTAAATGTTTTTTATTGCACTTACAATGTTTCTTTTACAAATCTATTATACTTATCTATAGGAACAAAAAACTTGGTAACGTGATACTAAGGCAGACATCGAGAAACATATTTATGCATCACAGGTAAATGTGGAACTGTCCTGAATTTGAACTTTCGCTGCCTTGTATTTACCAACACCGACGCAATCTTAAGTGAATTAAAGTGTTCAGATTTAGCGTGTAAATATGTTTTACTGGACTATTAATTCTGAAAACTAATTTTAAAGCACTAACATACCGATTAAAAGTACTTGTGTAATTGTGATATCATTTTAAATACACGACCGAAAAAGTAAGTTCAAAACCAGTTTTATATTAAGTGCATAAAATAAGTAACTTGTTTTGTTTGCAAAGAGGCACATTAATATATTGGCTGCCGGTACACCGTGAACGACCAATGTATAGTATAAATTCACTAAAATATTGCAAAAAATGTGATATAAATGTTATACAGGGTTAGTTGTTAAAAGTATGGAGACGGCCATTTATTGTCGTTAATATTCATTTTAGGGAATTATGTTCAATATAAAAGTTTGTTAAGATATTTTGATCTACATTTGTGATAATTTTTTTTTTCTTGAATTGTTTTTTTAGATACGCCTGTTGGCGCATTTTTTTTTAAATGGGAATTGGTAAATTTTGCTCTTCCATTCGATAGAGGTTTTTTTTCTCTTTACAATAATATTTTTGTATTTTTAAATTCATTTTAATAACTTTTTTACAAGAAAAATTAAACAAATTAATAACAAAGTAAATTAAAGTAAGTGTTCAAATTGTCCATTAGTAATTTGACAATGACCCAATCGATTTACAAAACCCCGATCAGAGTTCTGTAAAAAATCTCGGGGAATTTCTTGTATCGTTCTGGTAATTCGGATTTGTAAATCTTCGACGTTATCGGGCTTATCTTTGTAAACTTTGTTTTTTACGTATCCCCAAAGAAAAAAATCTAAAGGACTTAAATCTGGCGAATGGGCTGGCCATTCAATGGTTCCTCGTCTTCCAATCCATCTGTGGGGAAAAACGTTGTCCAGATATTGACGAATATTTACACCATAATGTGGTGGGGCGCCATCTTGCTGGAATCAGATACTGTCATTGGGCAGGTGTTCATTGTTTTCATGAGGATAGAGCGTAGCACTAGCAGGTATTACTTCATTTTGCAATAACTGCAAATACAGAGCCGAAGTTAAATTGCCATTGATGAAAAAGGGACCGATAATATGACCGCCTAGAATGCCAACCCAAACATTAACCTTTTGGGGGTACTGCGTATGGTGCTCCAAAAACCAAGAGGGATTTTCCGATGACCAGTATCTGCAGTTATGTCTGTTTACTTCACCGGTAAGGCAAAAAGTAGCTTCGTCTGAGAAAAGAATATTGTTGACAAAATGTTCATTATTATTGCAAATATTTAACATTTCTTCAGAAAATTGTAATATCCTATCAAAATCATCTTCCGTTAACTCGTGTACAAGGTGTACCTTATAAGGTTTATACTTTTCACTTTTTAAAAACGACACGATCGATGACTGTGAAATATTGAAATTGGCCGCTAATTGATTGGTTGATAAATGGGGATATTCAGATACAGCCAATAAAATATCCAGTTTGTTATCATCGCTTTTTCCTGTTCTAGGTCTACCACTCCTTGGCAAATCTTTAACGCTACCCGTTTGTTCAAGGCGTCTTAAAGTTTTACCAACAACGGATTTAGAAATTTGATTTCTATTTGGATGCGTATCATTAAATAAATTACTAACGTCTTGTAAACTTCTGCGTCTATCTCCATAACCCAACATCATAAGTATTTCAATTCGTTCATGTTCACTTAAACTCGCCTTTATTAATATTAACAGCTACAAATTGCACAAATGAATTATTTCTGTCAAAGATTTGACGTACACAATAACCACTGATAAAATTATGTCGCTCAACTTTGTTTATCGCTACGCTTCTGTCTATCTGCGATGTACCGAACATCTGTTAAACACATGAACCGGCTTTTTCTTATAAAAAAATTAATTTTAAAAAAACAAAAAAAAATTTGGAAAGAGAAAAAAAATCTCTATCGAATGGTAGAGTAAAATTTACTAGTTCCCATTTAAAAAAATGCGCGGACAGGCGTAATTAAAAAACAATTGAAGAAAAAAAAAATTCAAATATTCTCAAATGTAGATCAAAATATCCTAACAAACTTTTATATTGAACATAAATCCCTAAAATGAATATTAACGACAATAAATCGCCGTCTCCATACTTTTAACTAACCCTGTATATTACAGATGCATACCTAATATTTTAACTTTCAAATAAACTCGATTTGCATGGATGATATTGATACCTCTTTTTAAATGTCAACTTCGTGTGTTTTTGGTACCTACACTCAGAATTCGTCAAAATAACTGCAAGAAACATTCAATTTTTTGAATGAATGTGGCAAATTAAAAAAATATTTTGTCTGTACGATATAGGTGTGTATAAATTGGTGGATTACTATAATGTAACCCTGTTCATTCTGTAATTTCAAGTCAAGAAAAGTAGGTTGAGGTTGAACATAAATTAATCTTCACATATATATTTTTTTAAATAAACAACAAAGCAACATTTTATTACCAGGGTACATCAAATATAAACGGGACTGACTTTTTTCAAATCAGAGCTTTATTCTACAATATTTACAAAAACATATTATTTTTTCACATTATCTCCCGCCTTGGCAACGTATTTTTCCCAACGGATTGGGAGTTCTTTAATTCCTTCGTCGTAATTACAGTACAAACTCCTCTACTGCTTGGTCATTGTTGAAACGCCGACCTCCAAGTGCTTCTTTCAAGGGTCCAAAGATATGAAAATCACATGGTGACAACTCTGTACTGTAGGAAGGATGCTCTAATACTTTCCAGCCCAGGCTGTCTAATTTTTGCCTTGTGATGTTTGCTGAATGAGGCCTGACATTATGAAGATAAATCACACTTTCGAGAGATTTCGTCTTCCTTTGTCGTCGCAGGGACAGCTTTGCGACATCCAGAAGCTCGCAATAATATTCCGCATTAATATTGCGTGGAGAAAATCTATGTGGACAGCACCAAACCGATCAAAAAAAACAGTTGCCAAAACTTTCCAACTGACAATGTAGTCTTCCCTTTCACCGGAGTCCTTTTTCACCGTTTTTCTCCACTCCATACTCGGTTGCTTTAACTCGAGAGTGTATTGATGCTCCCAACATTCGTCGCACGTTACGATTCGATTCAAAAACCTCTAGCCGATGCAGTTTCTGCTCATCTGATAGCGGCCGCGGAACCCATCTTGCAGACACCTTGTGGAATCTTAAGCCCAGTGTTACGACGAGCTGAGCAATCCCGTAACTAATGCTTCCTCGGCAATATTCCAAAGCATTATGCGCCTGTCATCCTAAATGAGTTGTTGAACCGCCTCGATATTGACTTCGGTTGGGCTTGTCCTCAGGTGGCGATTGTGGCTCTGGTTCACAACGTTTTCGCGCCCTTCAGAAAATTCCTTGTGCCATGTAGAAACGCGAGTTTGTGACAAAATGTTGTTGCTGAAGTGTCCTTGTAATCTCAAGCAAAATTTCCATTGGTTTCACAGCCGCCTTGGCCAAAAACTTGATAATTATTGGCTGCTCCACATACACATGCACTTGTTGCTCAGTTATGGTTTCTATAGGTGACCGGAGAGAATCAGAGTCGTTACTAATCTCCTCCCTAAACTCGCACCTTAGCTGAAAATCAACCCGTCCCGTGTCAGGGACCTGTGTGGGATTAAAAAAAAACAGTCCCGTCTAAATTTGATAAGTATACTGTCGTACTTCTGTTCAAACAAACAAATAATTACATCAGAAAAGTTGTTGAGTTGCAGTTTTCGTTAAATATTTTCGAATTATATCCATAAGAGAATATCGTGCTCTTTGTTGGTTATTATCTACCTAGCTATCAATGAAAGGCAACATTTTCCTAATAAGGCCGTACCTTCGAAGAAAACTCTTTTAGTAAGTCTTCAAAAAAACTCCATCATTGCATCTTTCAGGCAATCATCTGAAAAAGAACCGTTGACCATGTAAATGCATGTAAAACAAGGATGTCACCATTATGTCTCACTCTCGACTCCCCGTTTTGCCCCAGTATGCTCAAAAGAGTTTATTTGGAAATGATACTTTGTTAATCGTAAATTCACCGAACACAGGTTTTGAGGAAAGAAACTACAGGGTTGGCCATTTAAGGTTGCGGTTTTTGAAGTCATATTAAACATACAAAACATTAATTTAAAAAAAATATTTATTTGTGCAATTAAACAACAAGATCTGCGGTTTAATAAATCAGGTTTTCGAAGTGAGAGCCTCGAGCAACGATAACATTTCGCAGCCTCTTCTCGAATTCTCCACAAACTGCCTGAAGTGTGGCGTACGGTATCGCTTCTATTCGCTGCCGAATTGCCATTTCAAGGTCATCCAGGGTGTCTATACTATCGCGATATACCGTATCTTCTAATGATCCCCACAGGTAGAAATCGCAAGGATTGAGGTCTGAACTATATGGTGGCCATGTTATCCCTCCGCCTGTAAACTGTTGAGCGTCAAGACCAATGATTCTGTTACCGAAATGTTCTTCAAGAATATTGAAAACTTCTTCCGTGCGATGCGGACGAGCCCCGTCTTGCATAAACCATGCATTCTCCACCATATTTAATCCATGCGCCACGGGAATAAAAGACTCATTAAGCATTTCACAATATTTTTGCGAAGTAACGGTTCCATTGACAATCACGGGACCGATAATTCCTGCCGACGAGATAGCACACCATACAGTCAACCGTCGAGGGTGAAGAGGACGAACAATTGCTAGATGTGGATTTTCTGTCCCCCAATGCCTCCAATTTTGCTTATTCACATAACCGGATACATCGAAATGTGACTCATCCGACCACCACACTCGTTCCAATGACACGCTGCCATTTTCAATGCGTTCGATGATTTCGTTCGCAAAATTGTAGCGTCGCTCCATATCAAACGGTCTCAACGGCTGATCGATCTGCATTTTGTATGCCTTCATCTTTAGATCTTGCTTTAGGATCCGCCTTAGTGTTGTACGGGGTATTTCAAGTTCTTGAGATGCTCTTGAGGTCGATGTTGAAGGTTGAGCTGTAAAGTGCTCCCGTACTCGTTCTATGGTTTCCGGTACCCGGATGGTCGTTTGACGTTCTCTAACAGTTGATCTTTCGGCTGCCGCAGATGCTGTTGCTTCAAATTTCACTACAATCCTAAGATATTGTCGGATTAGTAGATATGGAAACACGATAGCGAATACTTTGTTACTTTTCTAAATTTATCTTTTTTTCCTTACCTTTTTATAGTGTTTTCCATTGGTGCGTTATTTCTCCCGAATAGAGTACGCAAGTGTCTTGCCGTAGCTGCAAAAGATTCCCCATTTCTATGATAATATTTTATTAATTCCACACGCACTTCCGTTGGATACGACGCCATCTTGAAAACTGACAAGGCAAATTTTTCATATATTTATTGTAAACCGCGCTTGGCCCTCTAGTGTAAAAAATATATATTATATTAATTTCTATATATACAAGGGAATAGCGCGATTTTTAAAACCGCAACATTAAATGGCCAACCCGTTATAACTACATGCTATTTTCTCAGTACACTTCCAACAATAAACTCCTCTAAATAACTACGTTACATAGCAGTACTTACCATGGTTACTTTGTTTACCCACCAAGAAAATTGTTGTATCGGCAAATATTTTTAACAACTATCACAAAAGCCTAATGAAATCGTAAAATTTTTAATACTGTTTCTGATTTCTCCAATTCAACAATAATAATTAACCTCTTTCTTCGATCTGCCAGGAACTGTTCTTCGACTCTCTTGGTGTTTTCCTTAGTTCTTGCTTCGATAGGCCTTCCGCGTCTTGGATCGTATTGGATTTATCCTTACCCCATCGTAATTGCTTTGACCAAAATTTTACCATAAATTATGACAGCGACGTCTTTCTCTGATGAATATTTTTGGATCCATTTCCTCCCTTCGCCAAGAACTTTATCAAGCTTCTATGTTCTAACCGAATTTCACTAATTTTTAGTTACATAAGGCTCTGTTGTAAAAACAGCAAAACTCTATGGATTTGGACTCAACTTGGTCAATATAAATCCAAATGCGACAGTTATTTAGCAAATAAGGTAACGTAATCTTAATACTATACAAATAAACATTTATACTTCAATCTTTAAGAATAACAACAATAAAGAAATAATATATCAAATAAGTGATCACATTCAGATATTTATCTGTAACTTATTTCACCTATAAATGCGACAAATGTTTTTAATTTAGTCTCGTAGGTAATTAATTATAATTTCCTATCTTATTACTTTCTTAAACCATTAATTATTGATTTTTGTTTATGATGAATGGAAAATATGAATCAAAAGGGCCCTAGGTTTGTTCCCTATGACACTCCAGATGTATTTGTGCTTATTTCAGACTAAAATCAGTTCTATTAGAAATATTGCCTTCTTTTGAGAAAGTATGAATAAAAAAATGTTTTTTGCCATGGTCGAAATTAAGAAAAAAATGTCTTTTAATTTATTGGAATAGTTTGACGACATCTTGTTTAAAAGTCTTTCTTTGGGGACTGTCGTTAAGTAAAAACCCAACAAAGATATGAAACCCTTTACTACTATTAATAATCGTATCCTAAACACGAATTTCGTCAACTAAGTTGTTATCATCAGTAGGTAAAACCACTAATCAAAGTGTCGAGCGTGGGGCACAGTAAAGCACAGTAAACACATAACGTCCACGTATACACTGTGTATACGTGTATTAGTGTTAGCTTTACTGTACTGTACCTCATGACTTAGTTGTCGAACTACGCATTTAGGATATGCTTATTAATTATAGTAAGGGGTTTCATACCTTTCTTGAGATATCTTGTTTCTATATGCATCATCACATTAAGAGATAACCATAAGGGTCTTTTTTAGGCCTTTTTTAAGCCTTCTAAAAGTGTTGATTTATAATAATGAAACAAACAAAATCGGATAACTATTTTTATACAATTTTTCGCATACATTTCCTGTCATTTATTTATAAGAAAATGTAAAAAGTATATATTTTCTTCTTATAATTACGAATTTTCATAGTGTCCGGGAGCAGGGATGCACAGACTTATAGGGAACAGGGGCCACTCGGGAAAATTATAAGCCAAGGACGGGCCACTACAAAGAATACTTATTAACACAAATATTTTTATTTTTAAATGGTATGAATTACTACAAATGATAAAAATAAAAGAACATTCAAAAATGTTTGTTGTAATTATGTATGTAATCGTAATATAATCTAATCATTACAATGTAATATTTCATGTTTTATTATTTTGATGCATGACATTGCATTGACCTAACAATTTTGTTTATGTTTGGCTCCACATTACTTGTCGCCACACGTAAAATTGCTTCCAGATTTTCATTTGCCAGACGGTTTCGATTTTTTGTTTTGTTAAGTTTCATCACTGAAAACGTTTGCTCACAAATATACGTCGATCCAAATAAGCTTGCGCATTTCAATGCATTTATTCGCAACTCTTTATAAGCGGTTTTGTAAATTGTTTTGTAAATTACCTTCGTTAAACTTGTTTCGTAAATTATCATCATTTTGCTTGTCTATCAATTCCAGCTGTATTGATTCCGGTGCATTTTCGGGTGAAATGTTGAAAGGATTGCTGAAAATGTCTAATAGAGGTTTAGCTTTTTTGAAGTCTAGAAAACGATCATGAAAAGCTTGTATTAAAATATCAATTTTTTCAACATAAGCGAAATTGACATCAGTTTGATTGAATTTCCCCATAATTTTTTTGTAGTTTGGAAAATGGCTGCCATTGGCTGAATTGATTTGTGTCCTGAAAAGACTCAATTTGCATTGAAAGGACGAAACATGAGAGTATAACTGCGAAATCAATTGATCTTTGTCTTGGAGTCGCGTATTTAAGACATTCAAGTGATTTGTGATGTCTACAAGAAACGCTAAGTCATACAGCCAATCAGGGTTGTCGAGTTCGGAGACGTCCTTTTTCTTTTCCGCCAGAAATTTTTGATTTCTTCAATCAAGTTAAGAAACCGCTCTAGTGACAACCCACGACTTAGCCACCTTACTTCAGTGTAAAACGAGATATTCGCTTTCAATATCCTCGAGAAATTGTGTGAATTGTTGGTAATTAAGACCTCGTGATTTTATAAAGTTTACAGTAGGTACTACAACTTTCATCACATTTTCAAATCCCAATAATTTTGTACAGAAGGCCTCTTGATGTATAATGCAATGAAACTGCATTAATTCCTTGGTATCTATGTTTTTAGTTTGTAAATACTCTTTTAACATAGTTATTATCCCAGATTTACTTCCAACCATTGAAGGTGCTCCGTCAGTCGTAATTCCAGATAATTTCGTTAAATCCAAATCCATTATAGAACATTTTTCCAGAAGAGCTTTGAGCATGTCACTCCCTTTGGTTTGACTTGTCAAAGAACTCATACCAATCAGTTCTTCACTCACTTCAAAATTTTGCGTTACACCTCTTTATAATCGTAAAAATATTATGAGTTGAGCAGTGGAACTTGTATCTGTAGATTCGTCGAGTGCTATAGAAAAATACTCAAAACTTTTCGATTTCTTAGCTAATTGCTCTTCTATATTAGCTGCTAATGTGGTAAGTCTTCTTTGAACAGTCATCCGATTTGGTTGAACCTCTTTGCATCTTTCGGACACATTTTTTTTGCGGCGATATCTAAACACTGCTTAACAAACTCACCATCTTTAAAAGGCCGACAAGTTTTCGCTATTATTCGAGATATTTCAAAGCTAACTTCAGTAGCTGTTTCAGCATCTTGAATTAGTTTTGTAAACATAACTTGCTGGCTTGGAGGTTTTTTAAGTAAAATTCAAATCTTTAAGGATAAGAACAATAGAGAAATAACTAAGTAATCAGATTTAGACATTCATCTGTAACTTATTTCACTTATAACATCGACAAATATTTTTAATTTAGTCTTGCAGGTAATTACATAATTACAATCACCTATCTTATTAATTCTATAAGTATAAACTATAAACTATTATTAAATAATCGTCGAATTTATTTTTCTATAATTAATATGGTTAAATGTATGATGAATGAAAAATGTGAATCAAAAGGGCATCAGGTTTGTTCCTTAAGACAGTTCCAGATGTATTTATGCTTATTTCAGACTTAAATCAGTTCTATTAGAAATATTTCCTTCTTTTGAGAAAGTGTGAATGGGAAAATTGGTTTTTGTCATTGTCGAAATAAAAAAAAAATTCTTTTAATTTATTGGAATAGTTTGACGAAATCTTGTTCTATATGCATTATCACATTTATCACATTGGGACATAACCATTTGGATCTTTCTTAGTTCCTTATTAAGCCTTTTAAAAGTGTTAGCGGATAATAATAAAACAAACAAAATTGGATATCAATTTTTATACAATTTTTCGCATAAATTGTAATCTAGGTTACAATTGCCTTACTATTTAAATGAAAATGTAAAAAGTATATATTTTCATTTTATAATTACAAATTTTCATAGTGTCTTGTAGGTTTCCCAAGCAAAATTCTAATTCCGATTTAAATCAAACATACTTAGAAGTGATCCACCAAATTAAGCACACCCTGTATGATTAACTAATGTTTTCTATCGTTAATTGCGAACAGGTCTGTCTGGAATTTGATAACAATATGACGTTTAACCAGAACCACTCTGTGAATTATCTTCCACTTATTAGTTAATAATTAATATGATACTTGTTTGAACATTTGTGTACGTTTTATCTTGTTCTGTTTCGTGATTGAAAATGATAATACGCCTCGAAATAATTACCTGTGCAGTGATTGATATTGTGGTACTACATTATTTTGTGTTTTGCTGCATATTCGTATTTTCTGATCCGCTAAAAAGGTAAGAAAATTTGATCGTGAAACAGGAACTTCCGGTATGAAAAGTTTAAATTAATGAGTACTTAGTATTTGCTTGTATTGCCATAGAAGTCTGGGATGTATGTATTCTTTGTTTTTATAATTAAATTTGAAACAGGAAATATTCGGTTTTCAACAAAGCTCTGACCAACACAATTCTTTTTTTTATATTATCTTTTTCTGGATGTCTAGAGTAACATATATCTTTGTATTTAAAAAGGGTTGAATCCTAAATCTATTATTTATCTGTGTTACCAAAAGTACCCAGTCCAAAAAAACATTAAACAAATGATTAATAATATTTATTCTCCAACACAGCAAGTTCCAATTACATGACAAAGTAATAGATAATAATAATAATAATAATAGGTAGTAAAGTTGGTAGCAGTTACATATTTTGGATCGTAACACATTTTTAGAGACCAATATGATCATTATGAAAGGACTAGTGGCGGCTGGTACTAAAGGGCACAAGGGCACGTGCCCTCCCAACCACCAAGATAAACACAGAAAGAAATTCGCATGTAATTCAGTGCATTATTTTATTTTATTATTTTTACGTATTTTTATAACGATGGTATCAAAGTTTCTTTCCACACCACAGACACTATGCTCAAAACTATGTTCCGGGGCACGATTTCAGATGTACCTATTCCGAGTATGGATCGGCCGGCTCCGCTTAACTTGGCCATATACGTTTATGTCATCGTTTGAGGCACAAAATAGCGCGAATCCAGTTAACGTCTTATATGCGTTGTGACTGTATTATTTTCGGCGCGTATCGCACGTGAATGTTTAGACAAAATTATTGACGAAGATGGCATGAATTCAGTTACTGTTAGTGAAGCGACTGAAGCAAGTAGTTCACTGAAATATTTGTATTGCTCGGAATTTCTCAACTGGTTGAAAATATTTCATTTCATCATGCCACATGTTGAAATATTATTTAATCAGACTCAAATGCGCGGGATTGCCAGTGCTCAACTGCAAAAGGCAATTGACAAATACAACAGCAACTTATTGACATTAGAAATTTAAGAAATTCTACTAACGCAATAATGAAGAACCTGTAAGGAAAAGACAAAAAACGACAGCTGGAAATAACAGAGCTGTTATTGCAAAGGAAGTATGTGACACTATTTTAAGCCAAATTAGCAACCGATTATTTTAGGGATCACTTAGGTGCAGCAAAATTATTTGATTCTCAAAATTTTAAAACTTATTGGCATTCAATTCCACAAAAAAATTTTGATGAAACTGCGAAATCTTATCCTATGTTGGACAGTGTAAAATTGAAAAGTGAACTTTCAGTAATTTATGAGCGCGATGACATGTGTGACGTAGGTGGTGTTTTGCCACTTTTAGTGTTCATAACAGACCACAACTTAAAAAAGGTTTTGACGGGAATATACAAACTGTTGGATATTATTTGTACAATGCCCATGTCGACAGGAGAATGTGAACGATGTTTTTCCACCCTCAAATGCATTAAAACTTTTCTGAGAAGCACAATTCAGAAGATTGACTTAACGCATTGGCGGTCCTATCAATAGAAAAGAAGTTCATCCAGTTTTTTTTTGAGCCACCCTCTTTCATAACTCACGAGTCGCCACTAGAAAGGACTGGAATATTTTCTCGATGGGAGAAAACAATATTATCTCAAATGCCATGTTGATTAACATATTGCTGCACAAATATCTTCTACGCTTATTATCTTTCGTCAAAATTAACTTATTCGCGCTACGGCTGTATTTTAATTCCGTTTCAGCAATTCGTTTCAGAACAGTTCTGATCTTTCCAGGAAAATTTGTTTCTTCTTTTGCTCTAATAGAACTATTGAAAGGTTTTTCTGTAATAAAATTTGCCAGTTCCTCATCTTGCCCCCGCGATGATATTCTTCGGTGTTCTGAACCTTCCTTTCGGGCAAAGATTCCATTTTGTAAACGTGTTTTGGCTCGCAATACTGTACTTTACTAATGTTTAGTTTGCCCGTAATTTTTCTAATTATCCATCCGTCCTGAAGTCGCGTTATCAGAACAGGCTTCTTAAGTGGATTCAAATTTGACAATTTAAATTATTTAATTATCTATCATGTTAATGTCATACATTTACACCAAACAAAATATTAGTGTATTCGTTTTTTAGACGCCGACAGTATATATAGTAATATTTATAAAATATTTAAATTAGAAATAAACCTTGTACCTATTTCCCCTCCAGAAATTACTTTTGCAAAACAAATGTTTGAACTTGCATTCACTCAAAAATGTCTCGGTATAGTTACAATTTACGAAATAATTATGAATAAAATATATCTAATAATTCAATAAGACTTCAAAAGGCGTTAAAGATTTAAATTATGTGACAATAATAAACAGGACGTATTCATTTTGTCATATTTGCTTACAGCTTATGTTAATAAATGTATTTAAAGATTTCCTACAATTAAAAATAAAATAGAATTTAATTCAAAATATAGGTAATCTCAGATTTTAATAATTTATGGTGCCACCTAAATTTTTAATAAAAGTCTACGTTTTTTTTGCGTTAGAGAGACGGTTTTACATGGGCAAAGAAATTTATGAATTTATTGAAAATTCATATTTGTATTACACGATCAGATATGTTATTGAAACTATTCAGTTAATGCCAACCATATAATAGTGACTTTTATTTACTACCAACCTATTTGTGTTGTATTTATAAATTTAGTAGGTTACGTGGTTACGTCAAACGTATGATAGTATTTTTTTCTATTTTGCGTTCGAAATGAACTCATTATGAAACCCAAAACAGTATCGAAATGAGCTTCATTTCGATACGCTTTTTTTCATTTTTCAATGTTGGCGTTGTTCGAATACAGAAATAAATATCATTGCTGTCATTTGATTTTAAGAATTTATGTACATTTGACAGATATGATATATATTCGTATTTTATACAAACAACGTATATTGTATACAATTGTCAACAACATATATATGTTTCTATGTCACTCATGTTTATATTTTTAAATGAAATATCAAGTAATGTTAACGAAAATTAATAAATAATATGTAATATAATATACTTCGCGAATAGCAAGATTTAAATTTGAAAATGTCAAGTATCAATGTGACCAACTGCATGCTTTATATAAAAATTAAACTCTGAACTTTCAAATTAAATAATTCCAATTTAAGCAATTTATTAATGTAAAAAACGCAAAATAGAAAAAATAGTATAAAAACTCGTTTCATAAGGCCTTTTGCCGCACTCGCTCTTTAGAAAACTCGCCGCAAGCGGCTCGTTTTCTAAACTGATCTCGTGCGGCAAAATGGTGCCTTATGAAACTCGTTTTTTAATATACTATTATGCATATTTGTTCACAAATGTTCACAATTGTTCACTTATATCTAACGATACCCTACAATAGTCATAAGTAGAGCAGACCAATTTCCGTGCGCACCATGAGCGCCGGCATGGGAGTGTAATTCGTTATACTAGAATATGCGATAGAATAGGGACGCAACATGAGCTTGTTACCGATATAAGTATAGAAGTAGACACATTTATCCTATCAGAAATAATTAAATATACATTTGGTTTTCTGCTATTAAAGTAATATGCATAAACACACGAAAAACAAGAATAGTACATATTATAGCAGCGTTGTATTACCTATAAATAAAATGGAATATGTATGAAAAAATTGTGTGCACGACAGAGGATTTAAAAAAACACTTACCGTTTTAAGCGTCTTCCAAGGATTGACAAACTGGAGAAACTCGATTGTATATTTTCAACATCAGGTGCGTTTCTAAGGTTATTCCTGAAAAACGCTGTGAGGAAAAAATATGTTTATATTCGGAAAACGAGCGTTCTACATCTAGTGATGTTATATTCGCATAATCAAAATACTCTTTTAAGCAACTTAACGCATCTGTAAACGTGCCCTCACAAATACGTGTTAAGGTGTCAAAATCTGGATTGCTGTCTAAAACACAGTGACGCGCCGTCCTTATGGGTAAGGTCGTGCAGCGCACAACGGCGTCAAGGCCTTAAAGGCGCCTACGGCCACTTGTGATAAGTTAAATTTTAAAAATATTAAAAACATTTTTTGAAAGTTTACAACAAATCAACAAATTTACATAAAACAATTATTACAATTATTTTAGCAATGACAGCAATAATTTTATTGTTACTTCAAAGAGTGTACTTGGCTCAATACATATAGGGTAAAGGCGCCTATCAGTATTTCGCACGACGGCGCCGAAGATACTTGGCGCGTTACTGCTAAAACACTTTCAAATTTAATTAGAATACTTTCACTTTTTGCGTCTTCTACAGCACACAGTTGTGCGTGAACATCTTTAACGATTTGCAGTGATTCCTCTAACGACAGCGACGAATTTTCTAATTTAGTTATTGCTTCTTCTAGTCCCAAGTAATTCTCACGAATACTTTGTAAATCCATTTTAATCTGGGCATCTTGAAATTTTTTCTGGCTTGTATTGATAGCTGCACTTTCTTTCGGATCGAATGATAAAACCACGTCCTTAATTTTTTCAAAATGTTCATGATAGTAAAACCCCGCCCGTAACCCCAATGTACCCCAACGTGTCAGAATCGGCTGTGGTGGATCAGGGGTATGGGGACATAATTCGTGAAATATTCGAATACGTTTTGGAGATTTCAGGAATACTGCCTTTGTATTCGATATTAAAGCATCTACCTCTGGATAACATCTACGAACCTGTTCTGCCACAAGGTGTAGAGCATGGAGTTTACAAGTAATATGTAACAAGTTAGGACAATATTTTCTAAGAGACCGGCCTACAGAACACATGGTTGCGGCACCATCGGTCATAAACATTAATACTTGGTCTTTCGAAAGTTTAAATTTTTCCAAAGTATCTAATAGCACCTCTGAATTTTTTTCGGCATTACATTGTTCTAGTCGTCTGGATGCTAATAAAATTGAAGATGTTGGTTGATGTGGTTCCATATTACGCACCATCACATTAACTACAGATTGTTTTTTGCTGGCAGTTGTTTCGTCCACACAAAACTACAGTTTTTTATTTTTCAGTTCGGCTTTGATTTTATTTTCAACCTGTTTACGCACCGATGGTAAATTCCTTCGTAACGTTGTCGTGCTCGCTAATGTTTGATTCGCGTATTTATTCCAAAATGAAATAAATGAATCATTACTTAACAAGATAAACGGCAGTGTACACACAATCATAGTTACACATAGTTCATGTATAAATTGTTGTCGATTAATTTTGTTATTATTGTGCTTCGAACTGCTTACGTGTTCTTTACAATGTGTTTTTGACCAACACATTAGATATGTATTGCACACTAAACATTTAATTTTTGATCCATCGTATATTAAGTCTGGGAAATCCATAATAAACTTATTCACTTCGTCTGACAACGGTCGTTTTCTCGATTTATGTGTCGACGACATTTTATTACGTATGCTTACACTTACAAGTCTAAGCAAGTACCAAACACATACTGAATGCTTTTTATTAGTTCTGATGCAATACAATCATCCTCACATCGGCGCACATGGCGCGCACGGAAATTGGTCTGCTCTAGTCATAAGTTTCACATTGACATGGCTTGATGACGCCAAAGTTGGCAAGTAGTTTTGAAGCGAAATGTAACCATAATTCCCCAAAAGGTTGACGAAAAATTAGAGCTGGTTTTAATTCGTGAATTTCTTCTTGAATTTATTGTCGTCAAGAAATTCGCGACAATTTTGTGTAATACACGTTTCAATAAATTCAAGGTGACAAATTCATGAATTTCTTCGACCGTGTAAAGTCGTCTTTATATAATTTCTTTTAAATTGTTATTTTTAGTTTATATATATTACTATTAAGATAAAATAAAACAAATTTTATGAATTTTTATGATAATTAAAAAGTGAAATTCTTAAAATTTGTTTTATTTTATCTTAATAGTTATAATGGAATTTCATCAAGTAAAGGCCGAAACAATCATATATTTTATATATATTATTCATGATTATGATGTTTTAGTTCCTGATACATATTGCTTTGGATTTTTCCCCAATAAATAGTAAAAATGTATTTCAAAATGAATGTAGTATTATTTTGGATATCTGTGTATATCCGTATGTATTTATGTGTAAGAAAAACTGTATTTTTATGCGAAGCCTACGTGCTTGATGATTTGACCTTTAGACACAAGTTAACTGTTGACGAGAGCGTACATTTTTATTTAAGGGAGATAATTATCTATTGTAAATTCGGGTTGTTTTGAATTTAAATTGTTGTTGTGTTTGTATTTCAATTTCCCGAACTTTCTACGAGTTTGTTAATCTCGTAATTTTGAATATTTAATTTAATAACGATTCTCGTTAATGTGTCTCACATTGTTTTTTATGTAAGTAAAAATATATATATATATTTTAAAAGATATCTTATTTATTCAAAAGATTTGAATAGTATATTGTATTTCAATTGTTATTTAAGAGATTTAGTCTTAATTAATAGGAAATAGATAACAAAGAGGATCTTTAACATTTCTACGTAAAAAAAATATAATTGTAAAATTTTATTTCGTTTGGTTTTCAAGGGAATTTTTTTTGTTACATGTGAGCGCGCATGTAGTAGATTTTTATCGCGTTTTCATATTTATACAGTGTTTTTCTCTGGGGAGAAATTAAAAATAATCTTTATTATTATTTTAATATAAGTTTGTTCGGATGTCATAGAGGGTTTTTTATTTCATTTAGCTGTCAATATCAATGAAATTTTTACCTCTGGGTGTAATATATTACATTACACAATCTTTATACTTTATAAAGATAAAATTTTGTTTTCTTTTTTTGATTTTTGTATTAAATTTTCATTTTAAATTTATATTGTGATCTTTAATTTAATCATCCTTTCATTACGAGTTTTATAAGTAACTTAAAGATATTATAATTATTACATTTGTCAATACTCTTTTATTGGCGCCTTACAAATTTTGTAGAAGAGTCAACCACGTTTCCGATTGGGACCCTGAGAGGAAAGCAGTCCCATTTTTTGGAAATAAACCGACTGAATATCCTAGTTGGATAGATTTGTCGTGAACGGTGGTACAGCAAATATAAAAACCACAGTTCATAGCAATATGTTCTGTTGCATCTGAACCCGATGATAATGGTACGAAATTAACTGATGTATGACTATGTTGCCCTGTTCAAAGATAAACGACCCTTGTACTTTGTTTGCGTATACAAAACGCATATTGCAGACCTATAGCAAGCTAAGCTCTACGTCCTTCTCTGTCTGATCAAGTGGTCTGTTTTCACGGACTGTGAGGACTTAGCTTGCTAAATATAAAGTAGGAAGATTGCATTTGATTCATTGTGTATCCAAAATAAATTGAACTTTCTCAAATCCGCCATTTTGAAGTAGTTCTAGTAATTTTTTGATGACTGTTTATTTGAAATTTTCACTTGTTACGTCGTTATTTGTTAAATCTAACCTTTTATTGTTCTTTTTATTATTTATTTTAAGTAGTGGTTATAAGTAAAACGTAAAAATGAGTGATAAATAGCAAAAATGCCAAGCAGTTATTGGGCAGTTGCTCATTTTCTAAAAATTCAAAATTTGCCCTAATTTGATAGCCTGATGAGAGATTCATTGCCTCTCTCTGTGACATTATATTTGTGACATTATATAACAATTTTTTTATCACTGTAAACCAGCAAAGTGCACTAATTGGTGTTCGGACGGCAATTGACGAAATAAATATACGCCCTAGGACGAGCTGCCGATGGGATGTTACTCGAATGAACTCTCTACTTATAATAAATAATATAAAGCACTATGAAAGTTTACATATAATATATGACGGCATAACGAGTGAAGATTTCAAATAAACGGTAATTAAAAAACTACAAATCACAATATAATAGCATAAGATGTGACATATTTGTAACGCAGATCACTGCTTGCGCGACATTTCGGGCATTGAGACTTTTATTATCCTTGATTTTGCATTATTGTTTTAGTAATGTTAATAAATGTTAATAAAAGAAAAAAAAACTGTAAGTTATATTTCTTTATATTAATTAATATCAATAAACAAATTTAAATAAAATTACTGCACATCTTGAAACACAATCTCGCTACTCCATATCTCTGGTTCTCACCAGTTTTCACTGAATGTGAAAGTTGTGCTTACTATTTGTGAAGAGATTATTTAACAGTTGGAAGCTAGTGATTATTCCATATGTGTATTTAACGGCCTAAATCTATTCTTTATATTATTTTTCTAGTGTTATATACGGTGGCATTTTTGAGTGAATTTATATTTAATTTTAAATGTAACGGGTGTTCAGAAACATTCCAAGTCAAGTGGGCTCTGAACAAAAATCGTATATCTTTACTTAAGTATCTGATTTGTAATAATTATTAAATGTCAACTGTTGTCTGTCAAAAATCAATCTATCTCAGACATGACTTCATATTTTCAAGGACTACTTTGACTTCGAATGTTTCTGAACACCCGTTATTTCAAATTAAAGAAATTATTCTACTTCCACCATCTATGATTTCGTTTATTTCCTAAATATCGATGAACAGCGACATCTAAAAATAAATTTCTAAAAGTGCTACATATTGATTTGCACTCCCACCACATTATTTAAGAGTCAGATTAATTTCGCTCCTCATTCTTTTCGCAACGTTCGCGAAGTGAATTTACGTTACTTGCAGATGGTGTTTAATAATCGTTCATGGTAAAATTGTGAAGTGAAATCACATCGTTTGGAGAAATTAGTTGCAGAAGAAAAAATCGCTAACCTATTTCATATGAATACCGACGAAGAAATTAAAATCAGCAAAAAATTTCTGTAAAAAATTACGAGATTAAGCATGAAAATGAAGTTCTTTAGGTTTTTAATATTACAGTTTATCATTAGAAGTCCTTTTTTGACTGTGCAAAAGTGTCAGTGTAAAATTTTTTAAAATAAGAACCTTCAAAACAATTTAAGGGGCGTCTAAAGACTACAAAGTACGTGCTGTCAGTGTAACTAATAAAAGTGAGGTTATTTTTTTTTAATTACCTGAACGTATTTTAATTAATCATATTTTTGTGTGAACATTGTGCATGGCCGTGTAGAATATACATTTTTTTCGACGTTCAAGGACTAATTTCGTAATAAGGAAAATATCCGTACCCCACGTGCGTATTACCGACAAAAGTGTTTTTTAGCATAATCAAATTCCGCTTTATTAACATATTGAACGATTTCGTAAAAATTCGAACCATTTCCTTCACGCTGCTCCCGCCCTTCGATATGTTTGCCAGTGAACATAAATCGTCAGCATCATTTTCAATAAATCAGTGCCAATTTGTGGATGTGATCTTGGACAAAAAGAAGGGCTTGTGCACGAATAAGTCGATTAGGGAAATGGAGTCCAGCTTTGTACGTCCCAGAATTGGTTACAGGGCGAAGAACGATCCTGGCGACTGACACTCTGCCCGCATTTTCACGGGATATCGTCCCCTGAAAAATATTTGATATTGACACGTTAACACTTGAAAAATACACGGTAAGTTTTGACATGTAAAAATCGGTATCAACTAGTTTCCGATTTAGGAGACTTTTGCAATTAGTAAATGCCTATATTTAGAAATTTAACACAAATTGCGAAAAATATTTCCACGTATCTATTTATAAATTTTATTCAGAGATTTTAAGATTATTCATTTCTGACGTCGTTTAATTTTGGAAATATATTTTGCAATACATTACTACGTCCTAATATATTCTGTGATAGAATTTAATTTTGAGGGGACCGTTTAGGGATACTTATTTTGGGTATTACTTTCTCACGCAGAATAATATTAGACAGGTTCAGACATGTTTTTAATATGCGTCACTTAAATGAACAAAAGGAATTAATTTTTGCACTATGTATGCTTCAAGTTAGTTACTTGTTCAATCAATATATAGCAAAAACTATCGTCTTTTTACAACCGGTGTAACACTATCTCAAATTAAAGATAAGATTAAATACTTTTCCTGTTACGTAAATACCAATATATTTATTTAATTATATTTGCTTTTATTTTCTATAAACTCCTGTCATATGGCAAAACTGTCATGTAAACATAAAAATCTACAAACTGTGAAATTTAGAAGGATATTTCGTAATATTTTACTTAGAAATTCGATAAACAATTTTCACGTGCATCCTTTTATGTTAATTTTCTTATTATGACGTATGTAAGTTCATTCTTTGAACATTTATTATCTTTTCTAAGCTGTAATTGTATTGTTTTTAAAATATTTAATTTTTTTAATTTAATTTAATGAATTTTAATTTAATTTTAATAGAAAAACCTACTTGGTCCTTTAGCAATGTATTATTATTGATTTGGAGTTTGTAAAACATTACTTTTCTTGACATTTCCTATTTTTCCAATAGAATGGCGTATAATCCAGATCGTGGAGATTAAAGATAGAATACTGAAATAAAAATACTTACCCTAATGAGACTTTATTTGGTTTGTAAAAGAACACTTTCTTTTTCTTGCAATTTTTTTCTCGGTTGAATGACGTACTCGTATAATCCAGACACAGGGATTAATGTCAAAATGCCAGAACAAAACTGCACTATACTAGTGAAACATTTAATCTTATTGTTATTAAATAGGTGCTTAAATGTGCTTCCATTTTTTAGCTTCACGCTTTCTTGCTCTTTCCAGAAGAGTAATTTCCATAACACGAATCAAAATTTGTTGTAATCCGTCAAGGTCTTCGCTGATATTGTTTTTAACTACTGGAAGGTTAATTGTGTATTGATACGATGATTGGTCCAGAAACTACGTATCCTAACAAAGAAAACGCAAGTTTTTTTTGACAAAAACATTTTACTTTTCAATGTACAGTAGAATCTCGAAACCATGAACACAAAAAGTCCGAGACTGTTCACGTTATGGAATTTGTTCACGTTAGCGAGTAGATACTAAATATACACAGTTTTACTTATATATATATATATATATATATATATATATATATATATATATATATACCAGGTGTAGAATGGATTTTCGTACATAGGGATTTTACATGCAGAACTAATAATTTGCGAATATTCCCTCCCCTGATTATTTTATAGGAAAATGTTTAACACAAAAGTTGTGGACAAAAAAAAAATGTATCTAAATTCTTTGTTATTTATTTTCTAACACCTTCTGGTCCTGCTAGACTTGAAGAAAAAGTATTAGGAATGAACCGATAAATAGTACTAAAATTTTAAAATATCTTCAGCAAGTTTTTTCTTTTCTGTAAACGACTTAAAACCTATGCTTGAAACAAATTTAAACGCCTCTACTAAAATTGTCACATTCTTGTGTTAAATGAAAGAATTTTGTTACTTTGGTTGTCACACGTCACGGCTTTTGCTATTTTGTATCATTTCTTCAATTCTTTTTGCTTTAATTGTGAAGTCCCGGAGGCTGTTAATAAGCAAAGAAGAAAAAAATTGGGATCTATTTTTAATGCTATATATATATATATATATATATATATATATATATATATAAGGTAAACTTAATAAGTCGGCGATTAAAGGTCTGGTTTACTTTGTCAAGAGAATACAAAATATAAATGCATTTATATTTTGTATTCTCTTGACAAAGGCGTATTGCCGAAACATGTAGGGTTGTTTTAAATATATATACTCTGAAGTAAACCAGACCTTTAATCGCCGACTTATTAAGTTTACCTTATCATACCAAGGTCACGAAGATATTATATTTATATATATATATATAAATTTCGTCGAATGTTTTCGCGGTCGTTTGTTGAAGCGTTGTTCTTCGGGATATTTCGCCGCGTTTGGATGATTTCGTCCTGAGAAGGACAACTTTCTTCCTGACGTTTCGGTGACATCACTTTCACCTTTTTCTAGAGGATCTTCTCGTTGCGATGGTTACCATCGCATTGAAGTTACCATCGCAACGAAAAGATCCTCTAGAAAAAGGTGAAAGTGATGTCACCGAAACGTCAGGAAGAAAGTTGTCCTTCTCAGGACGAAATCATCCAAACGCGGCGAAATGTCCAGAAGAACAACGCTTCATATATATATATATATATATATATATATATATAAGTAAAAATTTCATTAACGGGTGAGCGGTCTGTCAAGTAAAAATAAAACTCCTTTATTCCACTCTATATTTCATAACGCATTGGTTACTTCATCAGGAGTGTCCACATGTTTAACAAAACCACAATATATTAAACAATATAACAATAACTAAATACTTACAATTTTAACTCTGAAGTGTAAGTATTTAGTTATTGTTATATTGTTTAATATATTGTGGTTTTGTTAAACATGTAGACACTCCTGATGAAGTAACCAATGCGTTATGAAATATAGAGTGGAATAAAGGAGTTTTATTTTTACTTGACAGACCGCTCACCCGTTAATGAAATTTTTACTCATACAGTACGGTCGATAATACTTAATAGTTAATAGTCTATATATACGGTATGCGCCAAAATAAACAACACTGAAATTACTGAAGTATATTATTTATTACTTATACATTATTATGTCTATAGAATACATGTTCAAAATGTGCGCCATGGCGTTGTAGGCACTGCTCATAACGGTTACGCAGATTGTCAAACATATTCGAGAACACAGGTTGCAGCATATTCCTGAAAAAGGAGACAATGGCACGCATTTCAGTGTTGTTTATTTTGGCGCATACCGTATATATATATATATATATATATATATATATATATATATATATATATATATATATATATACAGAGTGTCCAGAAACTCTCCTGACAAACGAAGACCGGAGATTCCTCTGATAATTTTAAGACAATTAAACCCAAATTCACCTAGTCCGAAAATGCTTCCTAAGGGAGCTAGAGTTCTTTGAAGATGGCGCCTTGTATTTATTTTTTTTTAAATTCCTCCAGAACGCTTCTATTTAGAAAAACAAAAACTGGTATGCTTATTTATCCTCCAGAGATGAATCGATTCCATCAATTGCGAATTTCTAGTACCGGTCATAGGCGTCTGTTTTGGGTAGGTCAACAGTTATTTTAAGGCATAACTTTTTTGTCTTTAACTTTTAAGCATTTGTGACACTAGATTATTAAATTTTCAGGTATTCCAGTACTAAAATGTACTCTTACTTTAAGTCGGTAGGATACACCGTTTTCTAGAAAAATCGATTTGTAAATTTTTCGTTTTTTCTTCATTAAAGTTCAATTTATTATGTACCTACTTATTTTTAGCGACGAAGTTGACTATCAAGGCATGGATGAAAATTAATTTAATAAATTAAAAACAAATTATTTATTACAATGGAACGAAACTAACAAAAAAAGAACAAGTATCAAAGGTAGATTGTTACAAAAGTTGCTCGATGTGATGACCATTAGTCTCTATGCATAAGTTTACCCTTTTGCTTAGAGAACGCCGAATTCTTGCAAAAATTCCAAAGTTATTTCTAAATTCGTTGCAAGCATCATGTATCCTTAGCCAGAGTTGTGCGCGATTTTGTATCGGAACGGAATAAACAAATGCTTTTATGTATCCCCAAACACAATAATCGCAAGGATTCAAATCCGGCGACCTTGCTGGCCAAGCAACTGGACCGCCTCTTCCAATCCAATGGTCTTCGTAGTTATTATCTAGAAAGTCTCGTACATTCCTGCTAGAGTGGGCCGGACAGCCGTCCTGTAGAATCGTTGATGAAGAGCTGTAAATGTTGAGTGAGTGGGATGCTGACGATTGGGAAATTTTTCAGCGTATCTACGTTGCGCCGCTCGAGCGTTACACCTCATTTCGCCATAAACTAAATGCATATCGGCGTATTCCTCATAGTCATTAGTAAAAACCATTTTTTTTTAAATTGAAATCGTTGTGTTTGAATAACACAAAGTAAAAAATGAAAAGATAAACTTAGCGAACTGACAACAATTTGACAATGAAAAACGTAGGTTTTACTTCTGTTGGCAGTTCAGAGCTAACTATTGCAAAAAATAAAAAATTGAACTTTAATGAAGAAAAAACGAAAAATTTACAAATCGATTTTTCTAGAAAACGGTGTATCCTACCGACTTAAAGTAGGAGTACCTTTTAGTACTGGAATACCTGAAAATTTAATAATCTAGTGTCACAAATGCTTAAAAGTTAAAGACAAAAAAGTTATGCCTTAAAATAACCGTTGACCTACCCAAAACGGACGCCTATGACCGGTACTAGAAATTCGCAATTGATGGAATCGATTCATCTCTGGAGGATAAATAAGCATACCAGTTTTCGTTTTTCTAAATAGAAGCGTTCTGGAGGAATTTCAAAAAAAATAAATACAAGGCGCCATCTTCAAAGAACTCTAGCTCCCTTAGGAAGCATTTTCGGACTAGGTGAATTTGGGTTTAATTGTCTTAAAATTATCTGAGGAAACTCCGGTCTTCGTTTGTCAGGAGAGTTTCTGGACACCCTGTATATATGTATGTATATATATATGTATATATATATATATGTATATATATATATATGTATATATATATATATATATATATATGTATATATATATATATATATATATGTATATATATATATATATATGTATATATATATATATATGTATATATATATATATATATATATATATATGTATATCATTTATTTAATAATATACAACGTTGCATAAAATAGCTAGTGATTTTTGATTGAATTTATTTGCTAGAAATGCTGAGCAAAATTGCTTTCTCTTGCAATCGTTTTAAGTTTATAATGTCTTCAGCATACAAATTGTTTGTACGCGCCATATTTTTTGCTTTCACGCCATCCGAATGTGGTACTTTAGGAATTTCAAGTTCTTGATTTTTTAATAATTTATCGTCTTCATCATCTTCATCTTCGCTTTCATATGTAACTGTGTCTTTATTCCATTCTTCAATATGAGTCTTTGTGTATTGGTCTATGGTCGGTTCACTTTCAAGATTATTCAATAAAGTGATTGTTTCAGCTACAATTTCGGAAGTTTCTTCATTCCATTTTCGTTGTAAAACACTTAAGGGGAGAGTGTCTTCTTCGTCAGATTCAGTATTGTCACTGTCTGATAATATGTTATGCCAACTTTTAGCGATAACAGATTGCTCCAATTTATCCCATGCAGCGGCTAGATTCAATACAGCATCCTTTAACGACAGATTTTTAAGAGCTTCCTGAATATTTTCTGTACTGGAAATTATAGAGGTCAGTAAACTGTTCCTATGATAAAGCTTAGTGAGCCGTAAGGCGTTCTGATCCATCGGCTGTATCAATGGTGTGTTACGTTAGTAGGCGTAAACATTGCAAATATTTTGCCACCAGTTGTTTTTAATTCTGCTTCCAAGGGATGAGAAGGAGCGTTATCAAGAAGAAGGATGACATATTCTCTGATGTTTTTACTGCGTAAAAAACTCTAACCTAAAATTATGAAAATCAACTACGGTATCTTTTTTTTGTTTGAACTTACCTCAGGAACGAACTGATTAAAGAAACAGTCTTTAAAAATATCTTTCGTCATCCATGCATTTGCGTTGTTCTTGTAGACAACTGGATTGCCGAAATTTTTAAAACATCTAGGCTGATTTGCTTTTCCAATTATGAGCGGCTTTAATTTGTGCGAGCCAGCTGCATTTGTACAACCGAGGAATGTAATTCTTTGTTTCGCAATTTTCATTCCCGGAGCCTTTTTTTCAGCAAGTGTAACATAGGTCCTATCAGGCAACAGTTTCCAAAATAATCCAGTCTCGTCAGCATTATAGAGTTGATGTTCATTTAAATCAAATTCCGCAATTTTTTGTCTCAATTGTTGTTTAAAAGGATCCACTAGATGTGGCTGAGATGATAATTTTTCTCCGGTAATTTTTAAATGACGAATTCCGAAGCGCTTTTTAAAACGTTGGAGCCACCCATATTTGGCATTAAATTTATGTGTACTTTGATGCACCTTATCATAAAAAAATAAAGCCCTTTGCCGAATTATTTCAGCAGTAAACGGAAAGTTTCTCTGGCGCTGTTTAAGAAACCTCTATAGAATTTTTTCCATTTTTGGATATTCCGCTTCTCTTAATGTACATTTTTTGCTAGATGTTGACGTACTAGCCAAAACAGCAACGAATTTTTCTTTTTATTTTTAATTGAACAAACTGTTGATTTTGCTACGCCATACTTTTTTGAAATGGCCGTTACGCTCAAACCTTTTTCATAATCTATTGGTTTACTTTTTTCACATAAAGACAAACACTTTGCATTCACTTTTGTCATGTTACGACAGTTAACGTACCGCACAAGAGCATTCACTGAACACTGTGGCCTGCTTTTACATATTGTAGCATATCATACAGACAGGGAAACCCCCGATGACTTAAAAATTAAAACTATTCATTCTTCACGTTTTCGAGTATGTTCGTTGTTCATACTACAGAGTATGCAATAGAAAATATTTTGTGTTCATGGTACTGAGATATTCACATAAACGAATTTTCACGTTAACGAGATCTTACTGTATATCCAATTCAAATTTCACTTATGTACTTATATCTATAGCGTTTAAAGACTAGTTAAATCTATAATTTGAAAGAATTAATATTAGATCTTGAAAAATTCCTTGTATCTGTCATAATTCTACATAATTTCATTACTCAATTCCCATATTTGTAAAAGTTAGCAATACACGTCATAATCATACTAAACCATGCATGAAGAACAGATTAAACGAAAAATTCTTAGAATAATTATCGTATTTAAGCATTTATGTCATTCCTAAGCATGATAAAAATCTTTTCGGCACTTGAATTAAATTCAATTCGTCACCAACATTATGACAATTCAAGACCGTATCTAGGTTTTGTGCCAACAGAAATTACAAATTATTCAAAAGCATTAATGTGTCATGAAACCATTTAGATAACAATTTACGATTCTACGCCAATCATGAGATGTTCTACAAATTAAATTTGGAATTTACCCGATCGTTTCCTTATGGAATTCCAATGACAATGTTGTGAGACAGAAACGCATGCGTCTGGTGGTTGAAATAAACGCTTGTAAATACGTACTGTGTGTGTCTATGTAACGTGTGTTCATTTGAAAAGTCAATCTAGGTTACTTTGAAATTATGATAGAATATAATATAATATATATATATATACCGTGTGGCCGGATCGATAGCGCGATGCATGTATTAGTAACTACTGGTCGACTATAATGGGCGTGCCAACTTGAAATGCCACACCGACAGCGGGCATATTATAAGAATTCATTTTCGTGATATTTATTTATCATTCTTTCGCAAAATTGCATACGGCGGTAATAATAATCGGGAAAAGGAACTTGTGAACTTGTAAATTTGTATGAACGATATTTATTAGTACGTAAAATATTTTGAGCCGTTGTTTTGCTGATACCCAATTCGCGGGCAATTTATCGAGACGACATAGTGGGATTTACTTCGACTAAAGCACATACTCGAATTTCTATATCACTTATATTCTTATCCGGAACAACTTTACTTTTATTAGTTACTATAGAAAATGTAGTTTCGAACCGATTAACTGTCCTACGAATGGTGCTTGCATTGGGAATTTGACTTTCAGGGTAATTAACTGCAAATAAAGCTCGAGTTACTTCCGCGGAATTACCACCGTAAAATTGTTTAATCATAAAGAGTTTTTGCTCCGGTGTATAATACTCCATTTTTTAAATGACCGTTACATACACCAACAACGCGGTTTATTAAATAATGTGAGCGAGTAGTTCCCCTGACGATATAAACATTGCAACTAACACCCATATGCGGGAGCGACAGCTACGAGTAATGCGCTTGCGCGCCTACACCGTCTAAATGTGAATTTATTGGACAAATACGACTGCATCATAGGGATATGCGATATACTAGGCTCTCTTGTAATCCATTGGAACATTGCGTCTACTTCTTTACCGTTCTAACACACGGACACCTCTGTATGTTTTGCTTACACTACAGGTTTCGCTATAGTGCAGACGCACGCGGCCACATGGTATATTATTAGTATGTGTTTGTTGTTCCGTAAACGTAAATCCAAATGACATTTGATAATGTCAATCACAAATATCAGTTAGTGCATAAAATAATCGTGCGTCGATTCTGGTTTGAATAAATTGCTTCTCAGTTTTAAAATGGCTTTCACTTTAGAACATAAAATTTTTTTAGTCCAGGCTTATTTTCGAAGTGGTAATAAAATTGATGGTTTATGGGTTTATTCAGTTCAAGATTGCATGGTAGAATTTCAAGTTGAGTATCCACATTTTGTAATTATACAATTTAAGAATACTTTGGATAGAACTTTAAAACTTTTTTTCTGAAACTGGTAGTCTCATAAGAAAATCAGGCAGCGGAGCAGTTAAGAAACGTACACCTCAAGTTGTCAATCGTGTTGAAGAAATAATGGAAAATGAACCACAAACATCTGTTCGACATTTGAGTCAACAAATAAACCTTTCTGTTGGTACAACTCACAAGTTATTAAAAAAAGATATGCAACTTTATCCATACCGTGTCACAGCAGTACAAGAATTGTTAGAAATTGATTACCCACGTAGACTATAGTTTTGTAATTGGTTTGTAAATATGAACAATAATGGAGAACTTTCGCAAGGAGTCATCTTTACTGATGAAGCATGGTTTTATAAAACGGGATACCTAAATTCACAAAATACAAGAATTTGGAGTAATGAAAATCCACATGTAATTAATGAAGAATCGCTACATCCAGAGAAAATTGGTGTTTGGGCAGCGATAAGCCAAAGGCGAATCATTGGACCAATATTTTTTCAGGGAACGTTAACTGCTCAAAGGTACCGTACGGAAATTTTACAACCATTTGTCAATCAGTTGCATGGTGATGAACTTCAAAATGCATATTTCCAACAAGACGGAGCACCTTGTCACTGTACTGCAGAATCTTTGGATTATTTAAGAGAATTTTTTGATGACCGTATAATTAGTCGAAATACTGAAATTGCCTGGCCTGCACGTTCATGCGATTTAACACCTTGCGACTTCTTTTTGTGGCCTTATCTAAAAAATAACATATTTCGAACACCTATATTGAATTTGAATGATATGCTACAGAGAGTCGAACAGAAATGCATGGAAATTAATAACAATCCAGTAATGTTGCAGAATATCATCAGAAATTTTGAACGGAGGATTTTAAAGTGCATTGATCTTGAAGGATAACATTTTCAACGTTTGTTATAGTTTTCAATAAATACTAAATATAATATATTTGTTATTTATTTGTATGTATGAAACTGTCAAAATATACGACTTCGTAGGTTAAGTAGTAAATTTTAATTTACACATGCTACTAGATTGACTTTTCAAATGAACACTTGTTATATACAGATACAAATTTGTTTTTATACACATTTGTATTATTTTGTATCAAAGCTTGATGTGAGTTGTCGCATCGATATGCTAATTTGTTTTTGTCATAAATATGACTTCAAAATAGAGTTCAGTTTTGATAATGGAAGAAGTTAATCTAACCAAGCCTAAAAAAATACAAAAATAGCAATAGCAATATCAAGACTATGTTGTTTTTTATTTTCAATTAATTTTGCATCGTGAGTGATACTCCACCTGGATAGGCAATTATCAAACTGTGATCAGTAATTTCACAATTTCTAGACAAACTTTATACCCCATAATACATAAATGTACCTTTTTCTCGTTTCCAAAATCAAAATCTAGAAAACGGATACTCAGGGATACTAGAGATACACTAAAGATTGTTATATGAAGAATGTTTCCTCTTAAAAAATATAAAGAAATCAGAGAGAGTTTCTAACTATTAAAATAACACTTCTAAAGCTGGCTTTCCTTGATGGCCGTTAACGAGAATGCATACATAAAACCTGTAGTTTTCTTGTAATAAATGCAACTCAATTAGACTTCAATTACACATCGTATTTGACCCAATTCCACACAATCTTAAGCAACAATAAAATGGAAACTTCGTATTTGTAATCTCTTATCTATTACGGTCCTGATACACAATTTAAATTAACGAAATACTTCAGCACTTCAATTTACTACTTTAGTAAGTTGCGTAACCTCTTTCTGATTGAAAAATTAGACAAAATTGTTTGTGAGACTTATCAATTAAATAATGCGACATATTACATACTATGAATTAATAGATTAGATACGACCGTTTAAGAATATGATCACAGACGTGCGTTTTATTTTATTTCGTCTAACGATTATCTGAGATTTTTATTTCCTAAACTTAAACCAAAAAAATATATACAACGTGTCCACTTAAGTATGAGACAAATGGGAAATATTTTAATTTTTGATTTCACAGAAAACTTTATAGAAAAGAAAAGTTCGTGCATCCTAAGAAACTTGATATTTTGTATTCAGGGTTGCGTTGTACCGCGATATCATAAAGTTTCTGGGTCCAAGATGGCATTGAAATAGAAAATATATGTCTGAACTTTATCCATATTATCATACTGGTAACTTAACCTTAATTTTTGAAAATTATTTTGATAGTGTCATCGTGACATCAATAAATATGTCATTTGATTTAATAAAGGTACAATAAAACAACAAGCTCAGCTTGTATTCAAAATTTTATTAATAAAAAAAGGCAAAATTAAAGCAAATGTTGAAATTGTTGTCCGTTATTTTCAATTCCCAATGTGACACGCCTTTTCATGCTGTTAAAGGCATTTTGCAGCATTGCGGGCGTTATTAATGCACATTCGTCAATAATTCTCTATTGCATATCTTGCAAATTAGCAACAGGAGTTTTAAATATTCTATTCTTTAGGTGAGGAAACACGAAAAAGTCCATAATTGTCAAACAAGGTGATCGTGGTGGAAACTCAACTTCCGTATGTAAACTTATGATCCGATCGTCAAAAAACTCACGAAGAAAAGCAATATTTTCTCGTGTTGTGTGTGCCGTTGCACCATCTTGTTGAAAGTATCCATATTGCAATTCATCATCATGCAACTGTTCAATAAATTCATTCAGAATGTTTCTATACCTCTCAGCATTAATTGTGAAATTAAAAAAAATAGGGCCAACAACTCTGCGGCGAGAAACTGCTAGCCAAACACCAAGTTGCGCATTATGAAGAAACGATTCAATAAAAATATGAGGATTTTCACTACTCCACATTCGAGTATTTTGGGAATTGACATACCCCGAAAGATGAAACCATGCTTCATCAGAGAAAAATGACAAATTTAGCAGGTCATCATCTTCTATTAAGTTATTTGCAAACCACTGGCAGTACGCACAACGTCTAGGGTAGTCTACCGGCAAAATAGCCTGATGTGATTGCATCTTATACGGATGCATGTGTAAGTTTTTCTTTACAATTTTCTGACATGTTCCATAAGAAAGTCCAATCTCTTGAGAAAGGCGTTTCAAAGGTTTTGTGGGTTCATTTACCATACGTTGACGAACATCATTTATAACTTGTTCCGAACGAACAGTTGGTCTACCAGTACGTGATTTATGACCCACAGAACCAGTCTCACGAAACACACCAACACAATTGGAAAGGCAATTATAAAAATCTTTGGGAATTACAGCTAACTCTGGAAAGTGCTCTCTAAAATCATCCAAACATGCACGTTGACTGTACACCCAAATTCCATCAATTCGCACTCCACTCCGAAAATAGGCTTCAATCATGTACGCTTTTTGCACTATATTGTAAACCATATTTGAATTTACTCGAATGTGCTATGTTTCAAACTCGACGTTCAAACTTGCTTTCAGCAATTCTAACACATTAATGGATGACAGATAATGTCACTGTCAAAATAATTTACAAAACAGAGTTATAGTTCCTAACTTAAGTTCAGACATACAATTTATATTACAAAGCCATCTTCGTCCTAGAAACTTTATGATATCACGGTATTACTTGGTTAGAGGAAAAATTAAAAAACATTGAAGTTGCCGTAAGAGTACGCTACACTTATTTTTAAAGATATCAAAAATATTCATTTAAAAATGTTGTTTCAAATTTCAAAATATGCTCAAATACGAATTGTTATTTAAAATTTCGAAAAAATAAAAATTAAATTATCGAGCAATAATAATAGCAAATACGCAATAGTTTTTAACATCCATCTATGTGACAGTAGTTCTATGGTTGTCATTTGTATTGTCACTTTAGTAATAAATTTTATGTGATTGTCAGATCCGCTGTCACTTTAATAATTAAGTAATTTTAAGACAATTCATTAAGTTACGATATTACCTACCAACTATGGCTGAACGGTTAACTATGCAAGAGCGAGCTGAATTAATTCTTATTTGCGGAGATAACTACAAAACATGTAGAGACGCAGCTGATATTTTTAATGAAAGACATTCCAACAAATTTATTAGTTTCCAAAGCCTCTCAAGAATTTTAAATCAGTTTAAAGCAACTGGTAGTTTAGAAATGCGTTACAAAAAAAGTAGGGAAAAGCAAGTGAGACATTTCGAAAATTCTTTACGTGTTATGCAAAGTGTAATTGAAAATCCCAAAATTTCTGTCAGAAAAATTGCAAGCAATTTGGATATTAAAAAATCATCAGTAAGCAACATTTTGGTTAACAATAGATATCACCCCTATAAGCCAAGATATATTCAAACTTTGCAGGAACGGGACTACAACAATAGATTTGAATTTTCTTTGGATATTCAAGGTACATTAGAAACGCAGAAAACGTTTTTCAAAAGCATTTTGTTTACTGATGAAGCAACCTTTACTACTAATGGTGTTTGTGTGTGCACAAAATTGTCGTTGGTGGTCGTCTGACAACCCACATTTTAGAATTCCCTGCAAGAATCAATATTCGCAAAAGGTAAACGTTTGGTGTGGAATTTTAAACAGAAAAATTTTTGGTCCGTATTTTTTTCAATCGTCATTAAATTCACAACGATATTTGGAATTTCTACAAACATACCTCGATAACGAATTAGACGAATTGCCACTTAATATTATAAGAACCCTTTGGTTTATGCATGATGGAGCACCTGCACATAGTGCACGAATAGTTGTAGACTATTTAAATGAAAAATTTGGAGAAAGATGGATGGGACGAAATGGACCTTTTCCATGGCCAGCGCGCTCGCCCGACTTAAACCCCATGGATTACTTTATCTGGGGATGGCTAAAGAATAAAGTATATTCAGAAAGGCCGTTTCAGAATTTAGAAGAATTGAAAAACAAAATAGGAGATGCGGTACTGTTCTTAAGAAATAATCCTATTGTGTTACAACATGCATGCGAGGATTTCAACAGGCGTACAAACATATGCATTCAACGAGAGGGGCATCATTTTGAATAGCTTTTTTTTTTGTTTGTATTTCTGAATTTGTTGTTTTTGTTAATTTCATATTTATTTTGTAATATAAAAATGTATTTTCATAAAGTTATATGCAAATGATTTTTGTTTCATTCTATTGCATTTCAGCGATAAAAAAATTGATATCGAATGTAAATGATTTCACGTGCAATTACATAAAATTTATTATTAAAGTAACAATACAAATGACAACCATAGAACTACTGTCACATAGATGGATGTTAAAAACTATTGCGTATTTGCTATTATTATTGCTCGATAATTTAATTTTTATTTTTTCGAAATTTTAAATAACAATTCGTATTTGAGCATACATATTTTGAAATTTGAAACAACATTTTTAAATGAATATTTTTGATATCTTTAAAAATAAGTGTAGCGTACTCTTACGGCAACTTCAATGTTTTTTAATTTTTCCTCTAACCAAGTAATACAACGCAACCCTGAATACAAAATATCAAGTTTCTTAGGATGCACGAACTTTTCTTTTCTATAAAGTTTTCTGTGAAATCAAAAATTAAAATATTTCCCATTTGTCTCATACTTAAGTGGACACGTTGTATATAAAGGAAAACAATAAGTAGCTGTTGTTAATAATTTGAGTGTGTACAAGTGTTTGTATTTATATAGAACATAAAATTTGAATAATATCGACTCTACAATTACTAAAAAATCATATTTACAATGTAATGTGATGATTACTTGATTATTACATAACAATATATCTGTAACTAAGTATTTAAAGCATATTTCATAATATTACGATTAAAAAAAAGCACATAAATAGGTTAGAGCGTCGTTAAAATAGATTATAAAAAATAAAGGGCCTAAAATAGAGCCTCGCGGTACTACAGATTAAAGTATTGGCTCGATAAATGTCTCCGAAATTTTTCTTTTTTGGACAGATCTTATTTGTATTATTGAATAGTTAGAAAACAATGTATGTGCATTACCATGTGATTTTATAATCAACAGGTTTTGAGAAACACGCGCAAACACAGTAGATGACTAATATTTACCATTCGTTACGACAGTAATAGGAATTCGATTATAGTAAAATATTTCTGGAACGAAAACGCATTCATTTCGTCACACTATTATTCAGGACATTCAATTATATACAGTCTGTCTATGAATAAACCGAATTTGTTTAACTTTTTATTTTTCGACAAAATGTGTTTACGTAAAATTTATACTAGTTTTCCATGGAATCTATAGGTATGTATTTTAAAATTAAAAACTAACTTTTCTTGAAGATACAATGAAAATACAATCATCATAAATTCAATCTAAGATGAGAAACTATTTATAAATTTTCTACACAACAATAATTCTAAAAGTATTTAATCAATTTTAGAAATGCTTTAATTTACTTAAATTCATTACAAGCGTAAATTCGCAGTAAAATATACAATTCAGTATAATTTATTTCAAATTATAAGAATATGACTTTGAACGGCTCTAATGCTTTTATTGCACCACCTTCTGTGATGATAATTATTATACCTGGTCTCCTTATTGAACGGGTACGGTAAACCGTAAATCGTAAACGGTAAACCGCACCCATTCAATAAGGAGACCAGGTATAATAATTATCATCACAGAAGGTGGTGCAATAAAAGCATTAGAGCCGTTCAAAGTTATATTCTTATAATTTGAAATAAACTATACTTTGTTTTGACATACATTCTATCTATAAAATGCAGTTTATAAACTTGTTCGAACAAATTCGTAAGCTCTTCGTACAATTTCGGTAGAAGTACGTTTTGGTGATTGAAAAGTTACATGCTCACACATAACAAAATCTGTTAAAATATTTTGCAAGACAATCTCAGAGAAAGGCAAATTTAAATCCGTTACAAGAATACCACTTCAGTACGGCAACGATCCTAAACATTGCTCTTATGTTGCAAACTTCGCTGCATTTCCTTAACGTCAACCACATAAAAAACTTAAAAGCTAAAAGAACATTAAAAATGCATGATATGATGTATCTGATCCAAACACGGTTGGGGTATTCCTCGGCGCGTTCGAACGTCATAAACGCTAAACTAGGTGGATTAATAAAAGATGTCTCGTTAAGACCGCTTATTTTGAATTTAGCGCCATCTTTTTGGTGTCGCTCGTATAGCGTTGTTGTTTGACAAATATCGTGTGTAGACTTGTCAGATTTTTTCCACATTCCAGGATCCTACTCAGTATAAGTTAATACAGGGCTGTCCAACTTCAAGTGGACCAAGGGCCGCTGTAAATAAATTTGCGGTTGTGAGGGCCGCATCATAAAATACTTCGTATGCAACTTTATCAGTGATTTGTAATAGGTACAAAAAAACGTGTTTGTTTGTATAATTATTTTTATTTATTCAAAAAAAAAAAAAGAAATATACCAAAAAAGTTAGTGGGAAGTTTGGGGATGTTGGTTTTCACTAACCAGTGTATCAATATTAACATTAATATTTGTTGTTGACAAACGAAGCAACTGAGTAAGTGAGTTATCAGACAGGGAACACCTATATTTTGACTTTATAAATTTCATGTTGGAAAAGCTGCTTTCGCAAAGATACGTGCTTCCCAGCATTGAGCCCATCATAAGGCCTAAGTTTCGCAAGTTCGGGTAACGTTCTCCTGGGAGTAACTTAAAAAAGTCCAATCCTATTTCGGTTCTTCCCTGGTAAAAAGGATCCGACTGCAAATCACACAATTCCAGTTGAAGATCTGCTCTGCTTACGTTCTCAACAGAAATTGTAAGTGGCTGAGTAAAAACTGAAATTTCTCCTTCGATTTTCTTAATGTCGCTAAATCGGTTTTCGAATTCTTCTGTAATTGTGTCAATATATTTTATATGAGTTAAATATGAAACTTTCTCAAAATCTTGCATTTCTTCAAAGTGCTCTTTACAGCTTGGAAAAAATGAAAAATCTTGTTTTTCTAGTGAAGACTTGAAAAGCTTAATTTTATTTTGAAATCCTCTTATGTGACCATATAAATTCGCAATATTCTGCTGCTTTCCTTGTAGCTTCAAATTTAATTCGTTAAGGTGAGATGTCAGATCTGTTAAAAATGCAAGGTCTGAGAGAAACTTTGCATCTACCATTTGATTTTCCATTTCCGTAGTGTCGGACTTCACGTCATTTTTAAGGAAAATGGGAATCTCCTTTCGTAGAGAGAAGAAACGTTGCAAACAGTTTCCGGACGAATATCAGTGTGAAGTAACAAGTCCCCATATGTAGCATCTACTTCGGCCAAAAAATCACGAAACTTTCTGTGAGTCAAAGCACGATTGCCCCCTCTTATAATATTAGTTATTTTAACAACCACTTTCATGACATTCGATTGACGTAAGGACTTTCCGCATAGGGCCTATTGGTGAACAATGCAGTGTATCACAGGACAATTGATATTGTTTCGTTTTAAGAGTCCTGCAAATCCAATTTCAGTTCCTATCATATTTCTGGCTCCGTCAGCAACAATACAGGAACATTTATCGAATCCCCCATAGTCAGATACCACCTTATTCACAGCTTCAAAAATATCCGTACCTTTGGTGGTACCATGGAGGGGAAAAAGATCTAGCGTCTCCTCTGATACACTGAAGTCTTGAATAGTTCGAACAAAAATTACAAGTTGGCTGATGTCAGATAGGTCATTGCTTTCGTCCAGGCAGAGTGAAAAATATTTACATTTTTCAATTGTGTCGTGCAATTTTTTGGATACATATTGATTAATGTGCTCTACACGTCTTGCAATTATTTGATGCGACACTGAGACTGTTGCGAATTTTTCGGCAATTTTTGTTTCATTGAATTGTTTTGCCATTTTCATTGCACAATTCTTAATAAGAACTCCATCACTAAAAGGTTTTTTCGCTTTGACAATTTCCAGCGCTACTTCGTAAGAAGCGGCAATACTGCATTTGTTATCAGTGTCAGACTTTTTGAAAAAAATTAGTTTTAGCTTTTTCTTATAATCCGTAATGATACCATTTCTAGACTCGCCTGTATACTGCTGAAACTTTTTCTCGTGTAACGTAGTGTAATGTCGTTTTACATTATATTCTTTAGGAATTGATAGTATTTGCATACAAACAATGCCCTGAAGTTTATTATTGTTGTTTGTGATTAAATAGTCTGATTCCCAACGGTCATTATAAACTCGATGTTCGTTTGAAATTTTTCTTTTCCGCGAAGACATATTTCACTTAAAAACCTTAAATTGAGTTGCTGCGTACCGCACACCAGAACAAAATAACTACAATTATAAACAAATAAACACTTGACCGTAACAATTAACTTCGCGAACCGTATTCAACGTTTTTCTGTCTGAGTCTGTATCCCACAGCCACTCTATTTACTATTAACTCGTCAACCTTCTTATTATATACGCGCGCATGCCTATTCGAATGTTCGAAAGCGGCCTAGCAAAATCTCCAATGTTCCAGTAACTTCGTTGCGGCGTTCTATCCTACGCCAGTGGCGTCACATAACCTATGTATGTGTTATTTTATTTCATCATTTCATCGTTGGTGTAGGAATGACTCGCTTGTATATATTTTTGTTTTTAAAGCATATTTCGATATTTTTTGAGGCCGCAAAAAACGCCGTGGCGGGCCGCATGCGGCCCGCGGGCCTCATGTTCGACAGCCCTGAGTTAATATATACGTACGAACGTTTTTAAAACACAGGTTTTATAAAGAACATGTGTTCGTATGAAATTACAACTCAGCATTTTTGTTAATATGTATATACAGTCCGATAAGATTTAAGTATTGGCAAAGAAATTACTTATTGTAAGAGATGTTTGCAAAAAGTTTTTTTTTTACGAGACGCGCCCAGTTACAAAAGAAACATTGCGAATTTGAAGATAAGCAGGTGCATTGTATGCATCGTGTTAGGTCATATAGGCCGGTCAGATCTTTATATTTGCGTTAAGCGCATTGAAGTTTTAAGCGCTATTGAAAAATTGCAAAATACTCGACTCGATAATGGAGTGGTACAAATAGTGGACGAAGTGGAAACATTACTGTACAATATAGACGACGCAAAAAACGTTCGGGTAAAGTTCCATGGTGTTTTAAACAGGTGATTTTATAAAGAAAATTTTCTCATTGCTTGCCGAGACAAACTTATCTAGTGGTGTAAGCTTTTTACCGATTTCATCCATTTTAGGTAAGTGTTTTTTTATCTCTCGCTGAGTTATAATTTCTTACGAACATGCCTTCTTTACAAAACGCGATGTATATTGAAAACATTTGTACATATTAGCTTGTACTAAGTAGGACTCTGGAATATGGGGAAAACTAACAACTCCAGTCATGTGTGAACATTGAGGTTTAATCATGGAGAATTACCCGGACGCACAACGCATAGAAATTATGAAAATCCACCACCGAAATGGTGAGAGTTTTGCGGAGACGATTCGAAAATGTTAATTTTTCAGTTACCATAACACGCTTCTCACCGTACAGTGGTCCGATTAATAGAGATATTTGAAGCGATTGGGTCAGTTCGTGCAGCTCGGTCCAAATAAAAACATTGCAGCAGTTAGTAAGAGTGTTCACCAGCATCATTCCATCTCGATTCGCTATTGTCCTCAGCAATTGAGACTTTCACAAAGCAGTTTACAGCGAATTTTGAATAAAGATCTGCTTTTGCATGCTTAGAAGATTCAGTTGGCACAGGATTTGAAGCCAAAAGACCATGCGCAGTGCCGTACATTCACAGAATGGATTACAGCAACAAATAAATAATGATTTTTCGAAGAAAATCATCTTCACTGATGAGGCGCATTTCGAACTTGATGTCAACAAACATAATTGTCGCATTTGGGGAGCTGAGAATCCAAGAATGAGACTTCCACGTCCCACGCATCTACCACGAACCATTGTTTCGTGTGTATTTTGGGCTGGAGGAGTGATTGGACCGTTCTTCTTCGAGAATGCGTTCACCGTCAACAGCGTTCGTTACCGTGAGATGATAAACAACTTCTTCTGACCTCAAATTGCTGAAATGGATCTCGAAGACATGTGGTTTCAACAAGACGGTGCAACCTGCCACACAGCGAACGAACAAGAGAATTGTTGAAGACGAAATTTAAAGGAAGAGTTATATCGCGTCGCGGCGATGCGAATTGACCACCAAGAGATCATCCAATTTGACGCCCCGTTGGATTTTTTTAAAGGAAAGCTGTATGCCAATAAATCAAGAACAATTCCTGAACTAAAATACGAGATTCGACGCGCCATTGATGAAATTCAACCTGTACCATGCCAAAATGGATCTACGAGTTCCATCAGTCACGAGACGGCCATTTATCAGATAATGTGTGCCATACATAACCCCCGTTTTTTTAAATTTCAAAATAAGCGGCCTTAATGTGACAGCTTTTATTAACTTAATTACGTCAGTATTAATTTAAATCATTATCAGATTTTTGCAACGTATTGCTATGAATAGTGCGTTTGCTTGAAGGGTAGTCCACTGTTCATCCACAATATGTCCGAACTAGCTCAGTTACGTATTCTTCTTAATTGAGACTTCTTGATCCTGGGCTCTCTCTCTCTCTCTCTCTCTCTCTCGAGCGAGAAAGTTGAAAAATTAAAATAGTCAATAAAAAAAATCACACTTGTAATTTAATATTTTATTTAAAAAAAAAATAAAAAAATACTCTTTACAAAGTGTAAAGAGGGCTAATGCGTCATTATACAAAAGCATAGAGTAAAAAAATTGTGTGATACAAGACAAGCACACAATGAAAAAACTCTGATGAATCGCGAGCAAAAATAAAACTAATAGATTGTTTAGAAAACTCTCAATTTCAAAAATTTAAATAATTAGCCCCAAAATTCAAACGTAAATAGACCAATTGTCAAAACACGTAAATAACTTTCACTCGTGCGCACTAACACAAGCATAAATCTCCCTCCAAAACTTGACTTTCAAAATGTTCTAGAATAACGTGACAAAAAACTCCCTCATAAAAAATATGATAGTTTTCTTTACCATCTATATTTTAAGCTAATTTAACAATAAATCAAAAATACAAATAATAGAATTACAAAGAAAAATTTTATATAAAACTAATATGAAAATTACTTACGTTAACGTAAAATTTTTCACACACAAAAACTTAATGCGAGAGATATCAAGTGGATTTCAAATATTCATAAAAATACGAGATAAAACAACACTCATAATAAAACTATAATGAATTTTAATTCACATCAAAGCACAAAACCAAAATAAACCGAAATTATACAAATATAGAAATAAAAAAGGAAGTTTTTTATTTCTTCGACTGATCCACTTGCAATACAAAATATCTCTGAGGCCGGAAAATAAGATCAGACATCAGGTACCTATAATACAAAATAATCCCTCTAGTCGATCTACTTCCTGTTCAATTTAACTACGTTAAACAATATAAATATTAAAAGTATACAAGCGCGGTCAACAAAACAAGCCTTAATAAATATTTAAACAACATTCAAAATATCAATAAATATAAATCTGTAAACAAGTTTAACATAATAAATAATCATTTTCTAAAAATGTTCTTCGGGGAAAAGTTCACTGCAGTATGTACTAGTTTCAAGAATCTGTAATGAAATGTATTTTTAGTTACGTGTTTTAAAAAATGACGAAATCATGTTTTTGTGATTATATTGTCACAAATGCCATTCGTTTAATTTCACTATTTTTTCTGAATAATTCCAAATTTATGCAGACTTGTGCAACAACTGTGTATGCCCGATAATATACATAGTTTAAAACTTCTAATACAAGCACATATTCTGTTTTTGTCGAGAAATCAAAATTAAAACTGTTTGTCGTACATAAAATGAATCAATAAGACTGTCTTTGATACCGTAAAGTGCCGTAGACATTGCAATTCCACAGAAGTTATTTTTAATTCCGTCATTCCGGAAACCTGATACTTTTTACGAACGCGTGCTAAATAATCTCGACATATATGCACAGCTAATATTTTTAAAACCTGATATCAATATTACACTAATAAAATATATAATAATAATAATAGATAATAGCTATTAATATTATTGTCTTGAATTAATAGCGAACCACATAAATAAATGCCTTATTGATATGGAGTAAAATGTAAAAACGACCTCCTTACGATAAGATAAATTACAAAATTACTTTGTGTATTACAAATACTAAATGTTTATTATTTTAAATATAGATTACTATTCAACAATTGCCGCAGACTTCTTTGCAGTAATAAATGTAATAATAATAATTAATAATGAACAAAGATGATAATGCAAATGTTTTATTATTAATGGTGTTGTTGCAAAATTTAAAAAATAACTTTCGAAATACATATTGCTATTTTTGCAATGACGTAACCAAATTGTAAAATAATTTGCCTAAAATATATGCTTGTTGTTTCAAAACATATGTTATAATCAGAGAGCGGACTGAAGCGATTGAATGACCAATTGCCCCGATAAAACGTTGTGGCGGTATCATGTATAGTATGCATGTTATAACAGCCACACTATTTGCTTGCTCGATTGCATTCTTCGAGCAGATGTTGTTATTTCCGTCGTTATTGTGTCTATTCTTTCATAAAATTATATTTTACAGTGGCATGGTCGTTTCTTTCAGTGTTATTTGGTTACAACTTTTAGTATTTTAAAAAATTCGTTTTATATTGTATATTAATCCTATATTTTTTTATAAATATTAAGTTTAATTTACTACCTTATTTTTGGAATAGTTTTCATTTCTTCTTTTTAGTCTATTTCTTTCTGTTCTTAGTATTTCTCCTTATTTTCATTACCTATGGAGAATTCTCGTAGGGTAACCATGGTAGGATGGATTAGAGGCCATACAGATTGGTTGCATATTCGTAATGATACCGAGATATATTGCAGTGCCTGTTCATTAAGTTTAAGGCGTCCGCAAAAGTGTATTTTGCAGAGACATGTTTCTTCGAATACTAATCAAGATAATACACGACCATCTGCACCTGACACTTTTAACGAAGAACTGTGAAGCTTTCATACCGGCCAATATCCCATTCCAAAAGCTTAACAATCCAGTCCTCAAGAGGTTTCTTACAAAATATACTGATCGTCATATACCAGATGAATCTACTTTACGTAGATACCACTTACCAAAATGTTATTTGAGAACCACTGAAAAAATACGAACCAACCTATCTGGTCATTATCTTTGGGTAATTGCAGACGAAACAACGGATGTAATGGGACAATATGTGTTAAATGTAGTTGTTGGTATTATTCGTCCGACAACTTCATACCAACCATACTTAATTGCAGCTAAAATATTGCCTGTCGTAAATGGTGAAACAGTTGCAGAAGTAATTGATCAAATGTATTCATAATATTCTGTCATCGGATAAGAACTATAAAGACAAGATGCTATTATTTTTGACTGATGCGGCAGCTTATATATTAAAAACAGGGAAGTTATTAAAGCAATCTTATTCCAATATGCTACATATTACCTGTGCAGCACATGCACTACGCAGTGTACGAGTATGTGAATACATCAGAGGTCATTTTCCAAATAAGTTGATAAGTTAGTTTTATCATTTAAATAGATATTTCTCAAAGCTGAGACAAAAAGTTGAGTTATCTAGTTGGGTGGGGATAATTAACTTAGAAACCGTTATCGATCGAATGAAAAGTATGGCTTCTGAATTTGGAAACAAGCTGAGACAAAAAGTTGATGCCATATTTAGCAGAAATCCAGATATGAATATATTATATCAATTCTGCACAGAGCCGATTGAAAAATCTATACATTCGAAGTATGGTGCAGTTTTGCAACATTTTAATCACACACCCATCACCATTGTGATGTGGAACGGACATTTTCTATTTTTAAAGACATTTTAACATCTAAAAGAACTAATTTGACACACGAACACCTTGAACAAATTTTAGTTGTTCATAGTAATGTTTTACACTTTCAATGTTTCACAGAAAATAAATAGTTTTGAGTTTTGTTCTTTGTAAATTATTTTTATTCAAAATTCGATACGCAATTCGCTTGTCAGCATTACTTTTGTTTCAGCAGTAGTTGCTGCCGGTTACCAAACCGTTTATTACATTCGCTCTGTTGTGCATTGACAGATACATATTAACTGCATATGTAGGTATGTGCCACTTATGCAGGTGACCACACGTATCAAATTGTTCGAAACTCACGGATCGCTTACAGAACAAACCTATAGCGAATACAAGGCAGACGCCTATAGGCTGTGAATCATCAATCGCTCGAGTCCGCTCTCGTTATAATATACGAGGAAGTATCAGAAAATAACCGAGACTGGTGCTGCAGTATAAAAATGAAACATTTATTTAGAAAACTTTAATAAGTGTCCTTCAAAGTACTCACACTCACCATTGCGTGCAATACACTCCATCGTTTTGCCCACTTGTCATAAACATCTGAGAAACCATTTTTTTGAGAGTCGATTTAGTATATCCATCACCTGTTGACCTCTAAATTCGACTCAAATTTTCGACCTCCATTAAAATAAATGTAATTAAAAATTAAGACGCGTGTTAGATTTATTTACAAAGCCATTCTAAAAATCATAACTAAAATTTCATGTGTATTATGCGGTTGTTTTTTTTGTTAGAGAAATTGAAATGCGAATATCGGAATTAGAATACCCCATTGTATTCAAAAGCGGCAATTTTTATAAACACAAGCGATAAGTTTTTTGTGGCAAGCGTTCAATAACCGGAGTCAGCTGTTTATTTATATAAATTTATACTTGCAAATCTTAAAGCTGATATATTGAAAGAACATGCAAGATATATGCTTTTCGTGCATTTAAGTTACAATCTATTATATTTAATCGAAAAATTGTAAGAATCGACAACAGAACGAACTTGAAGCGAGATATACAATAACAAAACTATTAATTTTGTTATTGTAGTTCACCTTTAAACTTCGTGTACGATAGTACATTACGATAGTACGATAGTCATTTTTTTTCTCGCTTATGAGAGGAGAATTTTGGGGAAATATTTTGGGTATATATTCTATGTAATTTAACCTTTCAATTTTTCATACGTTGTCTTTTTATTTCAAGGACACCGGTATAGAAATTATTAATAAGGACGCTTATAGTTTATCAGAGCTATTTCTTGCTTAAATGAAATTTAAAGTTTGTATTAATTCTTTTATTTAAAAAAAAATAATATATTAACATTGAACAAGTAACTAATATGTATATAATATTGGCGCCAATTCAAACTTTCCTCGATATTATCACACAAATTTTTTTTTTATTCTGTTTTCTCTTTTTTTTACAGGTCGGATATATATTTGATGTTTAATAAAATAACTGCTAAGTTTCCAACAAAGCGAAAGAGAGTTTTAGCAGAAGGATACAGTGGAAAACTAAAAGAGTTCAGTTGCACAAGTTGTGAATGGAAACCGGATAAGGAACAATGCTGATAACTGTTAACTTAATAAATGTCTATAAAACAAAACGACGTTAAAATAATATGCGTTATGTACAGTGTTTGTTGTTGATATTGTGACAGAATCCTTTAATGGAATAAAACGAAATTAAGTGTTAGATAATTTATCGGGGGGAACAATAATATATTTATTTTATTTTCGTTTAAAAAGGACCACTCTAAATAATACAAATTAAATAAAGTATTTATAATAATTATTAAAAATATAAATTAATATATGAACATAATATATTTTTTAATTTATTCTTAAAACGAGAAATAGTGAATTTTATTTAAATATACTTTTATATATTTATAACAAATAATCAAAAATACACTCAGTGTCTCGAAAAATTATATTAGTGTCTTGTCGGTTTTATACGATTTTAGTTTAGTGCGGAAACTATTTATTTTTTGAAATTATGGGGTTACTAAAGGAAAGTTGGTCGGGGCTTTGTTACCGAAAACAGCTCAGCATGGAAGATAGGGAACAAGTTGAACAGGAGGCGGGGCTTCTAAAAGGTGTTTATAGTGTGGATCTGTGAATGATTTTCTTTATGAATGCACGAAAATTAAATTAAAGAAAAATATACGCTGTGTCTCAAAAGTAAGGTTTATTGTTCGTAATTAATTTTTGAGTTTGTCACAAAATACAAAAATATGTGGAGAGCTAAAAATTATCACTTTTTTTTTTAATAAATAAAGAAAAATACCTTTTTAAAAGTGTTACCGAAAAAGGGGGATTAATATTAAAAAAATGCAACAATTTTGTTGCATTTTACCAAAACAATACAACTAGGTTTTGTGTGGTTATAGGAAAATCTAAATATAGTGCAAATGTGTGGAACCATGTTAATATCTGTTAAAAAATATATTGTAATAAAATTTTAGGCACGAAAATTAGGAATGAAGAGCCATCATTCGAAGTATTTTTTAAATATACAGAGTATTCTAAAAATATAACGTACTAAAGTTATACTTTTTTTAATTGAATCTGCATTTTTTTATATTTTTTTAAATCTATATACATATTATAAAATACTTCAAATGATAACTCATCATTAGAGCTGAGGATGTTTGAGGTACGGCAGGACCGTATGTAGTGCATCCCCACATTTAAATATTTATCTAAATATTCTCTGAAATGATTTGCCGGATATCAAATTAATAGAGTGATATTTTAGTATGCACTGGATATTGTTATTATACAAAATCATAATAGCCATTTGTATTTATGGATCATAAATAATAATACGCATGTATTTGTATTTGGTTGTGAATTCAATTTAAACTTAAAACGAATCGTAATATTTTAACGACAAGCCGTCCTTACAATACATGCATTCGAGACAAAGTGTGCAACTCTACGAATAACTTCCATAATTGATCGAAAATGGACATTTTGGAGCTGAAGTAAAGCCCCTATTCTTAGAAAATTTTATTACTGTCGTTAAGAACTATTATTATAAACAACAAAGGCCTTTTATTAGTGTTGAAGTTTTAGTTTCATTGAATTTCCATGTTGTAAGTAGTCAATTGTAAAGTGTTCATTCACAATATTCTAAAACAAGGTGTAAATTTAACTAAAATCCAGAAAAACACATTCTGATAATATATTACTAGATTAGAAGCTGTGATTATTACTATTTATTATATTATTTTTATAACCAAATGCAATAAAAGCTTCGAGAACAAAAGAAACCTCGATTTATTAAAATCTTGTCACACAGCCTTTCAAAGCCTGGCAGCACATATTTTGCATATATTTTATATATACTACCTACTTGAACTAGGTGAATGAAGTTAGAAGTTATAAGTTATAACTTCTAACTTCATTCACCTAGTTCAAGTAGGTAGTATATATAAAATATATGCAAAATATGTGCTGCCAGGCTTTGAAAGGCTGTGTGACAAGATTTTAATAAATCGAGGTTTCTTTTGTTTTCGTAGCTTTTATTGCATTTGGTTATAAAAATAATATCATAAATAGTAATAAACACAGCTTCTAATCTAGTAATATATTATCAGAATGTGTTTTTCTGGATTTTAGTTAAATTTACACCTTGTTTTAGAATATTGTGAATGAACACTTTACAATTGACTACTTACAACATGGAAATTCAATGAAACTAAAACTTCAACACTAATAAAAGGCCTTTGTTGTTTATAATAATAGTTCTTAACGACAGTAATAAAATTTTCTAAGAATAGGGGCTTTACTTCAGCTCCAAAATGTCCATTTTCGATCAATTATGGAAGTTATTCGTAGAGTTGCACACTTTGTCTCGAATGCATGTATTGTAAGGACGGCTTGTCGTTAAAATATTACGATTCGTTTTAAGTTTAAATTGAATTCACAACCAAATACAAATACATGCGTATTATTATTTATGATCCATAAATACAAATGGCTATTATGATTTTGTATAATAACAATATCCAGTGCATACTAAAATATCACTCTATTAATTTATGAGATCCGGCAAATCATTTCAGAGAATATTTAGATAAATAGTTAAATGTGGGGATGCACTACATACGGTCCTGCCGTACCGCAAACATCCTCAGCTCTACTCATCATTCCTAATTTCCGTGTGTAAAATTTTATTCCAATATCTTTTTTAATTGAACGGATATTTACATGGTTCCACACATTTGACCATCACTGTATACCGGGTTCTTTTTTTATCATTACACATACATTTATCCGTATGCGTAAAGCTAAAAAAAGAAAAATGAGTGCATTGGTGGCATAGTAGACAAACAGTTATACAAATGAAACAGACATGCAATATACACATCTGTAACTCTACACATGGACAATACACCTCGTATTTTCCAGCATTTACTTCTGCTTAAGACACGTGTTTCTGCCATTTACTATTAGGCGTCATCAGTTAAGCTAGTGAAGTAATTAAAGCTGTATGGGTCGTTGAATTTTATTTTGTGGTCGAAGATTGCCTCCATTTCCACTCCATTGTTTCGTATCTCCCAGGGTTGTGATGTGTTTGAGTCTGATTAGTAATCGTGCGTTGTTGTGTTTTTTTTTTTTGCGGTCATGTGTTTTGTATGTGCAGTCTGTGCGTCAGTCGCGTTTTTGCGTTTAAGTCATGTGTGTTTGTTTGTTGGTCATCATCACATTTTTTTTTTGCGTTTCAGTTGTGTGTATGTTTAATGTGTTTTATTGTAAAGTGTTATTATTGTCTGTGTTTGTTTTACGAAGTATTGTATTTGTTCGATTGATGCGTTTGTCGAGTGTAATGTTCTTAGCATATTGCCTAAGGCAAGTGCTAATTCGTCAACTGTGTTAAGTGTTGTTTTGTTTTGTCTTTGAGTCCAGGAATTAGTTGTTGGGGGTGGTGCTGGTATGTACTTAGGTTTGGGTGTGGTTTTGTTTGTTGGGTTGTTTGGATTGTTCGGACAGTTGATGAATGTGGATAAGTGTGGGCCACCGCAGTTTGCACACTTTGGTGGGGTTGTTTTTGTCTTGGTACATAAGTGTGTCGAATGTCCGTCTCCGCATTTCATGCATTTGTAGTTAACGTTGCAGTTTCTTTGGTGATGTCCGAAAGTCTGGCACTTGTGGCATTGTATAATGTCTGTCCGTTTGTTTAGTTGTTCGATTTTTATTGCGAGTCCGCAGCAGTCGTGTATGTTGTGTATAGATTTGTACTGTCTCGTCAGTTCGATTAATACTAGTGGTGCCGGTATGCCTTGTTTGCCGTTCATCCTTTTAATTTTGATTGTCGGGTAGCCTTTGTCCGTCAAGTCGTCTGTAATGTCAGTTTCGGTGATAAAGGTAGGAATGCCACGCATAACTACCTTTAATGTCTTTTCGCTTCTCAATTGAAACGTGTAAAATTGAATTTGTTCGTTGTCAAGTATGTGTTTCAGTTTTCGGTAGTCTTCGTCAGTTGTCGGTTCGATATGTATTCCTGGTTTTACGAGTTTGCTTTGTACTGTGTTAATGCTGTGTGTTTTGAGTATATTTCGTATGTGTGACCATTTGTCTTTTTCGGTTATGATAATTGGTGCGATTTTGTGTGTTTTTTTTGTTTCAGTTTTTGTGTTTTGTGTAGTGTATGTCTTGTCACTTACCCTGGGGGTGCTGTTGTATGAAGTTGACGGTTGTGGAGTGATTTCGGTTTCTTCTTCCATTTTTTCCTCGGTGATTGTTTTTTCGAGGACACTGTATGCGTTTTTTGTTTCGATAGGTGCACTTGCGTGATCTGTTTTTTGTTTTTTCGACGTTTTCTTCGGCATTGTAAAAACGTTTTGGAGTTGGACGTTGATTATGTGATCCGAGATGTTGTCGGGCGGGTTTTCCGGGCTTGCATCTTCTTCATTTTCTTCGGGCGATACTAATAATTCTATTTTACACGTCGGCTGGTCGGGATCGACGATGAATATCTGCGGTTGCCTTTGTAGAAGGTTTTGGGCATCTTCTTCGTCGGTTGTTTGGCTTATGATAATTTCAGCGTCTTGTCGTTGCTGCGGCGTACATCTTCTTTTGAAGCTATGCTTCAGAGCTAGGTTCGTTATAGTTTTGGTGATATATCTTCCGGCCATTTCTTCCGGGTTCGTATTGACGTTGTATCGTCGTAAATGCTCTCAACTGCGATGTTGCGAGAACAGATATCGCAGAAGGTATAGCAAATTTTGTCCTATCAGGTAGCACCATATAATATAGTGACATCTGACGGACGAAAGACAGAAGGGAAGTAAATACGTATATAGGTGTAAGTCCATTAACACTTCCCTTCTGTATCGGCATAGCCGGTCAAGGGAAGGGTTGCCATTTTCTTGCTATCTTTAATAGTTAGAAAGCATAGTAAGATGAAACCCATTGAGTTATTTGTTTAGCTAATAGGATTAGGTTGGGTGTAATTTTAATAAAATAAATACTTAGGTTACTTATTAATATTTTTAAAATTTTTATTTAGAAACATTATCATATTAACATATTTAGGTTTTAGTCTTGCGCGCTTTTGTTCTATTATATTATTAAACGCATTTTTTTAAAACTTACCTTCAAAAATAAAAGAGGATCTACGTCCTGATTTGAATTTCGCCTTTCAAGGTATTGCCTTTTAGTTATTATTACATCAGCTGTAATTGATTTTACTTTCTCTTATTCTTTCTTGCAAAAATCCAAATAATGAAATTGACTTTTGATGTAGACTAATTTCGATTACAGGCATTTGTTCTTTATTTTCAGGATCTATTTTCTTCATAATATTAAACATTTCTTCTTCTAGAAAGGTAGCATTTTCAGTACTCCGAATACCTTCTCTTTTAACCCTAGAATGCATGACCTAAATTTTTTACTCTTTTACATATAGTGAGTCTTTGAGACTCACATACATTAAGTACGAGAAAATAGGATTTAGCTGCCTTTTCATGGTGCGTTTCTTTATTATTCATTAGTAGTTAGTAGTTTTGGTTTAGAAAAACAGTTCTGTAGCATTAAATACAATTTAATAACTCAAAAAATTAAAATACAAAATACCATTTGATATCCATATGGATATTCTAAAATAATGAAATACCCTTAGTTTACATTATTATAATTGTTACAAATAATAAGAATTTTTAATGGCAGCTACTACATATCATAAGTTATGATATGTAGTAGTGTTATGAATCATAACACTACTACTTATCATAACTTATGATTCATAACACTATGCTCCTTACACACATTGTTCTTACATTTATTACAAATATGTTTGCTCATTCTTCCTAATTTTGATGGACAGATATGACAACGCCTTTTCTTCGTAGGTGGCTCCTTTTGTTGCTTTACTGGAATTTCAATGAAGATCTTTATTGTTTCGACTGTTCTTTTATGTAAAAACGGATTTTGAGATCTTCTAGTCATATAGGGTAATATCAGAGCTTCGGAAAGGTTTTTTATAAAAATCCTACGGCGATGTTTTTTTCGTGCTTCAAAATCTGGATTCTCAGTTATATAAAGAAAAAATGCATTTACTGCACCGATATCTAACATGTTTGAAAATACGGCAAATGGCCACCGCCGTGTTTGCCTTTTGCACGTATAATTGGTAACCATTTGATCCATATGATCTACACCCTCTTTGGTTTTATTGTAAAATTCGATGATTTCGGGTTTTTTCTTTATACTATCTTCATTCACAGCGCTGTCATGGTGCATTGTACTAAGCAATATAACTGATTTATTTTTTTTGGGCACATAACTAACAAGGGTTAAGTTTTCACTGAATCCAAACAACGAAGAGGATACCTGACGATCTTTCGAAGCTTTGAAATCTATGGGAATCTCCTTTTTATCTTTACGAAGTGTTCCTACTGCGGTGATACCGACTTTTAGCAGATTTTGAAACATCTATAGTGGTAAAGTAGTTATCGCAGGTTAAATTTCGAGAACTATTCTTTATACTAGTTATAAGAGTAGTCACTACAGTTTCTCCAAGACGTCGTTGGACTTCTGCTCCAGGTTGCTTTCCAATATATATAATACCATCAATAACGTACCCAGTTTCACTTTCACAAAGCCAGAAAAACTTTATGCCGTATTTACATGGCTTACTGGGCATATATTGTATAAAACTACAACGTCCACGAAATCCCAGTAATTGTTCATCAATAGTCACGTTCGCCTTTGGTATCATAACAGTTTTACATTGTTTGATAAATAAGTCCCAAATATATCTTATTGCTGCAAGTTTATCTGTTCCCAAACGAGCGGCACGCGTTCTTTTATCATCAAATCTAATAAACCGTCTTATGTTCTCAAAGCGATTTACTGTCATTGTAGCTCTGTACATCGGATTTGAACATTTATTCAAAAACAATTCCCTTATCGGACTATCCCATTGTTTTTCGACTCCTGCTAACAGCAACAATCCCAGAAATGCGTTCATCTCATCAACTTCCACATTTTTCCACTGTTTACCTTTGTCAGAATATTGCCGCTTTGCTTCCTTGTTAGTACAAGCAACAACTTCTTCTAGGATTTCTCGGGTAAGAAAAACATTCCAAGCATCAATAAATCCTGTTGCGTTGCTTTGGACCAGGAGTAAAACGAATAATGTTGTGACATGAAATTTTTGTCTGAGCTGGAGCATCGATTTTCCACTCGTACCCATTCTTTTCTTTCATACCCTGAGAATTCTGATTTTCAATGATTTCTTCTAAATCTTGATCATCTGATTCTAGAGCTTCATCTTCACTGGCTGATAAAGTGTCTTCCTCCATATTTTCAATTTCCTCGTTCCTGTTTGGATGAACACATTCCTCGGCTTCCTCTTCTGAATCGCAGTCGGAGCTAGACACATCTGAATCAGATTCATTTGCCCATTGCAGGACCGTGCTTTCAAAATCAGCGTCGCCATACCTCACTGATCTTTTACTGCTGCCGGAAGCCATATGAATATCTAACTTTTTACTAAAAAGGAAATGCAATGTTGCGATATTATTTTCTAAATATGAAAAATAGAATCTTACCTTCTATTCAGAAGCTATTCATAATCTCTATACAACTATATTACGAATAAAAGAGCATAAATGAAGGACAAAAGAAGTTACCGCTACAACTGACTAATCACTACTGCACCACGACACGCGGAAGGGGGGAAGTTGCAGCTTCAAGTAGGATCGGTCCACTTTTACTGAAACAGCGGCTGTGGGGGGAGTAGGGAAGTAGTTTTCAATATAAACTATTTATGAATATGTGGAACTGTATTTATGTTGTTTGACGGGATTTATTCAACCAGGGTCTATGTAGCAACGACCGAGTCTCTGAGACTCATTTGATGTTTATGTGCAGTAGTAACACAAAAAAAGGTGTATGTGTAACCACTTGTGACCCCCCTGTTTGAAAATATTGTTAAAGTACTTATAAAGGGGTGATAGAGGCATTCCTGAACGGAAAACATGGTACACAGAGCTGTTTGCAAAATACAGGCAGTCAAAACGCGCACCGAGTCCGAAAGACTCACTTTATGCATTCTAGGGTTAAATCGAGGGTGTAAAACAATTGCTACTCTAGTAATTGATCGTCCTTCATATGAAAATAGCCTTGCTTTAACAGATTCGAAAACTTTGTTGCATAATGTCTTCGTTCCCTCAATCTTTAATTCCAGTAGTGATTCAAAAGTTATTGTGATTAATTAAAGAAATAGTAACATATTTATTACCTACAACAATTTCCCACAACTGCTTTTTAAGATAAATTTCTCCATTTTATAAAACCACTTGTTGGTAAGATACCATGAGGTGATATTTATTTTTATCGTGTTACTGAAATGCTCCCAATAAGTGGGTTACGTTCGGTATTTGTAGTATGATGTAATGTGAGAAAGTTCTACAATCTCATAAAATGGTAAAATCCGTTTGTTCTTTTTTGTTATCAACGCTTTCATATTTTCTACCTTTTTAATACACTAATTGTACTATCTTAGATATATTTCATCCTTAAAGAAATACTATACATCTTCTTTGAATTTGTTAAAAATATTTAAAATTGTCTTCGCACCTGTTGGGATAATTAACTGTTTTAAATAAATTATCTATTATTGAATAAAATGTATTTGATTTAATATTTAAGTATGAATGAAAAATCAGAATTATTTGACTATTGAAAAAATACGCCACTGGTGTATAACTGGTTGCCTACTATGCCACCAATGCATTGATTTTTCTTTTTTTTAGTTTTACACGTAGGGATAAATGTATGTGTATTGACAAAAAAAGAACTCGGTATGCAAACGAATTAGAAGTTACTGAAAGTTTATTAAATTATACAATGCAGAGATAAAAATAATCATACTTTTATTATATTTTATTAATTCAATTATAATTGAAATTTTATCTGAAAATACTATAAAGTTTCTAATAAAGATTAGGGAATATTTATTTAACAAAATATAACTTGTTAAAAACTAATTGCCTGTATAGTTTATTTCAAATTATAAGAATATAACTTTGAACGGCTCTAATGCTTTTATTGCACCACCTTCTGTGATGATAATTATTATACCTGGTCTCCTTATTGAACGGGTACGGTTTACCTATTTGCAACGTATGAATCGTATTGACTATAAATTGGGGCCCTATAATATAATAATAAAACGCTGTTAATTTCAAGTATATAATAAAAAATATCGGTACATTGGGTTTACATGCAAAGAAAAAATTACAAATCGTGTGGTAATATGTGTTGTGGATACATATAGATATACCATATGATCAAATAAATTTATCCTCTAGTTAGCCATGAAATTATTTATTCAAGGTATCATGTTGGTAGTGACAAATTAAATACATTTGTACTGTATTGGTTTATTGACATTAATCTATCAACGGTATAACCTAACCTGCACGACTTACACTTAAAACACATTTTTAAATTTATATTGCCAACTTATGTTTGAAGAAGAAAAATTTCATGGCCTTCTAGAGGGTAGAAATATTTGATCATATTGTATAAAGCTAATTTATTTGTAATACACAATAAAATTTTAATGTGTCACCGCAATTCATAAATCATCTGTGATTGAGTCGTCTTGCAAATCGGTGTCTGTGTCTGAATCGTAGTGCAAATTTATAATCAAAGGTGCTACTATTTTGTACATGCGCATATATTCGTCCTGTTTTGCTATTGCGTGTATAACAGCATTTTTCCAATTTACAGCAGTTGTATGTTCCATAGCATTTTTTATGTGCGTTACACTGCTTTCACTAAATTTCGGTGTTTGATTTGTTCGTCTTATGGTATTTTTCAGTTGGGCCCTTATCAAATCAATAGGATTGAAAATGCAATGGTATGGTGATAAACGCAAAATTGTATGTCCTGCTTCTTTGGCTCTGTTATCCACATAATAATCCTTTAAATATTATTTTGTCTTCATCACCTCCATTAATTGTTTTTTTTTGTATAATGATCCTCAAAATATAAATCATTTGATTCTAAAAATGTTTCAATATCTTTCTTATTATTACATTTTGTAGGAACTTTGGTTTGCTGTCGAAAATGATACGGAGCGTTGTCCATCACTATCACACTGTCTTTTGGTAAATTTGGCAGCAAAGTGTCACAAAAACCATTCTTCAAATAAAGATGAGGTCATATCTTCATGGTAATCTAAACTTGAGGATTTAACATTTTTAGCAGATAATAGCGGCTGTCCGATCCATCCTTTTTCTGACCCAGCATGAAGAATGATTATTCTCTTCCCTCTCAAAACCGGGCGCGTCCAACTGACACATACTTGAACTATCCACCCAACCTTTGCAAATTGTGTCATGGGTGTCATACCACGTCTCGTCTATATAACATATTAATCGTCCTTCCTGTCTATACCTTCTAATTGCCGTTAAGTATTCATATCGAAGTTTCTGTAACCTCGGGCTTTCCATAATTGTCCGACGTTTGTCTATAGTGCCAAACTTAAAACCAGCTTTCTTTAGCATCCGCCACAAGGTTGCTTTAGAACACTGAATATTTATAGGCTCATCACTGATTCTTTTATGTAAGCAGTCAAGTGTAGATACATTTTCTCTGTAGAAGGAGTATACTTGCTGCCTAATAGTATCAATTTCATACTCTTCAATTTTTCTCGGTGCTCCTTTGTCACTTCTTTGCTTTCGAGGCCCTGCGTTATTCTTAATTATTTTATATATTGTTCCAAAAGGCACCTTGGTTAATTGCGACGTTCGTTGAATGTTCTGGGTTTGTAGTTCGTTATTTTCTTCCATCAGGGTATGATAGACATTGAAAATTATCTGTTTTGCATCTTCTGATATATGCTTTCTCTGTCGTGCTCCAACAGTAGTATTATCACTATCCACATCATAATCACTAACACTTTTAGCAAAAGGTCGCCACATGTTCGTTAAGTAAAGAGAGAAAAATCAAATATACAGCAGTAAAGATTAACAATAAATGATAAATAGACTCAATACTTGATGTAATATATACCAACTCTCCTAACTATATTTACTTAAATTTTGTTTAATAAATATAAGCACTTATTATATCTAAATTGTAATTTAATGACGATTTAACTATATATAATAACTATATATTCAAATTAACAACTGTTGGTACTTATATTATTATTAAATTTTATTTCATCTAAATTGCAGTAATTACAATTTACTTAAATTTTGTCATTACGGACCTCAGCAGTTTGTTTGCGTAAAAGATAATAGTATTGAGCGGCCAGGTAGTTATTGCCGCAGGTGGTGAAATAAAAGCATTATAGCCGTTTAAAGTTATATTCTTATAATTTGAAATGAACTATACGTAAATGCTGGATTTTGTATGAATGTTTAGCCATATTATAGTATTTTATTGACAACTAAATAGAACAAAAATTATCAGCGTTATTTCTGACTTTTGAAATGCAGTGTATATATACCAATACAGAGCCATAAAAGAACGGAAGCCTAAGTCATGTATTATTCAACGAAAAAAAGAGGAAATATGGAGTATTGCAAATTCCATTCACATAAATATTATTAAATCCATTTTTTTTTAATTGTATTATTAGTACCTGGTATTTTACTTGTTTTGAATAACAAACAAATTATAATTATGTGATACAAGTGACGTTTATAATTAAAGACGGCAGACTATGTGCCCCACACTGTTAAATTTAATAATACCCATAAGGTGTATTAGATAAAAATATAGATTTTACAAAATTAGGGCAACTTTTTAGCAATACTAAAGATCCATTGTACAGATACAAAGAGCACTTTAACTATGCAAATATAACATCTCTCAACGTCGAACAATCCTTCTCAGTATATAATAGAGCTGTAGCAAACCGTATGTATTCGGTACTGAGTAACGGGTGCGCCATCTAGTACCGAGTAACGAAACGTTACACACAAATGCATTTCGTTACTCGCATTTTTCGTAGTATGGGTACCTACACTGTTTCAGTTCACGCAAGTACCGTTGATGCGTGTATTGAAATTGAAACGTTTGCTCATCGTGTTTTACGGATGCGCTCGCTTATTCGGTGAATTTAAAAACGTAAGTTACAAAGAGCGATGTTTGTTTATTACCTAAAGTATAATTTGGAAATTCGTCGTCCAAGTTTTTTACTGTTTATTAAAGGTATTGTATATGTAGAGAAAGTTTTAGATTGGAACAGAAACAAGGTAAAATGTATTCAGTGAAAGGCGGCTCTACTACAAATTTGCAGGTTTAAATTTAGAATAACTTAAACACAAGTCTGGTTCAAAATACGGAAAAGTGAAAAAAATGCGCCTTACGCAGCTTGGTATGTAATGAATAAGTATGTTCGCCACGTCATACTGTACGCGTACGCAATACGACTTGATTCGTTGCTCTAACATATGTAATATAGCATGTTATGAGGTATCAGAAGTAACGAGTAACGTAACGATACGATAGTAACGAGTACTAATTGTTATAGTAACGAATACATACGGGTACGCTTTTTTTCGTTACTTTTACACCTCTAGTATATAAACATATTATTATTAAATTTGACAGTGTGGGCACATAGTCTGCCGTCTTTATTTATAATTATAAAAACTTAAATGCATAGCATACATACATAAAATGACTTTTAATAAATGGAATAATTCCAAAAAGAAAATCAATTTTAAAGAATTTTGCTGTACTTCAAAATTGCAATCATTAAAGAAGCTGATAAATTTTGGAGAAGGTGTTGTGAAATGTTATTTTCAATATTTTTTTTTATTACTATTAAATGATAAAAAATCATGTGTACATAGTCTTTGGTGAGTATTTCATTCCGATTTAACGCTGTACATACAAACGGAGCCAAACATGCTATGAAGTTTATCAACAAGAACATGTCTGAAAAATTTACCAAATACCAATCTAGTTGTTTGGGCTGTTTTTTTTTTTCAAAATTCTTTTGATTAAATAAATAATGAATACTTACGATTACTGAATGAGACGTTTTAGATGCTGAATTTTTCTTTTCAAAATTCTTAATACTTGTCATACACTTGTGGACCAAAAATTCCGGACACTGAAGTAAATGTCTGTTATCATAATTAGAATTCCTTTTTTTTTGTTTGAATTAAAAAGAAGAAATGAATATCACCGATTACAGCGCCATCTATTATGAATTGAAGAAATTTCATACAAATCCTACGTACTTTTTCCAGTAGAATTCGAATCTGTAATAAAATGGAGGTTGAGAGAGGGATTAATTAATTTTTTCGTGAACTGCTTATTTTTCGAGATACAATAGAATTCGTTTATGATAACTCCGCCTATTATGATCAACCGTTTATTATGACCACAATACAGTAGAAAGTTAGGTTTTCATACGAGCTTATACTGAATTATTTGCTTATAATGACTTCGCTTACATTGACATGTTGGTTATATTGACGTGTTTTTACATGTTTTAATAACAATTGGTTATAATGACGATACACGTGATAGCTCATATACCAAGAAACGTACTCGATTGATCGCAAGCGATCATTTTCTTGGAAGTGCTCCTTGCACGAACAACTTTTGTAGGGTTCGGTTCGTCTTGGAACACCCATACAGTAGATTGTTGCTTGGTTTCCAGCTCATACGCATATATCCATGTTTCGTCACCTGTGGCGATGTTGTATACGGATTTTGCGGTTCCTACGTCGAATTTTTTGCGCATCTCTTTACATCAATTAACACGAGCTGTTTTCTGTCATTCGGTCAAGTTCATCTGGAACATTTTTTTTTTACAAATAAATGTTTATGTAAAATCGAATGAATTGTAGTCTGCGATATGCCAAGAGATGCCTCTACCTCACTGTAAGTCACATGTCGATCGTGTTCTATCATTTTCCGCACAGCATCGATGTTTTTTTGGAATCACAACGGTTTTTGGCCGACCTCTACGTGATTCATCACTCACTGAGACACGACCATGACGAAATTCTGCAAATCAATTGTAAACTGTCTTCTCTGATGGTGCTTCATTACCAAAAGTTGACCAAAGCGATATAATGCATTCTTATGGAGTTAGGCCATTTTTATAATCGTAAAAAATTATCCAACTAAAACCTTCACGAGTAATCTCCATTATTTTACAAACTCACTCTCTTAAAACTGTCACTGTCAACAAACTACTGACTCAATTTCTAAGCTATCGCAGATTTCTCATTGACAAATGTTAAACTTTGAGAATATAGTGATTACATACGTCAAAAGCACCATCTAGTGGTCGATAGTAAAAATGTAAAAGGCGTCCCTCGTATGTTTAAATGGTTGTTTTTATTTGATTAACTTATCCGCTTTCCGAATGTCATAGAAGTATGACCTAATTATGATTTCCCTTCAATGTAATTATAAACGAATTCTACTGTATTTGAAAGTTTCAATTTAAAAAATACACTTGGTATATTTATCTAAATTGTACATGTGCACAGTCAGATACAATAACGTCGTGTCGTATCCTTTCGTTTGTCCAGCTTTACTGATGACTCATCAGTAAACCTAGAGAGGACCAATCCGGAGCGATATTGGTGAATATTTCATATAAAAGCCGAAAAACTCCAATAATTTATCAGTTAATATATATATATATATATATATATATATATATATATATATATATAATATACAGGGTGAGTCGTGAAGAATCGACCAAACTGTAGGAGTGTATTCTACAGGTGAAAGTAATGTAAAAAAACTCAAATGTTGCTATCCGATTTTTATTTGTTTTCGAGTTATAGCGTTTTTTGTATTTTATTGGTATTATCGTTCTTTATAATATATTTTCAAAAATACCGCCATTCATTTCAAAACATTTTTTACATCGTCTACCAAGGGCGCTGGTTGCGTTCCTGATTGCGTCAGGTTGATGTTTGATATTGTCAGCAGCATTCATAATCCGTTGAATTAGTGCTTCACGACTGTCAACTTTTACTTGATACACTTCATTTTTTAACCAGCCCCATAAACAATAATCGAGTGGCGTGAGGTCTGGAGACCTAGGAGGCCAACCAATGTGACTACCACGTCCAATCCAACTCTCTGGAAACCTTTCAGCCAAATGTTGCCTGACTGCACGAGCGTAATGTGCAGGCGCTCCATCGTGCTGGTAGAAGATTTGGATTCTGATGTTTATGGGAACATCCTCTAGCAGTCCGTGCAGTTCATTTTCTAAAAAATGTAAATAGGTGTCGCCCGTGAGGCGATTCTCAAAAATGTAAGGACCAATTAAAAAACCATCGATCATACCACACCACACGTTTACCGAAAATTTATGTTGAAAGTTTGCTTTCGACTGTTGCGTGTGGATTTTCGTCTGACCATACATGCTGGTTATGACAATTGTTAATACCGTCACGGATGAATGTCGCTTCATCCGTAAACAGTATACGCGATACAAAACGAGGATTATCATTTATCCATCGAGAAAATTCCATACGTCTACGATTATCATCTCGTTGTAGGTGCTGTACTCTTTGTACATGGTACGGACGTAAGACATGCTCGTGGAGTGTTTTTATCACCCTTGTTTGTGGAATGCCCAATTGAATACTAATTCTCCGTGAGCTGGTAGTTGCGTCTTCTTCTACTACACCCAGAATATCTTCTACTTCTTGTAATTGTTGTCGACTGCCTCGTTCAGATATTATGTTTACACTGGGAAGCTTTCCGGTCGCGCACAATGTGTTGAATACCCTAATAAATACAGTTTTATTAGGATGTCTGTGATGTGGAAACCGTTGACGATATTCATTAGCAGCAGCTGCTGTAGCATTCCCATCACAAAATCCATAAACAAACATCATATTAGCATATTCTAAATTAGAATACGTGTGTGGCATTTTAGTTTGTTACACTATAGTCGTACAAACGTCAAGTCAATGTCACAATACCCGAACACAATGTTATAATTTACTCCAAGGTATAGGGAACATTTTTTATGATGGCAGCGCCCTCACTATATCAACGATGAACTAGAGGTAGTGACATTAGACGCATTAGGCATACAAACCACTCTACACTATTTCTCGACTGCTTTCAATGTCACTACCGCTAGTTCGGAAAACCACGAACAGGTCGCGCTTCAACTACGAAGACTTCCCTATAATGAATTGCTACCGGGGTTTCACTGTTTTTACGAATACATACATAAACATGGTATACTAAATCTACATTTTTAATTACGCTATAACTCGAAAACAAATAAAAATCGGATAACAACATTTTAGTTTTTTTTTCATTACTTTCACCAGTAGAATATACTCCTTGAGTTTGGTCGATTCCTCACGACTCACCCTGTATATATATAAATTGATAAATTATTGGAGTTTTTCGGCTTTTATATGAAATATTTATCAATATCGCTCCGGATTGGTCCACTCGATGAGTCGACATTTTATTTGCACGGGCATCATAGAAATACTGTTTGTCGATTGATACTGATGTGGATCAAACCACATTCGCTACATATAACGTAGCGAGAGATGCACGTTTGGCCCACGTTGTAGCGTATGTTCTTATTTAAGGCTCTGCTTGCTGTATAATACGTATGGCAACACCTTCGCGATTATGCCTAAAACTTAGTCGTCACGAGTTAAAACTGCGTAAAATAACAAATGGTGCCATTTTTACAGACGCCCCGCTTCACAGAAAATACACGATGCGTCTAAACGCAGGATTGGATGACGAAATGGACGTGTGTGGCTACAGGAGGAGCGTCGTAAGAATGACGGTTACGTATTTTGTGATTTTCGCGACAGCTGGCCTGTTGCGACTGGTTTTCCATTGGATGCCGCATTGGTTCCTCAAAGCCACCTCAATACAATGTGATGTCACCCGTGCCCAGTATTTATTAATAACGGTATTCTTTTGTTTAACTTAAATATTTAAAAACAAATCTGTAACATTTATATTCTCAATTTTGAATTTTACAGGAATTATATAATAAGAAACACAAGATATATCACGTTAAACCTTTAAAAGTATTAACTCCAGATGAAATACATAAATTAAAAGAAAAGGAAAACTTGATACACAGGATTCAATTCGAGCCAGGGGGCATTTCTTTACTTTCAGTTCATTTTGGAAATGGAATTTTTACCGAAATTGACAGGTCAGTATGTTATTTTCTAATGTTTTGGTATTATGCTGGACACCATAAATAAATGAACACCTGGTAAACGTTGATGTATTTTAGTGAAAATTTCAGGAAATTGTTCGTACTAATAAACGATGAAAATTTCAGCAAGATACATTCAATTACTTAAGGTAGCATTGGCAATGAACTAAAAAAATAGTATACAAACATCGGCGCAAAGATTCTAATTTCTAATCTCTCGATGGTAATGAACCACTTTCCGCCTCGATATATAATACAGTGAAAGCTCTCTTGAGCGGACATCGACGGTTCCCTAAATTTTGTCCCCACAAGAGAGGTGTCCTCTCAAGAGAAGCAGCTCATTTTTACAGGTCTCTCATTTTAAAGAGAAGTAAAAATTATGGCAACTTTAACTTTTTATTTATTTGTATGAGAGGTACACAAGTACTAAAAGTAGATACATAAATACACATACATATATGTAGGTACATTATTTTTTAAAAAATTCAAGCAAGCTTGTTTGTCTTACTTTAGTTTGTTTACGTTCTAAATATTTTTTTTGAAAATGTGTTTCTACATTTTTAATCATCTGAAAACCGATAAAATCATCTTGGTTCTTGGCAAACAATTTTATCTCTTCTATTATCTTCAAAACTTCCTCAAACGTAGTTACTTCTTGACCTTCATTTTCTTTTTCTGGGTCCACATCATCATCTGAGATTTCCTCTGATCTACTAGCCTCATATTCTTCAGTCATATCAGTGACTTCCAATATGTCATCTTCGATTGCCAAATTTGCATCAATTGCTATGAAATCTTCTAAATTGATTTCTGTTATTCCAGTTTCTAAAGCAATCCTATGCATTTCCGATAGTATGGACAAAGGCAGATCATCTTCTGCCTCCCATTGCTCATATTGTTGCATATTATTTTTCTTAAATCCTGCCTTTGAAAAACAATTTCGTATTGTTTCTGGTGTTACCTTCTGCCAAGCATTATGTATAAAATAGATAGCTTCTAATAAATCTATCGATTTTGAAAGTTCACGTGCAGAATTAATGTTATCCAATACAGATAAAATTTGTCTTAAAATAAGTTGTCTATAAAATACTTTAAAATTGCGAATGATTCCTTGGTTTAAAGGTTGGCAACAAGCTGTAGTGTTGGGAGGCAAAAATAATATTTTAATGTTTTTCAATTTCATACCTGTAGGATGTGAACCTGCATTATCCATAAATAATAAAATCTTTCTCTTTTGTCTGCCCATTTTCCTATCAAACTCTGACAACCAGTCCATCATGATATCTGTAGTCATCCACGCTCTTTTATTAGATTTCCACACCACAGGTAACAATTTTAAATCAAGTTTTTTGAATGCTCGTGGTCGTGCTGCTTTTCCAATGACCAGCAACGGTTCTTTTTCGCCTGACATGCTCACACAATGCAAGACAGTAAGTCGCTCTTTTGATAACTTTCCCCCAGAACACTTTTCTGTCTTCAAAGCTAATGTCTTGTCTGGTGAAGCTCGGAAAAAAGTCCTGTTTCATCACAATTGTACACGTCTTCTGGCTGATAACCTACAAGCCCAATCAAAATTCACAAAAGTAAGATTTTTATCTTTTTTAATTTTTGATGTTTTATTTTTTGTTTTAAATTTGAACTAACTTTTCTTACCTAGTAACAAAGATGGAATCTTTTCAAAAAATCTGCATTAACACTGGCTGCTTCCCCAGATATGCACTTGAAGCTGATATTATGACGTGTACGAAATCTATGTAACCACCCATCAGACGCATGAAAATTGTGATAACCAAGCCCTTCTGCAATTTCTTTAGCTTTGATTTGTATTATAGGTCCAGATATTGGAATGCCTTTGCTTCTGGCTTTTGCAAACCAATCGTAACATAATTTATCCACATTGAGACCTTCAGTTTTGAAGAATCTTCTTTTCTCGTTAATGTTACTTCCTGATTGCCATTTTGCCTTATACTCTTCTTTTTGCTTTATTATTTTACCAACTTGGGTTTTTCCAATTTTAAATCGGTTGGCTAATGCACGTACACTAACTCTTTCTTTATCATATGTATTAATAATTTCCATTTTCTCTTTTAAAGTTAAAAAGTTTCTCTTGTTAGCGCTCATTTTGCATACATACGCGGCACACTTCACACTAACGACGCGACGTGAAAAAAGTGCAGAATACGGGATAAAAACGATATTTTTAAACGGGAATTTACCCAGCGTTTCGGGGATTTACTCAGTGTTTAGAAAAAATATGCACAGTTCAACTTCAAGAGAGCGTCATGTCCGCGTAAGAGAGCGTCATGTCCGCGTAAGAGAGCTTTTTGCCGATTACGGAGTGTCTCACGGTGTCCGCGTCCGTTCTACAGGGCGACCGCTTAAGAGAGCTTGGCGTCTCAAGAAAATCGTATGTATCAGGTTGGTCACCACAGAAATGTCCGTTTAAGAAAAATGTCCGCTCATGAGAGATGTCCGTTATTATTTTTCTGTTGATATAATTTACTTAAATGTTACTGAAAGTATACTTATAGCTTTATTTAGTTCTAGTAGTTTAAAAAAAATCCTTCTATTCCACAACGTACAAATTTTCATTCGTTAACTGAGTTTGAAGGTCACAGGATAATCGATTTACGAGAAGCCGCATAATTTATTCGTGATGCTGCTGATTGTGCTGTAGTGGCAAAGTTTGGCAGAAAATATTCAACGTGACGATCGCCCTCCCCTGAAAATGGCGATTAGAGCATTTGGTCTAGCCTGAGGCCTAATTCTCGAAATTGTTCGACAAATGTCGTCTGCGATATTGACATCGCTCTCGAAAATTTTTATGTCACTATCGACAAGTGCCGCACAAAAACCCTTCGACATTTAACGGGCGGAAAATATTAGTCAACATCGAAAAAGCAGTAGAAATACAGTTTAGCGGGTTACAGTGAATTACGTATTTCAGTGGCGGTTTCTGCTATGGTTTGCAAGTTTGCCCAACCACCAAAACTAATAGATTTAATTTAATGAAAAAAAGCGTAATTCTACATTTTTTAAATTATTAATTAAAAATTTGTACTACCTCACAGAATAAATGAACTATTATAAATTACTTATAATAGGTATATCTAATTGGATATGAATACGTTAAATACATGAGAGAATAACACACTTGGTTTGCAGACTCATTGCAATCCACGAACGTATATATCCCTATACGGCTGACGAACTTTGTCGAACGTCTTTCGGGTATATCTCCATAAACGACAATAGTGTTGCAGCCGCAGTGCAACCAAAACGTTAGACGTATTTCTTGCTTACGGTGCAACGGTATAAAAGCGAATAAAAAAGTTGTATTTGTGTGTTTAAAAGTGTTTATGCTCTTTATTTTTAAATAATAATGAATTCAGGGCAGAGTTTAATAGTGGATCCGTTCTATAAAAGAACGTATGCCGAAAAAATTGAAATAAAGCGGTTGGGCAGACCTGTTCCGAATTTAAATCTGAAACAAACGATTTCCAGTAAGACGCGAACTTTTAATAGACTATTTAATAAGGATATTTACAATAAACATTTGTGGATTTGCGGTTGTAGTATAAAAAATGCATTATTATGCTTTCCTTGCTTACTATTTGAAGGTGAAGAATTATGGACGAAAATGGGTTTAACTGATTTAAATCATTCAAGCGATCGAATTAAAAAACACAGTATATCACAAAGGCATATGAAAAATGTAGTCCAATTATCGCTTTTTGGGAATGTGGATATTGCTGCTCAGATGGATAGTGCATATCGAAGAAATATAGCATTGTACAACGAGAAAGTTAAGTACAATCGATATGTACTGAACATTATAATTAATTGTGTACGTTTTTGTGGGGCTTTTGAACTTGCGCTGAGAAGACACGATGAATCAATTTCGTCCTCTAACCCGGGTGTTTTTCGTGGTTTAATAAATTTTAGTGCTGAATTGGACGTTGCTTTAAAAGACCATTTAGAAAAAGCTACTGTTTTCAAGTATACTTCTAAAACTATCCAAAATGAAGTTTTACAAACAATGTTCAGTGTGTGTCAAGAAGAAATCTCTAAAGAAATAAAAGAAGCGGATTATTTATCTGTAATAGTTGACGAAACGACAGACGTATCAAATAAATATCAAATGGCCGTGGTATTTAGGTATATAGCTAAAGGTAAGCCTGTTGAACGATTTTGGAATTTTTTAGCGCCGTCAGATCATGACGCGAAAACGTTATCTACAATCATTCTTGCAGAACTAGAAACACACATTAAAGATAACGAAAGAAAATTGATTGCCCAGACATATGATGGGGCAGCCGTCATGGGCGGATCGCATAATGGGGTACAGGCACGTATTAAACAAACTTATAAATACGCTGTTTACGTGCACTGCTACGCGCATCAGTTAAATTTAGTTATGTTGAATGCTGCCTCTGCCAACACTAATGTCCGTATATTCTTTGCAAATTTACAAGGAATTTGTACCTTTTTTTCAAATAGTTCTCAGAGTTGCAATATTGGACGAAACAGTTAAAAAGCGGCTGCCTCGTTCGGCCCCAACCAGATGGAATTTTAATTCCAGAATTGTCGCCACTGTGTTTGAACACAGAGAAGAAATTATAGAAACAATGCGAAGAATTTTGAATGAAAGTAAAACTGTAAATATCACTACTATCAATCAAGCTTCAGGTTATATTACGCTTCTTACTAATAAGAGTTTTATTTTCTGGTTAAATCTATTTTACAAGATAATGCCTCAAGTAGATATATTATATGCAAAATTTCAAACTAGAGAAATTGATCCCCTTATGGCCAATAAATATATATTATCATTTGAAACTCAGTTAGCTCAAATCAGAAATAATATAACGAACACTTCGGATACAAGTGACAGTGGGCCCGGCTCATCAACTTCAAAACGACGTAAGATCGATGGAAACGAATATACACGAGAAGCAAAGGAAGTTTGTGATATTATTATTTGTGAAGCCAAAGATAGGTTTAGCTTTACTGGACACTTAACTGCAACGTCTCTATTTTATTCTGATAAATTTAATCAATACAGCCTCCATTTTCCTGAAAATGTCTTTCAGGAAACAATTAAGTCTTACCCATACTTTGATGAACGGAAATTCCGTACTGAACTAAGCGTAATTTATGAAACGGAAGAATTTAAATCAATCTCGGGTTTGCTTCCTGTTTATGCCATCATTTCACAAAGTGGACTAAGTGCGACTTTTAGTGAAACATTAAAACATTTAAAAATTCTAATTACAATTCCGATGTCATCAGCTGAAGCGGAGCGGTGTTTTTCTACTTTGAAGAGAATTAAAACTTTCTTAAGAAACAGCATGGCACAAGAAAGACTTTCTGCATTGGCGATGTTTTCTCAAGAAAAGGATTTTATCCAAAGTATTCCAGATTTTAATCAAAGGGTTATAGATAAATTTGCTACTGCGAAAGATCGTCGCATGGATTTTCTGCTTCAACAAAATCAGGATCAGAATCAGTGAGTTTTAAAAGCCTTTTTTCTTCTTTATATGTACCTTAGCAAAAATAACTTTTAATAAAGCATACTTAGTGACCTACCTTGTTTACCTACTGTAAAAAGTATTAGTATTCACTAAATTTGCAACCCCCACATTTTTTATGCACGAGCCGCCGCTGACGTATTTGCTATTGTGGTTGTAAAAGAATCAGTGATGTGATGTTACAGTTCATTTGTTTTACTTAGGCGAATTCTGGCGCATGCCGATGTCTGCTTGGTCACGTTTGTGTTATTCGAACGACAAACACAAAGTAAACAGGGAGGTATTAGTATCATACAGTATAAATAAATTCGAACACACGTCTAATAATTACTACGAGGGATGTTTCCAAAGTTCTGGTAAATTGCGCTCAAATTAAATTACGCAGAACTTATAGGCAATGCTGTCGGTGATGGACAAGTCTTGACATGTTTATGCAGTTATTCAGTGCCATATCATTCAGTCTGATTCAGGTATTCGGCCGATATAGACGCATTTTCGTAGCACTGTTTGTGTAACCATAGAAGAAGCGACTAAATCTCAGAGCAATATCCGGATCCATGTGGAACAGGATCAATAACTTACAACCATCCCCAAACAATGTAGATTTTCTGCAACAAAATACGTTAATAAGCAGACAGTAAAATAAATATTTGTGCGGGCAACAAATTTGGTTAGAATTGCAAATTATATTGATTTCACAAGGATTTCAGAGGCTTGGGATTGCATACCACAGACGACGCTGAAATTTTCATCGTTTCTTAATGCGAATAAAAGACATATTTCCTGAAAATTTTGTTAAAATATACGAACATTTTCCAGGTGTTATTTATGACGGTCGGTATATTTAAAAATACAAATATTAATTGCTTCATTTCCAAATAGATTGTTGCTTTTCAACTGTAAGAAAGTGACATACTTCTGGCATCCGCAAAAAAAAGAATTCGCGAAGTTGCGTGGACTTGACGAAGATGTTAGCAGCGAGATTTTGCATAGCAATAAACAAGGACTGACTAAAGATGAACAATTCATGAGGTATGATTACAATTTGTCTATTTGAAAGTAAAATGGTCTAAATATATTGTTGTCATTTGTTTTTTTTTACAGACGGTTAGTTTATGGCCCAAACGAAATTTTAGTTAAGGAATCTTCAATTCTAACCTTACTTTTCCTAGAAGCACTTAATCCGTTTTACGTTTTTCAACTATTCAGCTTCGTACTTTGGTTCGTGGACAATTATTATTATTACGCGGCTGCCATATTAGCGATGTCATTGTTCGGTATAACAATGACAGTAATCCAAACGAGAAGGGTAAGTTTAATCAATTTCATTGGTTGTTTCCAAATTATATAGCTCATCATGACTTCGTTGCAGAATCAACGCAATCTGAAGTCGACTGTTCAAAGTTCTGATGTCTGCAAGGTTTTAAGAACCATCGATAGTAGACTAGATAATGGCGGTGGAGATGCAGCCTCTGATACTGAATTGATTTCAACAGAGCATCTAGTACCAGGTGATATTTTGGAAATTCCCGCTAACGGTTGTATGATGCAATGTGACGCATTACTTCTAACTGGAAATTGTATTTTAAATGAATCTATGCTGACTGGTGAGTTAACATATTTTAATATACTAAATTATCATCATCCGAATGCAAAACTATAAATTTTAGTTACTTAAATTTTCATAGTCACAACATAACAAAATAATTTGAAACATACATGAGTGGGTAAAAACCACACCAATTTGTATAATACAAAAGTATTTTTAATAATATAAAATATTATTAAATATCACAACATAACTTAATGAATTTCATTCCATAACTTCATAAATTCTTAGGAAAGTTTGTTTAGATGCCTTTAACCTCTTCTACCACATATCCTTGCAGTTACTATGTAGACACAAACATATTTATATATATTTTTATTTTATATATATAATGAATCTATGCTGACTGGTGAGTTAACATATTTTAATATACTAAATTATCATCATCCGAATGCAAAACTATAAATTTTAGTTACTTAAATTTTCATAGTCACAACATAACAAAATAATTTGAAACATACATGAGTGGGTAAAAACCACACCAATTTGTATAATACAAAAGTATTTTTAATAATATAAAATATTATTAAATATCACAACATAACTTAATGAATTTCATTCCATAACTTCATAAATTCTTAGGAAAGTTTGTTTAGATGCCTTTAACCTCTTCTACCACATATCCTTGCAGTTACTATGTAGACACAAACATATTTATATGGAATCGCCTAGTATTTACGGAAAACAATTTTTATCTTGCTAATAAAAAGCTAATGTGTTTACTACAAAAAACAGTTGGATTCGTGCAAACATGATAAGACTTGTTCCTGCAGTCTCAATTTCACTGTTCCGATGTAAAGTCTTAGTGAGGTTATAGGCTTTATCTTTCCACGAATTTAATTAAAAAACGCCTTATGTGGGGTTATCAGAAGTTCAGAGGGGGAGAATTATTACTGTTTTGGAACAAGGCATGTCACAAAGGGAAATTGCACGAACGATGGGAGTTACACAAGGGGTTGTTTCAAAAACTTATTCAAGGTTTCTGGAGTTGGGAACACTAAAAAATAGGCGTAGGAGAAGTCGTAGAAAAGTCACTACAAAAGGCCAGGACCGCTCTTTAGCTCAAATAGCAAGAAGGAATCCCTGAACATTCCATCCCGAGCTTCAAGGGCAACTTTTGCAAGCTTCAGGTGTCGCAACTATCAGGAAAAGACTTCGAGGTCGAGGATTTTTCAACAGAACACAGTTGGGGTTCCAGCTTAATCACAGCAAAATAAAGTTGACCGTTCAAATTGGAGTTTGGAGCATCAAAACTGGACAATCGAAGACTGGCAAAATGCCTTATTTTCGGATGAAACCAGAATTGGTCTACAATCAGACGACCGGCGAATTCGTGTTTTAAAAAGTCATGGGATACAGGCTAGGCTTGGAGCTGCTTGATTTGTAGCCAAAGACAAAGGAGGAACTAATGTTTTGGAGTGGCATTATGATTAGTGAAAAAACGTTCTTCGATTCCCATTAGACAAACTCTAACAGGTCCGAGGTATGTGGATTTAGTGCTACAACCTGTAATAAGGCTCTGGAGAGGTGATTTTTTATTATTTATGCACAATAATGCACTTCCACATACCAACAAAGCTACTAGAAATTTTTTCGAAGAGGAAGATTAGACGGTTTTAGGTTAGCCTTGCGCACCGGATCTTAATACAATCGAACATTTGTGAGATAAGATGAAAAGAAGGATTAGAGCACGTCAAAATATCCCTGGCAACGCGGAAGAATTAATACGAGCAGTTTTAGAAGCAAGAAGAAATTGATAATTTAATAGAGAGCATGCCTCGTCGAATTCGTTCTTGTATTAACTCTAGATATTGTAAAATATTTGTCTTTCTGGGTGTCTTTTAAATGAAACTAACGGTAATTTAAAACACACTATATTAATAATAAAACACACTAAATACACTTAATAACTAATAATAACAAGATTTATTTCAATATTTATTTCATATTTATATTAATATTAATCCGACGACGATTACTCGTTGAATGCCTCCTCTCCTTTCATTTCGAGTTCTTATATAGTTGTATAGCTTATTCGAGGGCCTTCCATTTCTAGGAGATCCGAGAGACTTGATGTATTCGGCGCGTAATACCGCTCGCCTGTCGTATCGCCGGATGACACATCACAATATATGTAAATTAAAAAAATATAAATACTGATTATTAAATTTTAAAAAAACTTAAAAATTCTTAATATTTCATTTACTTTTATAATTTTCAGAGAAATTCACATTTTTTTTTGTAATTATAAAATTTGTTTCGAATTTTTTTTTCCTGTAATAAAATGTTTTTGGATAAACTGCTTTATATCTTTAAATGATCTTTTTGCAAGTGAAATACTGTTTTCTAGTAATTACTGAGTGATTCTATTACAAATTAGCGTAGTTAAAAGTAGATATTTAGCTTCAAATTCACACAAATATACGTATATGTATACCAATGTTCAAGAATACTGGTAGGGATGCCTTTCACTTGAGAGCGGGGATGACATTCGTTGTATGCATCTCGATGCGTGCGTCTGAGCAAACTCTCGTGAAAAACTAAAATAAATTTAGTACATTTCATTTAGAATTTTGTTTTTTTTATAAGAATTTTATTTAGTTTTCATTAATAATTTTATTTTAGTTACAATTTTTAAAGAGTTTTATTTCAGTTCAATATTAACGCATATATACATCAATTATTATTATTATAATAGCGACTGCAATTCCTTAAAACAAATCTGTACATCCCCACTTTCATTCTGCCGTACTAAACACATATTAAATACTGACGAATGTATCCCCACTATTGTAACTAAACTACGCTTACGGCCATTAGAGTCACATGTACGTGTAAATATGCGCATGCTAGTGTGTGTAATACGCTTCGCAATTTCCACCGTTACTTCAGTCAATCTGTATAAGCTTGGTTGTGAGCATTTATTGTGCGAGCGAAAATGATTGGCACCCACGTGACCGGTTTAATTATGCAATTTAGTGAATTTCACTTTCGTGGAATACCGCATTCATCGTATTTACTTCATATATGTCAATTTAATTTTATTTTTTGGATTGATAGTTCCTTTCAGAGCTCAATTCATCAACTTTGTGTGTGTGATGTGGGTATAACATTAAAAACTGTGTTAATTACTATGACTAATGTTATTTTAGAAACGTTTTGTGCTACTTAATCTAAATTTAATTGATACGACACTGACTTTATTAATAGAATTTCAATACCAATCAATGTATATTTGGTTGCATAAATACGTGGTCACGTGGGCGACAATGATTCTAGCTCGTATATCTTACAGATATATTTATATATTACCCATTATATATATATATATATATATATATATATATATATATATATATATCTTGTAGCGTCTGAGGAATATTAGTTAATATACCAGAATTTTGATTTATTAAAGAACAAGATCTATGGGCTTGTAACAAGGCAGATGGAACTAAAGCCGTTCGTACACTAGAATAATAATAGAAGCCTTAATGCAGACTGTGGCAGAATTTATTAAACGATAAAAAATTAAAATATTGCAGTGTTTGTATCGTCTTGTACAACAATACAAAAAAAACCATATAGTTGCCATGGACCGCTGGTCTAATACGCATCGTACGTTTGATGTCGAGTGATTTTTTTAAATGGTCACTCAGCTACTGTAACATAACATGAATTTAGGAGTCGTTTTAACATAGAAATAAATAAAAGAGCCACAATATGTCAAACAATTTTAAACTGGGTAGGAACGATTAGATCGACTGCTTCTGCTTTGACGAAAAAGAATTTGCGAGCCAGAAAATGTGGAGGGTGTAAAACCGGCCCTTACAGCAGCTTCCACGAAGTTCTGCTAGACGACATTTCGTAGCACTGCACAGATGGGAGTCTCAGGTGGATGTTATAATGGGTGTTTCAATAAGAGCGCAAGATTTGAATTGCGCGCCATGTTTGACAGTCATAATGTCATAATAATTCGCCATCGGGCACAAGAATTGGACATTTCAACAGGCACTCTTCAGCGAATTCTCACTAAAGATTTACAGCTGCATGCCTACAAAATCCAACTGACTCAACAACTTCTGCCAGTAGACCATGAACAGCGAAGAGAATTCACCAATTGGATCCTTGCTGATTTTGCAAACAAAATCATTTTCAGTGATGAGGCCCATTTTCACCTCGATGGCTTCGTTAATAGGCAAAACTGTCGCATTTGGGGCTTAGAAAATCCACGAATGATTCATCAGAAAGCAATGCATCCACAACGGGTCACTGTATGGTGTGCATTATGGTCTGGAGGAATAATTGGACCGTTTTTCTTCGAAAACGAAGAAGGTAATGCAGTAACGGTGAATGGCGAACGTTATCGTGCTATGGTAACACAGTTTCTTGTGCCTCATTTGGAAGCTATTGATCTTGACGACATGTGGTTTCAGCAGGACGGTGCCACCATGTCATACCGCCCGTGAAACATTGACGATCTTGCACGAGTTTGCTCCTGGTCGTGTCATTTCCCGATTTGGTGACCAGAATTGGCCTCCACGCTCTTGCGATTTAACGCCTTTAGACTTCTGGCTGTGGGGTTATCTGAAGTCACAGGTTTATGCCAATTAGACTGCAACCATCGAAGCATTGAAAGCCGAAATTAGACGCTGTATCAATGAAATACCACCACATGTATTCAATAACGTTATTGAAAATTTCGTCAAAAGGGTACGCATATGCCAGCAAAGCCGTGGCGGCCATTTACAAGATATTTTGTTTCATACATAATTCCCAAATGTATATTTTCTAAATCAATAAATATTTCAATACTTTGCTACAGAAAACCATGTTTTATTGAACACTGAAATCTTGCGCTCTTATTGAAACACTCTTTATACACCCTTTATATGGACTTGTGTTTCCATGCATTTAAAATGCTAGTGATTCAAGAATTTCTGCCTCGAAGTTATTACGTTAATATATAAAATGTCTCTTAACTTTTGTATTGATCTATAAATTCCCAACTTGATAAAAGTACTGTAAATACATTTATTTTTATCCGCAATCAATCATTGACTGAAAGTAGTGAATGTCTATAAAATTGGTGGCAAAAAAACACATTTTTCAGAAATAGTTAAATTTGATTATTTGTTATATCACTGAGGTATTAAGACATTCTACATTTACGAGTAGAAAAACAATTATTCTAAGACTTAATGTTTGTTTTACTATATTTTAATAATAAATTTAATAGGTGAATCCGTGCCAGTTACAAAAACCCCTTTTCCTCATCTACCAGAGCTCTATTATAACCCAAAAGAACACGCAAGGCACACCCTTTTCTGCGGCACAAATGTCATACAAACCAGATATTTCGGAGGCGAGAAAGTCCTGGCAGTAGTAGTCCGTACAGGCTTCTCTACCGCTAAAGGTAAAATTAAATATCACCTTTTTAAATTAGATCTGCTCCGATAAACCGACTTTTTTTTGTTCCAGGTGGCTTGGTCAGAAGTATTTTATACCCACCTCCGGTTGATTTCCGTTTCGAAAAGGATTCATACCGATTCGTCGCCTTACTCGGTTTCATAGCCCTATTCGGCTTCGTATACACAGTGGTCACCAAAGTAAGTTCCGTTATCATTTTTACCGATTCTATTTTGAAATTTTCGTTTCGATTTTAGGTACTGCGAGGCGTTTCTCCCACCGACATAGTACTGGAAGCTTTAGATTTAATAACAATTGTTGTTCCTCCAGCGTTGCCGGCCGCCATGACAGTCGGCAGATTCTACGCTCAGAATAGATTGCAGAAGAATCAAATTTTCTGCATATCACCGCGGTCTATTAACGTTTCTGGTTCGATAGATTGTGTGTGTTTCGATAAGGTAAATATAAGAAATTTATGTTATTTCGAATGCAATTAAAGATGAAGATGTCCTGGACGTAATCAGAAAAAAAAAATTAAAGAACAGGAGGGTGTGAAGAAAACGATATAACTGGAAATTTAAAAAAATTGAAGATCATAGCTATAGAAGTAGAATATACAAACAATGACCAAGTGATTTACTTTCTCCAAGATACAATAATTACATTCGTAATTTCTTATTTTTATTTTTATATTATCGTCGTGCCCCAGTATATTAAGTCGACTACAACCGAGCAGCAGGTGCGGACATATTTAGAGGGGAAATTTCCAAATAATACTTTTGATGTTACTAAATTGAATTCTAAGGGAAATAGCACGTCTTTTAAAATGGGGGCTGATGTTTCTCTTGAACATGAACTATATGATCCGTTGTTCTGGCCTGAAGGTATATTAGTCAAAAAATTTAGATTTTTTCGATCTACCGGAGCCTTCAAAGAAAAATAGTGCTAATGTACATTTAAATAAAAGCATATTAGAAGACGGCCACATAAATATTCAAAATACAAATATACAGGCTATATTTAGCGACGAATGCATTACTGTGCATAATATTAACATACAATCTCTATCCGGTAAAATCGACGAAATCGATGTACATGTATAGCAAACGCCAATTAAGTTTGCGCGAGGAGGGGGTGCGCAGAAGCCGTTTTTAAAAACGTCCACCCCCACTACTCAAGTAATTGTCAGAATACATTTGTCATTGGCGTTTGACGGAACATAATGTCTTTATTAGGGGATCATAAAGTGATACATGCTCAGAGGTTATAATTATCTGACATTTGATGTAAAACCAAATACAAATCTCCCCACTACTTTTAACACTGCGCCAACTTACCCCTCCTCGCGCCAACTTAATTGGCGTTTGCTATACATTTGAATGAATTTAAACCAAATATAATGTGTTTAACGGAACACTGGTTGACGACTTCGTCTATTAACAATATAAAAATGGATTGTTATAGTATGTCTTCGGCGTTCTGCAGAAGTCATAAAATGCACGGTGGCGTGCTGATATTGATACGAAAAGGTTTGAGCTTTCGTAGAATTGACATACCGGACAAATATTCGGTTGAATTGGATATTGAACTTGCGAGTGTTTATTTGATAAATGTAAATATCGTTGTTGTCTGTATCTACAGGTCCCCTACAGGTGATTTGGACTGCGCCCTCAAAAATCTAAATGGTGCTTTGCAGGAAATAAATGAATGCCTGCCTGATGCAAATTTAATAGTAGCAGGCGACTTCAATGTAGATTTCAGTATTATGACGAAGGACGCGATTCGTATGAGCAATTTATTTGTAACTTATGGGCTACATAAAATATTTAGTGAGCCTTCCAGAGTATCAAAAAACTCCAAGACATGCATAGATAATATTTTTATATCGGAGGGTATAAACAAAACATTTTCTGAGACCTTTAATCCTCATCTGTCTGACCATTTTTGTCAGAGAATATCCTTAGTAATTAAGGACGAAGTTGAAACACTAAAGCTGACTAAGGTAAACACCAGACAAATGAATGAGATTAATTCTTGCACGTTTGTGAACAAGCTTTTAAATGTAAATTGGAGTGCACTGTATACTATTGACAACATACAGGAACGTTTCAAATGCTTTTTTGCTCTCTACTGGGATATTTTTGATGAATCATTTCCTGAGGTAGTAAAAAATATTAGTAGCAACTATAACAATATGTCGTGGTATACCGAGGAAATTAAAGAAATGAGAAATGTTCTTGATAGCGTTGAAGTAATAAGTAGAGCTACAGGCGAGAGGAAAGCTAGTGAATTATATAGGCACTTAAAAAAGCAATACAAAGAACAGATAATCCTGAGCAAGAAAAGGATGAACTCAAATTACATTCAAAGATCTAAAAATAGGTCTAGAGCAGTGTGGAATATAATAAATAGAGAAGTGGGAAATAATAAGCGTGATGGGAATGTTTTGTCAAATATTACACCTGATGAGTTTAACTCTTTCTTTGTTGACATTGGCAATGATTCAGTTAGGTCAATTGGGGGTCCAAATTTAGCTCCTGTTGACCTACTTGCCAAAAGTACTAAAAGTGCACCAAATGCCTTTTTTCTTCGCCCTACAACAAATGAAGAAATCAAAGAAATAGTATATAGCCTCAGAAATCAACAAACCACTTATATACACGTTAAATGTCATTGTATTAAAGAAGAGTATAGATTATCTAGTGGATCCTATAACGCAGATTTTCAATAGTTGTTTGTGCAGTGGCATATTCCCTGATCAATTGAAAGTAGCCAAAGTGCTTCCTATACATAAGGGGGGGCACGGATGATAAAGCAAATTTCCGACCAATCTCAATACTGCCAATCATGTCAAAAATTTTAGAAACTATCATCAAGAAAAGATTACTTAATTATTTTGAGATATACAAACTCTTAAATGATACCCAACATGGCTATTTAAAAGGCAGTTCTACTGGCACAGAGATTACTGAGCTTTTGAACCATATTGCAGATGCTTTTGATAGCAAGGAAGTGGTGATTCTTGGTTGTTGCGATGTGAGTAAGGCCTTTGACTCCATGGACCATTCAATACTTTTACAGATACGGCGTGCGAGGACGAGCAAATGAACTTATTTCCTCTTACTTAACGAACAGAAAGCAAGCAGTTTACTGGACTAATAAATATTCGAATACATTATTTATAAATCGAGGGGTTCCACAGGGGTCAATATTAGGTCCTCTGCTCTTTCTAATTTACGTGAATGATCTACCTTATAACATATCTGCAGGGAAAGTTACCCAGTTTGCGGATGATACATCCGTTTTGGTTCGGGCCCAGGAAATGGGAGAGGGAAGTATAAATTTGGAGCATGCACTAATGGAGGCAGGCGAATGGTTTGGCAGTAACCTCCTGAAGCTAAATCAAGATAAAACACAGCAGCTAGCACTTACAACAAAAAGGATATCTAATGAGAGCAAAGAGAGCATCAAATTTCTGGGTCTACAACTCACCAGCGACATGAGTTGGGATTGCCATGTGGAAGATTTGTGTCGCCGCCTTGCTGCGGCTGCTTATTCTATTCGTAGGATAAAACAGGTAGCAACATACGAAGCAGCTCGAACGGCCTACTTTTCTAATTTTCAGAGTAGAGCTACATATGGCATCCTAGCGTGGAGTGCGTCAGGTGCAGCTGAGTCGGTGTTTAAAATGCAAAAAAGTGCCATTAGGGCTCTTGGTAGTGTGTCCAGCAAAACTAGCTGCAGGCAACTGTTTAAAACACATAAAATACTGACCTTGCCATCCTTGTATGTACTTACCTGTCTGGAGTATGTCCACAATACACACCAAAAGTTCTACTTAAATAGTAATTTCCACAATTACGGCACCAGGAATAGAAATAACATAGTGATACCATACCATCGGTTACAGAGATGTCAAATGAGTTCAAATTACCTAGCCTTAAAAATTTACAATAAAATTTCCAATGGAATGACAGGCCTGGACCGTGAACGATTTAAAATCAAAGCCAAAGACATACTACTAAAGGAGTGTTTTTACTTGTTAAGTGATTTTTTCATAAATTTTAATGTGTTTTTTCTTTTGTTGTTATTTGTACTTTTCTCATTTATATTTTATACTGTATATATCAATATGACGTATGTATGTATATATACATCAATAAATATTATTATTATTATTATTTTTCATTTGCTAGTTAATTTCATTTAAAGCGCACTGTTTCGACCTCAGGGCTAATATTTTGTAACCGTATCACCCCCGCCCGCCGTTCTCGGGGGGCGGGGGTGATTGTCAATGGTAGTGTGTGAATCTTCGTTTAATAGGTAGTTTTTTTCGCTTTTTGTCGTTTACCAATTTTGGAGTTTGAAAGGCTTGTAAGAGGAAAACTCCTTTTCTGGCAAATATAGTACCTTCTGGCGGCATTTCTTATACGGACTTCGGCTTAATAATCTACTCTTTAGACACCCGACACCTTAGTCTAACTATCAACGATTTTGATTTTCCAGTGTCTATTAATGGAGAAGAAAACGTAAAATCTGTATGCAATGTCCATATGATTCTCGTTTCTGGCTGATTGTATGTAGATACCGTCCTGTGGGCAATTTCCTGTGAACTAAGCGAACAAACAAATGAACTCTGATGAATTTTCTCAAATGCTAGCACTAATTTAACGTTTTGAAGTTTCGTTATTATTTCATAATTTACTTATTTTTTTATTTAATAATAAATTACCTGTTCAATTGAAAAATTTAATTAACGTTTCGAATTTATTAGCAGAGAGCAGACTGAAGTGATTAAATGACCAATTGCGCCGATTAAACGTTGTGGCGGTATCATGTATAGCAGGGGTGGCCAAGAGGTCGACCGCGAAGGCGATTTAGGTAGCCCCCAAGAGATAAATAAATAAACTGAAAAAGAAGACAAAAAAAATCAATTGTATTCGCGCCAATAACTACCCACGCGCTTTGGTCGTAGCGCAGTGCAAGTTACGCCATCTAGTTTCACTAGGTAGTACTAACTTGCCTAGAACAATATCGACGGCGGCGATGGAAGATTCGTGAAGACGCGCTGTTTCTCGACGCGTTGTTTCTCGAAATTTCTAGATGTCCCTAATCCCATCATATAATATAAATAGCTGGCGGAAGCCACAGCCAGTCAGTTTAAGTTCAGAAGCGATACGAAACGATAAAAAGTGCGTGAAGAGTCCTGGACTGAGTGCGTTTGGACAGACGTATGCGTTGTGACTGTGAATACCGAACTCTCGGTCGACATCGTTCGTTCCTCACGTGAAATTCGTCAGGCAGCGGCGTTACAATACTAAGTAACGTAGGGACCTTTATGAGTTTGTGACTTTTATTTAATCAAAATGAGTGTGCTATCTGGTTCAAGTGCAAAAAAAAGTAAGACTTACCATTATCACAGTGAGTGGGAAGAGGAATTTTTTTTCGTTATGGTCAACGACAAATGTGTGTGCCTAATTTGTAATTCAAGTGAAGCATTACCAAAAAGAGCAAATGTGGAAAGGCACTTTAAAACTACACATTCCAAATACGCCACAGATTTTCCATTTGGCAGTGAAATTCGGAAGGTAAAAGTACGAGAATTAAAAAGCAGCTTAAGTGCGCAACAATCTTTTTTTACGAAACCAGGCTTGAAATCAAAAGCTGCTACACTGGCGTCATTTGCTGTTACGGAAATATTGATAAAACGAAAGAAACCTTTTGAAGATGGAGAAATTATCAAGGAAGCCATGCAGAGAGCTGGAGAAGTACTGTTTAATGACTTTAAAAATAAGAAAGAAATTATTTCAGCCATAAATGCCATTTCTCTGTCACGAAACACTGTGATGCGGCGAAGTGAAGCCTTAAGTGGAAATTTGGAACAATTGCTTAAGGAAGACTTGCAAAAATGTAGTTTTTTGTCACTACAATTCGATGAATCCACCGATGTGACGGACACTGCTGAATTGTGCATTTTTGTGCGTCTAGTTTTTGAAGATATGACGTCAAAAGAAGAATTATTGACGATGATTCCATTGAAGGGGCAAACAAGAGGCGAGGATATCTACAGATCTTTTAAAGATTTTATAGAAAAAACTGAGTTTCCGATTCACAAAATAGTTGCTCTTACGACAGATGGAGCACCCGCTATGCTGGGACAAAGAGTTGGTTTTTGTGTAAAAATGATGACAACATTCCAAGTTTCACCAACTATCACTGCATTATACACCAGCAAGTTTTGTGCTCTAAAATTCTTGACTCGGATATTATCATGAAAATTGCCTTTAAAATAGTTAATTCTATTCGAGCCAGAAGTTTGCAAAGGCGTCAATTTCGAGCTTTACTTGAAGAGATTGAAGCCGAACACTCGGATCTTTTGCTACATACAGATGTTAGGTGGCTCAGCCGTGGTGCTTTTTTGAAGAGGTTTCGCCAATTACTGCCAGAAATCAAAACATTCATCCATTCCAAACAAGAAAATGTACCTGAGCTTGAAGATGAAAAATGGCTCATGAAGCTCGCCTTTCTTTGTGACATAACGGAGAAACTCAATCAGTTGAACTTAAATCTTCAAGCAAAAGACAGGAATGTGATTGATATGACAACTTTGATTAAAACATTTAAAAGTCAAATTCAAGTGCATGCATCTCAATTAAAACGAGGTGAACTAAGAAACTATAAAAACATGGAAGAAGAATGCACGCACAACTCAAATCGGGACTTTGAAACTTTCGCCAGACAGCTGGAGAACTTGCACCTGGAGTTCGAAAGAAGGTTTTTGGATTTCTTCGCTCTCGAAGAAGTGCTAAGTTTCATGACATTCCCTTTTAATGAAAGCAATGACCTTCACAGCTTGACTGCAAAAATCGGCAAGTTAACTGATTCTGAATCTGTTGTGGTGGAAGAAGAAATAATTAAAATGAGATGCGACATATTTCTGAAAGCAAGAGCATTTGGCAGTAATACTGATTTTTGGAAACTGATTTGCAAAGAAAAGTTCCCATGCCTAAGAAAGGTTGCCTTATATTTGACTTCGTTTTTCGGTTCCACCTATCTTTGCGAATCGACATTTTCTACTATGAATACAATAAAAACCAAACATCGTTCTCGTTTAACAGATGCCCACTTAACTTCCTGTTTGCGCATCGCAGTTACTTCTTACACTCCTCAATATAATAAACTTGTGAAGAATATGCAGTGCCAAATATCCACCCAAAAACCTAATACAGAATGAACATTATGTATTTTGTTTTCAACGTATATAATAGAAAAATACTTACTAACTTGTTAAAATGTTTTATTTCTCTCTTGTAAACTCTACCTTAGAGTCGCCCGCAAGAAACATTTTTGAACACAAGTAGACCTCAGAGGTCAAAAGTTTGGCCACCCCTGATGTATAGTATGCATGTTATAACAGCCCCACTATTTTCTTGCTCGAGTGCATTCGTCGAGCAGATGTTATTTCCGTCGTTATTGTGTATATTCATTCATAAATTCTATTTTACAGTGGCGTGTTTCTGGTTTCATTTCTTTCAGTGTTATTTGGTTACAACTTTTAGTATTTTAAAAAATTCGCCTACAGAAACAAACCTATTGCGAATACAAGGCAAATGCCTATGGGCTATGAATCATCAATCGCTCGAGTCTGATCTCTGGTCATCAGTAAACGCGGCACCCATCTTGCAGAAAGCTTTCTCATATATCAAGTTGTTAGTGCAAAATATAAAGCACCCGTTCCATTGAAATGCCTACTGCCTCTGCTATTACTAACAGTAAACTGACAAGGTATCGTTTGTCAATATGTGATGTGTATTTCTGTTTTTGATCCTAAACTTATAAATGTTTTATTACTTGCAAATTAATCTTTAAATTTATTTCAGACTGGGACTTTAACAGAAGACGGTTTAGATTTACTGTGCGTTGTTCCCATCGAAGACAAAAGGTTTGAAAAACCCGTTTCAAATGTGGAAACCCTGCCATATGACGTCTTCGTCTATGGATTGGTATCCTGTCATTCATTAACTGTGATAAATAAACAAATATCAGGAGACCCGCTTGATTTAAAGGTATGAACCAACTTCCCATATTTGACAAGTTCAAACACGTTTTTAAATTAAAAAAACATTTTAGATGTTCGAAAGTACGAAATGGACTATCGAAGAGACGGACATATCGGACAATTCCAAATTTAACATGATCTTCCCTACAGTTTTCAAACCGCCAAAGGATCATTCGCGAGCCATAACCAGTTCGAAAGACGTCGGTCTTCCGGGTGACTTGGATTTCGAAATCGGCATGATTCGGGAGTTTCCATTTTCCAGTAGCCTTCAACGTATGGGCGTCATCATCCGGAAACTATGCGGTCAAAATTTCGAATACTATTGCAAGGGTTCCCCCGAAATGATATTGAATTTTGTCGATCCAGGAACCGTGCCTGATAACTTTCATGACATTTTAGAAAGTTACACTCAGGAAGGTTACAGGGTAATCGCTTTGGCCCACAGAGAGTTAAAAATGTCATATCTTAAAGTGCAGAAAGTACAGCGTGAAGTTATCGAGAAAGATATGAATTTAATGGGTTTAATTGTCTTGGAAAATCGGCTAAAAACCGATACAACACCTTGCATAAAAATGTTAAATGATGCTAGTATAAGGGTTGTAATGGTTACCGGTGATAATATGTTGACGGCCTTGAGTGTGGCCAGAGATTGTGGAATCGTAGCTCAGGGACAAAGTGTAATAGCAGTTAACTGTGATTCTGATACAAATGTAGTGCCCAAATTGTACTTTACATTAACCACTGCCAAGAGATCGAATTTAGTGAATAACGATCTGAGTTTATTGTCAAATTCCGCCAGTATTGCCAGTTTAGACACAGTAGAGTCACAGATCGTTACAAATAATGTACAAAATGATGTGCAGAAAAGGCCTCAAACTTTTTATAACAATTACAGGTAATGCGTTATATGATATTCTAGAAGAGAGTATTTAAGTATTAAATTTCAATTTTTAATTTAGATTCGCTTTAACTGGAAAGGTGTGGTCTGTAGTACGTAATCACTATCCCGAATTAGTACCTAGATTAGTTACTAGAGGCACTGTTTTTGCTAGAATGTCTCCGGACCAGAAACAGCAGTTAATACAAGAATTACAAAATTTAGGTTACTACGTTGGTAAGTATGTTTAGAATAATGTTCGTGTTGGAATTTCAAGATGTTTAAAAATGATGTTCAAACATTCAAGTATTCCTTCTATACATTTGGACAAGCTTATTGAAAAAGTTTCATATACCGATATAATTAGGTTATTAATTTAAGTCTGTTTATAATCTGCTTAAACAGTGCTTATATAATTTCTTTGGGATATACGAAACTGGCGCCCGAGCATAATGTTACAGCCTTTTTTATCCTTTTTAACTTAGATATTGATTTGTGCTTTCCGACACTAAATAATGTTTTGAATTATTCCAAAAAAGAAATATTTTAAGATAAATTAAAGTTTGTGTGTAAATCATAAGTATTAAGTAAACGCAACAAAGAAAACGTTGTAAATACACTTTTTTTAAAGTTCATATATCCCTTTATTTTCTAATTTAATTTTTTTAAATAGAAGTTTTGTTTTGCGTATGATAAAATTTTCTATACCACGCTATGTATCCAATAAGATCATGTACCATCGGGAGCATGGAAAACGACTCCTATACACATTTTACGAGTTATTTTAATGTTGTGATACTGACTTTATATGCGCTCAAATAAAACATAGCACATGCTTAGCATATTATTAATGAATAAACGAAAACATAATATTTTTATTTGAAGAACGGAATACAGTAATAAAATAAGTAATCAATATTTTGTAAGACCACCATTACTTTCTGCAATTACTTGCAAACGTCTAGGCATGGATGCAACCAAATTTCTAATGTAATTTTCTGTGTTGTCCACAATTCTTCTCTATTGACTGGTCGAAAATTTATTTAATAATTTTTGTTAGTTATCATTGCCCAGACATTTTGCATATGATTTAGATCGGGGCTCAAGGATGGCCATGGTAAGACGTTAATACAGGGATGCACAGACTTATAGGGAACAGGGGCCACTCGGGAAAATTATAAGCCAAGGACTTATTAACACAAATATTTTTATTTTTAAATAGTTTGAATTACTACAAATGATAAAAATAGAAGAACATTCAAAAATGTTTGTTGTAATTATGTAATCGTAATGTAATCTAATCATTACAATGTAATATTTCATGTTTTATTATTTTGATGCATGACATTGCCTTTGAGCATTGACCTAACAATTTTGTTTATGTTTGGCTCCACATTACTTGTCGCCACACGTAAAATTGCTTCCAGATTTTCATTTGCCAGACGGTTTCGATTTTTTGTTTTGTTAAGTTTCATCACTGAAAACGTTTGCTCACAAATATACGTCGATCCAAATAAGATTGCGCATTTCAATGCATTTATTCGCAACTCTTTATAAGCGGTTTTCTCAACGCAACGGTAATGGTTGAGTAAATTACCTTCATTAAACTTGTTTCGTAAATTATCATCATTTTGCATGTCTATCAATTCCAACTGTATTGATTCCGGTGCATTTTCGGGTGAAATGTTGAAAGGTTTGCTGAAAATGTCTAACAGAGGTTTAACTTTTTTGAAGTCTAGAAAACGATCATGAGAAGCTGTATTAAAAATATCAATTTTTTCAACATAAGCGAAATTGACATCTGTTTTATTGAATTTCCCCATAATTTTTTTGTAGTTTGGAAAATGGCTGCAATTGGCTGAATTGATTTGTGTCCTGAAAAGACTCAATTTGCATTGAAAGGACGAAACATGAGAGTATAACTGCGAAATCAATTGATCTTTGCCTTGGAGTCGCGTATTTAAGACATTCAAGTGATTTGTGATGTCTACAAGAAACGCTAAGTCGCACAGCCAATCAGGGTTGTCGAGTTCGGAGACGTCCTTTTTCTTTTCCGCCTGAAATATTTTGATTTCTTCAATCAAGTTAAGAAACCGCTCTAGTGACAACCCACGACTTAGCCACCTTACTTCAGTGTAAAACAGAAAAGACTCAATTTGCATTGAAAGGATGAAACATGAGAGTATAGATGCGAAATCAATTGATATTTGCCTTGGAGTCGCGTATTTAATACATTCAAGTGATTTGTGATGTCTACAAGAAACGCTAAGTCACACAGCCAATCAGGGTTGTCGAGTTCGGAGACGTCCTTTTTCTTTTCCGCAAGAAATATTCTGATTTCTTCAATTAAGTTAAGAAACCGCTCTAGTGACAACCCACGACTTAGTCACCTTACTTCAGTGTAAAACAGGAGACCACCATATTCGCTTTCAATATCCTCGAGAAATTGTGTGAATTGTCGGTGATTGAGACCTCGTGATTTTATAAAGTTTACAGTAGGTACTACAACTTTCATCACATTTTCAAATCCCAATAATTTTGAACAGAGGGCCTCTTGATATATAATGCAATGAAACTGCATTAATTCCTTGGTATCTATGTTTTTATTTTGTAAATACTCTTTTAACATAATTATTATCCCAGATTTACTTCCAACCATTGAAGGTGCTCCGTCAGTCGTAATTCCAGTAATTTCGTTAAATCCAAATCCACTATAGAACACTTTTCCAGAAGAGCTTTGAGCATGTCACTCCCCTTGGTTTGACTTGTCAAAGGATTCATACCAATCAATGCTTCACTCACTTCAAAATTTTACGTTACACCTCGCAAAAATATTAAGAGTCGAGCAGTGGAACTTATATCTGTAGATTCGTCGAGTGCTATAGAAAAATACTCAAAACTTTTCGATTTCGTAACTAATTGTTCTTCTATGTTAGCTGCTAATGTGGTAAGTCTTCTCTGAACAGTCATCCGATTTAGTTGAATTTTCTCAAACCTCTGCATCTTTCGGACTCATTTTTCTTGCGGCGATATCTAAACACTGTTCAACAAACTCACCATCTTTAAAAGGCCGACAAGTTTTCGCTATTATTCGAGATATTTCAAAGCTAACCTCAGTAGCTGTTTCAGCAACTTGAATTGGTTTTGTAAACATAGCTTGCTGGCCTATTAGTTCCCTTTGTAAAGTGGAAATTTTTTGCGTTCGATTTTCGCCGGTTAATTTGGTAAAAGTATGATGCTGGGTTTCATAATGCCTTTTCACATTATATTCCTTCGGAATAGAAACACTACTCTTGCAAATTAAACAGACACTTTTGTTATGCGATGAAATAAAAAAGTATTTTTCGGTCCAAATATCTTAAAACTGTCGATTTTCATCTTCAATCTTGCGACTACGTTTTTTACTGGGGCCTGGTTTATCCATATCAAAATTGATATTATATTGTTACGTAGGTAGATGCCAAGTTTGAACGACGAAATATTTATTCTTCACAGATTACAATTCAAACAATATAACGTTCGCTTGTCCGTAGTTAAACTTAACTGCCCCGATAGCGGGCGATGCGTTGTATTTATACGAGTTACCTAACATCGAGAACTTACCACATTGTTCGGGGATAATACCGACGTGTTTCGCGAATCTTCGAGTAATCTAGTTGGTTCGACAGATATCTAGTCTCGTAACAATATGCTTGGAACGACGAGGAGCATACCTGTCCTACATAATAAACCTGAACAAGAAAGTAGTAGGTACTTAAAGATACATATCTTACTAACAATTACAAAAGTTAGAATAAAATAAAAAGTTAAGAAATATTGATTTGAATGGATTTTTAACTACTTTTGTAGTTTTTCGAACAATTTTTAAAATTCATTGGCGGGCCGCATAAATATCGACAGTGGGCCGCATGCGGCCCGCGATATGTGCATCGCTGCGTTAATACGATTTTTTTGTAAGCAATTTGGACAAGATGACTTTGATGAACAGAGCAATTATCGTGTTGAAATATGAAATTATTCAAATGGTTTTGTAAAACAGACGGTAACACAATATTACTTAATAGTTATTTACGATACAAGTGTTAAAAGTGCGATTTTATTTCACGAGTAAAAGTTTGCGACACGAGCGTTAGCGCTAGTTAACACTAGTGTTAAAAGTACTACTTTTAACACGCTACGCTATAAAATCGCATTTTTAATTAAAGTTAGCCGTGTCAAAATGTCAACTTTTAACGGTGTTTGTAGAAAAAATAGTTTTATAGTAAATTCCTGTAAGCCTTTCATTTACTCTAACAAACACCTGGATCATTTTTGGAAATCAATGCTCAAACGTTGACACTAAACCGACCACTATTTTTACAATTTTTTGTATAGCTTTCAAGATATCTGGAATTCCATGTCGATAGACGCGTATTGGCCCATTATGACAGGACTGAAAAACCTTTTCATCATAGAACACTACTGAATTCCAGAACTCAGTACCTCTATCTAATTATGCGCAAAAGTTTTCCTAGCTTGCTTATGTTGCTCCGTGAGAAATGGTTTTCGTGCAGCATTTAGATTTCGCAAATCTTATAATTTTATTCGTCTATAAGCAGTCCATTTCAAACCAGAAAAATTACTTTGATGAATTGCTGACATTGCAGTTTCAAAATAATTTTCTCGTAATATATTAATTCTGTTGCTGTTACGTTGATATTTTCTGAAGACCTGTTCCAATTTTGCTTGCTACAGTTTGTTGCTCGTGCCATTTATTTTTTACGTAAAATATACAGGACTCTCCAACGTACTAACAATTTTTACCTTCTGCATAACCGTAAGATGCACCATTTTGGGACTTGTAAATTTGACCAGAACGTGACAGTTTAATTGCATGTTATTAATATGTATGTCGACTGTATCAAAACTAATCACCACTATATACAAATCTAGTATACAATAGAAAACTGTTATCGTTCAAATTTCTATGCTGGCGATGGTACAAAGGGTATTAGAAAAGTTTCGCAGTAAGGCGCAACAATGAGTCGCAGGAGGTTGCTTGTTGCTGCGTGTTGAGACTTGTTCATACTCGCACAGTAGCCGCTAGACCATATCTGTTGGTTCAATTGTTCATTAGCAGTGATTGTGTGAAGTTGCTTGCCTTGCCTTCGTCGTCACCAAGTGGGATACAGGCAGATTTGCCGTATAACTTCGCGCGTGGTTTAATCGTAGACCAGTGCTAAGAAAGAATTACTTTCGCACTAGGTGATGTTTGTCCAAATCGTACAACTATATTCAGGCGGTATAGAGCAGAGGTTTCCAAACTACGGCCCGCGGGCCAAATCCGGCCCGCGACAGCTTAAGACTAGTATCATCAATCTGGCCCGCGACAGCCAATGTCTTATTGTTATTACTATTGCTGTGATATGTTGAAGAAGAAAACAGAATGATAATTACTCGGTTTTATTTACTTGCACGGTAAAACTAAACGACAGAAATGATGACGCAGAAAACTTAACTCAAGTATCTAAGCTTAAGCATATTAATAACTAACAAATAAATTAAATGAATCCCACTAATCACAGTAAAACAAAAAACGCTAATGAGATTTATGTAATTGTGATTTTCCACCGACAATAGTTTGTAGTTGTGGTTCAATTTTACTTGTAGCAATTATTAAAAGAGATTTAAGATGTCCATCGGTTAATTTAGATCTGTAAACATCCTTTGTGTACTTCATCTTGGAAAACGTTTTCTCACACAAGTAAGTAGTACCAAAAACAGAAAACAACCCACGAGCAAATTTATGCAAATTATCAAATTGTACCAGTGGAAGACTCTTATAAAATTCCAACAAAGATGAATTTTGATATTTGTTCTTAATCACATCACTGCACTGTAAATCAATAATTTTGGACTTCCGGAGCCAGGGTTTCAATGTCAGAATCAAAAGGATTTTGAAAAAGCTTAATTTCATTCGCAATGACATCAAAGTCTGAGAAGCGAGTATCAAAATTTATCTTTAAAGCACTCAAAGTTTCGATTGCAAAATCGACGGGAAATTCAGTCTCTGTACTGTGGCCGAATATTTCACATGTTTTAAAATGTGTGAAACATTTTTTACGTAATTGCGATTGAAATAGTATTATTTTCTGCCTGAAGGATTTGATATTGGTGTATAAATCAGGGAGAAGCTGATTTTCTCCTTGCAATCTCAAATTCAGTTCGTTCATATGATTTGTCAAATCGACATAGAATGCTAACTTCCACAGCCATTCACTATTTTCTAAATCGGCAAAAGGGCGATGCTTCTCATTCAAAAAAATGTAGATCTCTGCTCGAAGTTCAAAAAAGCGCTTAAGGACTTTTCCGCAACTAAGCCAGCGTACGGCAGTATGATATGGTAAGTCATTTTCTCCAATCTCTTCAATAAACTCGCGGAATTGTCGGTGATTCAGCCCAGTGGATCTGATGAAATTAACAACTGATATGACTGGTTTTAGAACTTCGGACATATCCAAACATTTTCCGACCAAGGACTGTTGATGAATGATACAATGTAAGAGTAATAGCTTTGAACCACCATCATTTTCTACAGCCTTTGACACAAGTGCAACCACTCCATTATTTTTACCACACATATTTTTGCCTCCATCAGTTGTAATAGATTTCAAGTTTTTCCATCGAAGGTTCTTTTTATTAATGGCATTTTCAATTCCCTTAAAAATATCTGCCCCAGTTGTCGTGCTGTGAATACTATCAATATCAAGAAGTTCTTCATACACTTCATAGCTTTTATCTACTCCGCGAATGAAAATCAACACCTGAGCAGTATCTGACACATCCGTTGACTCATCCAAGGCTAAAGAAAACCACTCAAGATGTCCATTTTTGTCAGACAGTTGAGATGATATATTTTCTGCGATGTCTTGCACCCTCCGAGCCACGGTGTTTGGTGACAAACTGACACTTTTAAATAAATGTACCTTTTCGGGGCATATTTCTTAGGCTACTGCAATCAAGCATTCTTTTATCATTTCTCCATCGGTGAATGGTTTTCCACGTTTTCCGATTTCAAGAGCCACACGAAAGCTGGCGCGAGTTGCAGACTCTTGTTCAGTATTCGCTTTGGTAAACAAAGATTGCTGCGATTTCAGTCCGCGCTTCAAAGCTTCAAATTTTTCCGTCCGCAAACTTCCTGTCTATTTGGAGTAATTTTGAAGATGTTTCGATCCATAGTGTCGTTTAATGTTATATTCTTTGAGAACAGCTATGGTTTCATTACAAATTAAACATAGCGCCTTATTACTGGACTCAATCACAAAATACTGAAAGTTCCATTTATCTCTTTGAAGGTTCTACATTCACTGTCTATTTTTCGCTTCTTTTCCATACTAATAAATCACACATAAAAACAATAAGTCAAATCAAAATATTGTTATGCACGGGTGTTACTTTATTTCACAATAAACAGTTTCGCTTATTTCGCTTTTCCTACGCAGACAATTACTGCCATCTCGAAGTGATCAGAATACACTAGCCAGAAGCAGAACTTTCTCGAACCAACGCAATAATTCCCAAATATTTATTTACAACTAATGCCAGCTGTTAGCGGGTAGCTGAAATAGATAGTACATAGTACAATGCATAGTACCACTACTCGCCACTAGATGTCGTCAAGTGTCATAATACACAATAGTAATTGAAATGCAAAATAAAAGCGTATGTTTGCTTAGGTCGCGCACTTTGCTGTTTTGGCCCTTGGAACATACTGAAAAAATCATTATGGCCCTAAGGCTTCAAAGTTTGGAGACCACTGGTATAGAGAATTCCAAATGGGAAATTTCACAAAAGAAAATTATGAAACTGAATTTTTCAAATCGAGCGGAATTGTGAAGCGTGTCATTTTGGACACATAAAAGACAATAACAGCTAAGTGGTATACTGAGCAGTGCCTGCCTAAGATAATCGAATCCCTAAAGAACCTGCAGCCAAAGTCAAGAATGGACACCTGGTTCCTCCATCATGACAACGTCCCCCAGCTCACCGCGCCAAACCTTGCACTGAATATTTTACTACTATAGGACTGAAACTTCTTGAGCACCCTCATGACAGTCCTGACCTTGATCCCTGCGGCTTTGCACTAGTTCCGCATGTGAAAATGAAGCTGAAAGGGAGGCGGTTTTCCAGTGATCATGGCCTTCTGAGGGCTTGGAACAGTGGGAGTGTGCCTAAAGAAACTTGGCTAAGCTGGTTTAAGGATTGGTTCCGGAGGATGGAGAGGTGCATTGAATGTGTCGGAAATACTTTGAAAAAATTTAATAAATAAAGCTGTATTGCAAAACTTTTCTAGTACCCTTTGTGTGTCTGTCATATTTTAGTTGTATATTTGCTAATCTATGACAAAGGGTGTCATAGATTAGCAGCAAAAATTTACGACGATAACAAAGCTAATAACATCGAAGATAAGATTTTTATTTTGGGTATAAATAGAACTTGTTATTTAGAATGAAGATATAGTTTGTGTCGATAAAAAGAAACAGCCTGTATCTATAAAAATAATTTAAACAAATTCTTACAACCAAATATTTAAAGTGCTTTATTTGATGCTCAAGTAATTATTTTTATTTATTTTTTTTTGCAGCTATGTGTGGTGACGGAGCAAACGATTGTGGCGCCCTGAAAGCAGCACACACCGGCATCTCGCTCTCGGACGCAGAATCATCAGTCGCCAGCCCGTTCACGTCGAAGAACCCGAACATAACTTGTGTCTTAAACGTTATTCGCGAAGGTCGTGCGGCTCTAGTCACTAGTTTCGGCATTTTCAAGTACATGGCCGCGTATAGTTTATGCCAGTTCATCTCCGTCATGATCCTTTACAGTATTGAATCTAATTTGACTGATATAGAGTTCCTTTACATCGATCTCTTTATTATTTCGATTTTCGCCTTCTTTTTCGGCAGGACCGAGGCCTATGAAGGAAAATTAGTATCGGCAACGCCTCTTAATAGTCTCATTAGTTTCACCCCGGTGTTTTCGTTATTCCTCCAACTAATTTTGGTAATTTTCTTTCAAGTTTTAAGTTTCGAACACTTAACGTTTCAAGATTGGTACGTACCATTCAACGTAACTGAAGGCGCGCACAAGGATGATGTGGGTTGTTATGAGAACTATGCGATATTCACCATATCAAGTTTTCAATACATTATTTTAGCTATTGTATTTAGTAAGGGCAAACCGTATAGAAAAAGTATTTTCACGAATTACGGATTCATTATTGCGGCAATAGGTGTCACTGCATTTTCAGTTTTCTTAGCATTTTCTCCCATAGAATTCCTGGCGGAAAGCTTCGAGCTCGTCATACCTGAAAATGTACAATTTAGATTGTGGTTGATGGGTTATGCCGCGTTAAACTTCATCATAAGTCTTTTAGTAGAGATTTTCATAGTCGATAAATTGGTGTTTAAGAAGTTAAGGTTCAAATTTCACAAAGTCGAAAAATCCAAACGGAAATACCTTGCAATAGAAAAAGATATGGACCAAGACACGAAATGGCCGATACTGACCTCAAATTATCGTTCGGCAGCGTCGCCTCTGACACCAACCCCGCAGATACCAGCCGAGATCGTTATCGAAACCGAAAAACCCGATCCGAATTACGTTTTGAAGAGCTTACTGCAGGATAGCGACACGTTAAACGGCAATGCGTCAGATTACGATCTATCGAATAAATTGAGCGATGTATCCAGCCATACAACACCGTATCACCTAGCGAACAATTTGGAATGCGGTACTCCAGATATAAGCGAGTACAACACTCCAAGTCGTTTTTCGAGTCAAACAGAGGACGCCTTCATGACGACTAGCGATTTGTTGAGCGACTTGAACAACCGCACGTTGCCGAAATTCGCTTCTTTTAACGAACGTCGACTAGCAAACGGTCTCAATGGTATTCAACATTCCCCAATGCGCTCCAAGAGTCATACAAATTCACCTTTTCACACCGAGAAACTCGTTCCTATCATTTCGAGCAGCGTCCAGGAGATGAGAGGACCACCTCGCTCGAAAAATCTCTTTTTAAGACCGCCTCAGAAAATCATTATTAGTAGCGGCGACTCTAACGCGCAGACCGCTGATCCCCGTTCGATGTCACTCAACGGTTTGGATTCTCTGAACGCGCCCTCTTTGAACGCTCTTAGTAGAAGTCCTCCAGTGAACGCGCCCGTTTTAAACGGGTCTAATAGAAATAATAACTTAGAATTAGATGATTTTGTTGAAAAAAGGTGAGAATTACTTAATTTTCATATTTATTGTATTAATTTTATTGTTAGTTAGTAATGCGTGTTTGTGGTATAGTTGAGACATTGGAAAATGATCTAAATGGACGTAGTAAAAATTAAAAAAAAAGAAATTTAGGTGAAGAAACACTAAAAAAAGAAGATAGTTTTTATTTTGTAATTTTTCTGTTATAAAATAAATTTGGAAATTGTACTTTGTCTTATTTATTTAAGTTATCAGTAGAGCAGACCAATTTCCGTGCGCGCCATGAGCGCCGGTATGGGAGTGTAATTCGTAATACAGGGTGCGGCAGGGAAACTTGCTGATTTGAATTGGACGCCAATGAGCGAGGCGTGGTCAGAAAGGGGTGGGGAGGGTCTCATTAGAAAGAGGGGGTTCTGAAGTTTTGTTACCCCACAAGCCAGTTGTCGTCATGCGTTGGACAAAGGAACAGCGTGCGTTTGCCGTCGAGGCCTACTTTTCCAACGGTCATTCGGTGGCCGCCACCGAACGTGCCTTCCGAACTCGGTTCAATATTCATCCCGCGGGTCCCGTTCCTCGCCGGCAATCGATTGTTTCGTGGGTGGACACATTCAGGGAAAGTGGGAGTGTTGCAAAAAAAGGCCCAGGGGGTCAACGGACATCCAGAACTCCAGAAAACGTCGAAAGGGTGAGGGAGTCGTTTTTGCGCTCTCCCCGGCGTTCGACGCGTAAACACGCTGCTGCTCTGGGGATTTCTGATCGCACAGTGAGACGAATTCTTCACAACGAACTCCAGTTTCATCCCTACAAACTTGCTGTGGTCCAACAGTTGAGTGAACGCGATTTCGCTTCTCGCCAAACTGCATGTGAAGCGCTCAGTAACTTGCGAGACGACGCTCTCGTGTTTTTTAGTGATGAGGCCCATTTTCACCTTTCCGGCTGTGTTAACAAACAAAACATGCAGTATTGGAGTGATGCCAATCCCCGCGAACTTCATGAGATGCCACTTCATTGTGAACGTGTTACTGTGTGGTGTGCATTGTCGAGAGTTGCAATAATTGGGCCTCACTTTTTCGAGGAAGATGAACGCGCTGTTACTGTGAATGCAGTTCGCTACAGAGAAATGATTGAGACATTTTTTTCTTCCACAACTTGAAGAAATGGAACTTGGGGACGTATGGTTCCAGCAGGACGGAGCCACGGCGCACACAGCGAGAACTTCGATGGAGCTTTTGAGGGAACACTTCCACGAGCGCCTTATATCCTTGAGGGGTGACGTACCGTGGCCGCCGCGCTCCCCCGATTTGGCACCCAGCGATTTTTTTTTATGGGGATATCTTAAATCCATCGTTTACAACGACAAACCCCGGACCCTGCAACACCTGAAGGACAACATCCGCCAAGCCATCGCCAACATTCCCGTCGATATGCTCGAAAGAGTGGAGCGCAACTTCAAATCAAGGGTAGGTCAGTGTATCACTAATGAGGGCCGCCATTTGCCCGATGTAATTTTTAACACTACTTAAAACAAAAATTCAGAATGTGTAGTATACGATACAAAAAGAATTAAATCGATATATGAAGTACTTTTTCTTTTATTGACTTTTCAAATCAGCAAGTTTCCCTGTCGCCGCCTGTATATTAGAATATGCGATAGAATAGGGACGCTTTTTATTAGTTCTGATGCAATACAATCATCCTCACATGGCGCGCACGGAAATTGGTCTGCTCTAGTCATCAGTATTATACAGGGCCCGGTAACAAGATTGAATAGTTTTAAAAAGGTTACTGTGGAAATACTGTTTATTAAAAAATTGTATTTTATTATCGAAGGTTATGTATTACAATGGCCAGTTAGCCAGTTAATCAACGGATCTCTGTAAAATAATTTATCTGGACCCAGTCCATCGTACAAACCCAGAGGCGTTTTCGCCGTGAATTTAACTTGCCAAGAATTTCAGTTTTGGGATGGGTAACAGATGTACATGAAAGGGGTAGTGTAAACTCAAAATTTGTCGAAGGTACACGTACAGTTCGCACACAAGGTAATATTGAAATAACTAGAGTAGCAGTTGCACGTTCTGCAATTCGGCATTCAATTGGACTGCGAATTTCACAGCGAAGTATGCGACGAATTTTAAAGCTGGATTTGAAATTCCATCCATATAAGGTACAGATAGTCCAGAGGCTAAACTCTGTTGATAAACTTAACCGCCTCAATTTTTACAGGTAATTTCTTGAAATATTAAACAATGCAGGAATTCTTAATAAACTGATCATGTCTGACGAAGCTCACTTCCATCTGGGTACGTTAATAAGCAGAACTTTCGCTACAGGGCGGAACACAACCCAAGAGAAATGCATGAGCACCCACTTCATGACTAAAAGGTAACGGTGTGGTGTCTGCAGCTTTGGTGTGATCGGGTCATACCTTTTTTTAAGAAAACTGCCACACCATTACAATCAATTCACTTCGGTACATTGAGATGTTGGAAACATTTGTGGCTGTGGAACTTCAAAGAATGGACCAAGATGGAGTATGGTTCCAACAGGACGGCGCCACAGCGCATACAGCTAGACAATTTATTGCTCTTTTACAACGTACGTTCCCGAATCGTCTAATTTCCATGGCCCGCAAGATCACCGGACTTGACGGTCACAGATTTTTTCTGTGAGGATTCTTAAAGTCCACAAAGTGTACTCTACGCGTCCCCAAACACTGTTTGAGCTCAAAGAAAGAATTCGTGAGGAAATAAATATGATAAACGAAGATTTACTCAGACACGTTATGGTCAATTTCAGAAACAGATTGCAGCAATGTACCTATAGAAGAAGACGGTGGTCATCTTAGGGATGTGAACTTTGCAAACTAAAAGCGTTATAAGAAATTTCCAGAATTGTATTTTTAGTTCTAATAATAATAAATCCATATTCTTTGTTTCTTAGCAGTGTCCTATTAAAAAGCACGTTCAGTCCTGTTGCCGGACTCCGTTGCTTAAGCTTAAATTGAGAAATAACTGTACTACAGGGCCCGGCATGTCAGTTAACGCTGATTTTTTTTACTATAAAATGCATTAGTGTGCTTCCATTTAAAATTATTACTAAATTTAGTACAATTGTACTAAAACGGTAACACTGAGCCGAATTGGTGCGATGGAACAATACGATGGTGTTCGGGAATTTGCGTTGGTTCGGAGAAGTGGGAAGTGTGGCAAATGCTATAGAGCGTTTCACGCCCATGATGAAGTACAGGCCATATGGAGATAGTGTACATAGTTGCCAAGTCGCGAACTCATTCCTACCAACATACCTATATTGCTGTTAATCAGGCCTGCTGTCAATAGTATTGTATTGACATAACCTTAATTGTATTTATAATGAACAAAATTTTAAAATTATTGTTCTTAGTTTGCATCTGTTTATAATATATTCGATGCCAAGAAAAAGTAAATAAGAGTGAAATATCATTCTAGTTAATGTATATGAAAAGTAAATCATTATATTAACAAACTACTTAAAATTGTATGTTTAAGTTATAATTTGGTTTAACCAACACACCAATTGTATACTCAAGGTTTGTTTTGAATTAAAACAATTATTTTATATATATTGGTTTCCTTTATTATAAAAAATAGTTTGATTTGTCTATTAGAATACAAGCAATAATCATAAAAAGTTTTTTTGTGTAGACCAGAAACATACAAAAAATACTGCAATATAGATTTATTTAACCAATAACATAAAAATATCAACATCTTCAAAACCTAATTTTTTATTTCAATTAAAACTTGACTGCTGTAGTAACATTAATTATAGGTTTGTTCCGAGAAGAATCCCTATTATTTTTAGTGAATCGGAATTTAAATCTGTTTTACAGCCATCATCGTGTACTGTCTACCAATTGGCTAAAAGAGATGCAAACTGTCAGAGATTCGTTCTTGGAACAGACCTACAATCCACTGGATGTTGAAGCAGCATTCGAATAGCCGACAGGGTCAGTTAATAAATCGTCTTCCATATCATCAGTTGAACCTGAGGCTCCCACATGGATGATAAACTCCCCAACATCATCTTGCAATCCATCGACAATCCACATTTCTTCTTCAATTTTTTTTACATGCTGAATATAATTCTTCCAATTGTCAGCTGTCACATTACTATAGGCACTCGTAATTAATGGTGCCATATCTTTTACTTTGAACGTAGTGTTGTGCATCTTTATGTGATTTTTCACTTGGGCCCAAACCATCTCTATTGGATTCAGCTCACAATGGTAAGGTGGTAAACGTAGAACTTCTCGGCCAGCATCTTTCGCCAACATATCAAGCTTATATTTGTCATATTGATATTTTACTTGTGATACACTAAACAACAAATCTCTTTTTAACATATCTTCAACGGATATATTTTTTTCAGTCAGCCAGTCAATTATATTTTCTTTTCTCCATGCATTTGTAGGTATCTTCTCAACCTTTCTGCTGTGGTGCGATGCATTGTCTAGAACAATTACAGCATTTTCAGGAGTATTTGGCATATAAATGCTCAATGAACCACTTTTCAAACGTATCTGCATCCATCTCATTATGTGCATCAGCTGTATTTTTCTTGCATAGAAATATTAATTCGGCACCAGGAAGTAAGCCATTTTCATTGCCAGCATGCACTAATGCAAAGCGAGGACCAAGACCACTCGGAGATTTTAATCCTGTACTCAATCCTCGAACAAATGCTTCTCGAGTACTTTTTATTGTAGTATCTTGCCAGACTTTACTTACTGTCTCCTACATTAACACACGACTCATTTGTGTAAACTATACACCTACCTGGAACAAATATTATTATAGGTATATGCTTTTATATAAAGAACAAAGAAACTTTACCTTCATTTCGAAATGTCTTGATATCTCGCAGATACTTGTGTCTCCACCTTATAATATCATCTCGTTCAATGAGTATGCTTTTCCGTTTTACAGTTTGAAATTCAAAACCAATATCTTTCAAAAGTCTATATAAAGTTGATCGTGTAAAAGTTGGGAGATCATTGTCATTGTTGATGGTAGCAAGAACTGTATTCACAGTGAGTGGTATGTTTTGCAAAATCTATGAACTTGTTGTACAAGTGCGTGTATATTTTCATCATGACGGTGTAGACGAGCATTTACTTGTACCCCTTTTCTCTTCTGCTTGTTTTTTTTTGGACTCAACAACGGCCCTTTTTCTTGTTCCTTTCTCATGTTGTATATGCTGTGTACTGAACAATGTAGTGCTTCACTTGCTTCAGCAGCAGTAACAGTCATAGGTTTTTTAAGAAAATTATTAAAAACATTTAGTATCATCTGCTTTTCTTTTCGACTAAAACATTCACCCCTTCGTGATTTTTTCTCTCCAAGCTCCATTACTGAAGTTTAGAATCTGTAACGGTAATGTTTTTATTTACGAGCACATTTCCTTCACATTTCAACTTACCACAAACTTTTGTAGATAACAACGGGAGAATATAATAAAGAGAGAGAGAATATAATATATAATAATAAGAATATAAGGTATATAATATAATAACAATATAACAAGAACGAAGAACAACAAATAATAGTTAATAAAAGTACGGAAAGGAACACTTGACAAGATAACAAAGTGAACAAACTACTGTACTGTAGCAGTCTGGTTATCTGTACGAATTAAAAATCCCCAATAAAAATTAATATAAATTTTCGACATAGCGAGCGGTGGAAAAGGATAGCGCGATGCAATTTCTTAAAGAAAATAAAATTGGGGAATGCTCCATAAGAGTCCATACTTCATCGTGGGCGTGAAACGATCTATAGTTTACGATTGGCGGTTAGTGGGTTTATGTCGCCATGGCAGCCCAGGCTCCGTGTAAAGTACACGAAAGAAGAACGGATCTGTCTGTTGACCCTGTACCATTTCACCACGCTGATTACGAGACGATTTTCAATGAATTCGCGGCGCAGTACCCCAACAGGCCCGTTCCTACAAAACAAATGGTGTACAAGTTAAACAAGAAGTTCCACGAAGCCGGATCGGTGTTAGACGCGCCGCGTAGTGGTCGCCCCTGCACGGTAGTAACGAATGGGAACATGTATCGTGTTGCCCTAATGTTTCTCGAGACACCCAACCAATCTGAAATTCGTGCATCGCCTCAATTAGGCATTTACGTCGCATGTTAAAGAAACTGAATTATCATATATTATACAAGACACTTGAAAATACTCGATTATACGCGACGTATTGCCTGAAACACCACGAGACCAAAGGTCGAGTGGTGTTTTTTTAGGCAATACGTCCAGTTTCGAGAATTTTCAAGTATCGAGTTGTATACAGGTAGACTATATCATGAAAATAAAAAGAAAAAAAGTGTACGAAACGAGCCATGATGTTAACTAACAAATTTGACAATTCAGTACTGTCAAATTATTGAAATCGAAACCATAGTAATCTAATCGTAGTTTTGGCAGCGAATATACAAGAGTTCGTATATTCGATTTGCGTCATAATACGTCAATAACAGCTGTAATACATGACAACTACGGAAAATCCTACATTTTCATTGGTTCACAATTTTAGAATGATATAGTCGGTATTGTCGTTCACGTTTGATAGATGCGCTAACGGAAGACGATCCTGATCGTCGACTGGAGTTTTACATGTGGTTTACTGGTGCACGGAAAATGACTGGAATAACAGTGTGGGCGGGAATTCACGCTGGTGGTCTCCTTGGTCTATATTTCTTTGAAGGGACTGTGAATGCAGAAAATTATCTGGAACTGTTTATGGATTTAAAGGGCGAACTTGATAATAACCCGGAGTTAGCGGGTAATCGATATTTCCAACAAGATGGCGCCCCGCCCCACTTCGGACTACAACTTCGTGAATATCTGAGTGACGAGTTTGACATGTGAATAACATACTCCCCTTTAAGTTGTATACACTTTTGCATCCTATAAAACCAATTTTCAAAACACTTTTTTCCATCCTGAGAGAGGTATCTCCAAAACGAGTGATTTAAATTCTTCAGGTGATGAGAACCGCTTTCCACGCATTTTATTTTTGATGTTTCGGAATAAGAAGTCATTGGGCGCTAAATCGAGCGAATATAGGCAATGAGTCATTAATTCGATGTTCCTGTTGGTCAAAAACCTGAGTTTGTCGTGCTGTGTGAGCGCTTGCATTGTCACGATGAACAATGATTCATCGGTTTATGTTTTTTTTCTGACTTCATCGATAACTTCCGGCAAACAAATTGACGTATACCAGTCAGCATTAATTGTTCGTCGATCCTCTAATGCAACATGACCGTTTTTCCGAAGCAACAAGCAATCATTCTTTTCGAAACGCTTCGTGACCGCACCACTTATTCGTTTAGGTTCATTTTGAAACACCCATACAGTCGATTGCTGTTTAGTTTGAGGCTCATATGAATATACCCAGGATTCGTCACTTGTTACAATGATATATACAGAATTTGAACGATCACAATCAATTTTTTTTTAACATTTCCTTGCACCACTTGACACGTACCTGTTTTTGCTCGTCTTTTAAATTTTGAGGGATCCAACGACTGGAAAGCCTCCTGACTTGTAAATGATCGTGTAAAATCGTATGTATTTGTTTCGCCACAATGTCTAAGGACGCCTCTAATCTCACTGTATGTCACATGTCGATCTGATAAAATCATTTCACGCACAGCATGGATATTTTTCGCAACAACATAGGTGCATGGATGCCGTTCACGAAGATCGTCACCAAACGTTGGTCTTCCACGCTTGAATTCTACGAACCATTTGTAAACCATAGTTTTGGATGGTGCTTCATTCTCAAATACCGAACTAAGCTTTTCCACGCATTGCTTTGGTGTCAAACCGTATCGAAATCGTAAAAAGCATCACGATTCAAAATTTCCATTTTTGACACAACTGTGACCTTCTCCGAGAAAAGGGACCTAGTGTGTGAAAATGAAGTTTTGAGAAAAACGCATTTAAAGTTTCATAACGTATTATCACTGTGAACACACCTTCAGTTGGGAGATGCGATTTGGTATGGTTAGTTATGATTGGGTGCCGACTTTGGTGACGTCATGCCTATGTGGTGACGTATTTTTTTTAGCTTTTAGTGTGATAATACCTTTGCTATTGTTGCTGCTCTGTTTGTTATGATCTCGATACTTGATTCTTAAGCCGCAACCAGTGACCGACGCAACAACGCCGCTCTCTGTTCGCTCTCAGCAAAGGGTTGATGTGCGTATACTAATACGAAGAACATTATAAAAATAACTATAAGAAAGGAAAAGAATAAAGTGACGCTTCAGTCGTGTGCCAACTGTATAACGAGTGTTATCAATATCTCAAAAGTTGTTTCGCAGTTTTGGATCTTTTGTAATTTTGTTACTAAGCTGATGTTAATTTGAAGTAATTTTTATAAAAATGGATATTTCTGACAGTTTTGATGATGATTTAAAAAGACTAGACTCGGTTTATGGCGATGATGAGATCGATATGACGTTATCTGAATAAACGTTATCTGAATAAACGTTATCTGAATAAATAAATTTTTATCAGAAATCTAACTTATTTCATCTTATTCTACACCCTTTTAGGTACCAGAATCCACTCTTAAGTCCAAACCCGTTTTTTGACACACTAGGTCCATTTTCTCGGAGAAGGTCACAACTATTACTTTGTTAAATTCTGTTGAGACAAAACTGTTCGGTTTTAAATCGAACTGTCAACTGAATTATAGGTTAAAAATGTCAAATTTTACGAATATGATAATTGTGGAATGCTGGCAATTTAAGGAGTAGTTGATTCCGCGAATTTTAGCAGTATCCCTCGTATAATACATCCGCAATCGAATCCCCTTTCATTGCGACACTGCGTTTGCTCCCAAATGAGCATACTTAGTAATATGCGTTGAGACACCGGGACCTAGAAGAAGGACGTATTAATGGAATTTAATTTTCTTTACTTTACGGGCAAGGGTTTAACCCTTAACTGGTGACGTGCTTTTATTAGAGCGTAACTACTGACGTGGGGTCCCTCAGTACCCCACACTTAAAAGCAGCATAAAAAAAATTTAAGGTTTTCAAGTAATTTTGAGAAACTGTTTTCTTTAATATCATTCACATAATAAATTATAATTTAACATAGTATTCTACTAAAATGTCAAAAAAGTTTTCAGAACAAATCTTTGACAAAAAAAATCACAACATCTGAATAAACTAATAATCACCGCAATCTTTACAAATTTTTTGTGTGCAATTTGCACATATTGCAACTTTACATATCTTACACAGTGTACTAGTCTTTTTATCAGCTCTTCTAGGACATTTCCCACAACGTCTTCTCTTATTGTCGACTACCTCAGCTACATTACCAATTTCTGTTAGAGGTTTCTGTAATATTCTGCCGGCGTATTTCTCGTGGAATAGATGTGTTCCGAAGTCTTCTGTTAAGGTGTTCTTCAACCAATTGAAATGACAGCCTTTTTATGAAATTTAGTCTGGATATGCTGTCATTACCCCTAAAACAACCATATAGGATATAGGCATTTACACTTGAGATGTCAAGTATGGTATGAAACACTGCCATCGGCCACCTCCTCGTCCTTCTACTAGTGATATAATTGGAACAGCGTTGGTCCAGACTATCAACTCCACCCTTAGTCAAATTATAAAATGCTATAATCTCCGGTTTTTTACTGTCATCATCAGTGTTGATGGTGTGGTGCATTGAGGATATCATGACAGATGCTTTCTTTATTTTTGGAACATACGACAACAAAGTCATATCAGCTGTAAACCCATACACGACAGACTTTTCTTTTCTAGTTTTACTAGGTTGAAACTCTGGGGGTATCATTCTTTTGTTTTTTTTTTACTGTCCCAACGTAAGTTAAATTGTGTGTTTTTAGTGACTGAACCAGTTCATCTGACGAAAACCAATTATCGGCAGTAATGTTTCTATTGGATCCGTAAATTGGTTTGCATAGCCGTATGACCGACTGCGTTGGCACAGCTAATTTTCTCTCGGCATCAGACAGGCCGCGACCGTCACTGGATTTTCCTTTATATATGTACGCATTATACATGTAAGATGTTCGTGCGTCAGCTAAGATCATAATTTTTAAGCCGTACTTATTTGGCTTGTTTGGCATATACATTCGAAATTTGCATCTGCCCCTGAAAGCCAACAACATCTCATCGATACACGCATAATGGCCTAGACAGTAACACTGTTGTGAATTAGCAACGAGTTGGTCAAATAGGCTGGATATCGCTGCAGCTTTGTCATCAAGTAATCGCATAATTCTGTCATCAGCATTGTCGAATCTCAAATTAGACAAGATTATCAGAAATCGTTTAAGTGACATTGTGTTTCTAAATATATCACGACCAGTGCCATCCGTTGCAAATATAGCCTCTAGGTGCTCGTGGTTTGATTTAAAGGCTCCCGAGTAGTAAAGGAGGCCTAAAAATGCTTTCATTTCAATTGTATCTATATCTTTTAATTCAGGTTTGTCTTCCCTCTTGTAGTTTATCCTTTCTCTGCTTAATTTTTCATTTGTCCTGTTTACTACTTCCTCTATCATTTCATCAGTAAACAAATGCTTCCAAATACTACAGGGATCTGCATTGTTATTCAAAGTTCTCATAGGCCCTCGAAATCCTGGTAAAAACCTAACAATATTGTGAGCTTCCGTTCTTTTATTCCGTGCAGGTTCACACTTTGACCATTTCATTCTATTTTTCCCATAAAAAGCTCGACTATTTCCTTCATATTCATTTTCAACGGGCAGGTCATTATCATCACTAGCATAACTTGTGTCGGTAGATGTATCGGCATTCTGAACAATATCATTTACAGGTTCTTCGTCTGAACTATTATTCACTTGATCAAGATCTTCCTTATTTGTACTATCTTCATTTTCTGATTCCTCAAACCACCTGAGTACTGTACTTTCGAAATTTAGGTCTCCGTACCGAACTACTTTCGGATTATTCGCCATTATTCTAAAAATAAATAACACTAACTAAGGAAACCGAATGTTTCGCTGTAAAATAACTGGTGACGTGGGGTCATACAAGACCCCACGTTGTCTTTACTTACCTATATCACAAATAGCATTCAGAAGACCGACGTGAATTGGTTGGCAATACACTTACAACTGATCAACTTGAAGTAGTGATGGAATAATCCGAATAAAAATACTCGGTGATGCCGAATATCAAACTACTCGGATGATTCCGAGTATTTAAAATTAATCCGAATTCATACTCGGCAACGATATTGTGTTCCAACTTCGGTCAATATTTCAATGCAACGGAATCAACGGATTAATCTAGACGGCATCGAACGTTGTTTTGTATTCTGCATATCTATTAATAGTTTTTAATATATTTATCGTCCATATACCTTATATATATGTACCTTAATAAATAAAATTTGGAATAAATGAATAAATAATAGTTATAAAACTTAACTTAATCTTTATTTCTATAAAAAGACTAAGTACATAAAACAAAATTTATAAACTTACTAAAAGAATAACAAATATATAATAAAACATACGTAATAAATAAATATAATGAGTAATAATGACAATATTAAATATTCTTTAAATAAAAGAAAACAATACTTATCACCGATAATGGGTTTCATTGGGGAATAACGTAGTCTATTTACAATCAAAAATTAAAAAAAAAAGGTAATTGCACCACTGAATTAACTATACTCATATAAGAAAAAATTAAATTTAAAAACAAGTATTAAGAAATAAATTTTTTTCGAAATCGGTTGAATATGCCGAGTATATAAACCATCCGATTCCGTACACTCGAATATCAGATTAATCCGAATATTTACATCACTGTGTAATGGTATATATGTGGAAGTGGTAAGATTTCGAAATCGGATGAATATGCCGAATATATAAACCATCCGATTCCGAATACTCGAATATCAGATTAATCCGAATATTTACATCACTAACTTGAAGGTACTGAAGTGCCGGTTTAGATTCGCATGCGCCTAGAAATTATGCGAGCTTGAATAGTCTCTGGGGTCTCCGGTGGCACCACGTCACCAGTTAAGGGTTAAGTAGATTGTATAATCAGAAGTTAATGCCGATAACAGTCATGCCTCATATTTTGGTGATAGTCCACATAGAGCAATAAAATAAAATCTATGTAAGCCGGATCCTAGTTTTCCTTTCAAAATTTAGAATTTTTGTTTAAGTTGTTTCTTTGCTAAGATTGATTTTCTTGAGTTCTCGAAGAATTTAGGGCGAAGAGTTTGAAATCATTACATGGCGATAAAAAAAATTAAACATTTATTTTTCGGCTTTTAATATTTTAATAGACTTCTATCTTAATAATAATTTAAAAGAAAATCACGATGAATCAATGCTCGCTCTCAGATACGAAGCTATAGTTTCCCTCTTATGAAACTGGATGAAATCCGCTATATCTATATTTAATTCCCTGAGGGCTCTTTGCACAGCATTATATTCCCGTGTATTTTTCACTTGCATAAATAGACGGTCGTATTTTCGTTCTATTCTCTTCATCAGTTCGGGATTGTCAACAATCACCTCTATTTGTGTCAACAAAATATACATCTTCCAAAAAAATGCCTCCATATTTAATTTATCCATGAACTGTCTGAGTGATGCACTGTTTCTTCTGAAAGCAATACCGACGTCATCTAAACCATTCAGCAAGTCCATCTCGCAGATTTTCCTAAACACAGAATAGTAGCGTGCTGCGAATTTATAAAACTGTTTGAACTTGCGATTTTGCATAAGTTTGTCTAGTAAATGTTGAAAATTCGGACCCAGTAAATAACGGATAGCAGCTGCGTACTCTCTGTTTTGACGAGCTTCATTGTGTAATTCATTAATTAGAGAGGTTACTGTTTTCAACATCTCTTCCGTTATATTGAACAGATGTTCTCTTTTCCAGGCTTGTTTTACTTCATCTGTCGTCATGTTGTAACTAGTTTCTCCGAGTACTAACGGGACGAGTATCAATATAGTCAAGTAGTTCATCTGAAAATATAATTAAGAAAATTGTTTATCAAACAATAAGTAGAAGTAGTGTATTTCATTAGAAATAATATTTTATTATCGCAGTTCTATATCTTATCGGCGAATACATTGTTATAAAGTTGTAGCAAAAACAAATTGCATGTCGATGCGACAATTCACATCAAGCTTTGATACAAAATAATACAAATCTGTATAAAAACAAATTTGTATCTGTATATGCATGGACACACAGTACGTATTTACCAGCGTTTGCTTCAACTACCAGACGCATGCGTTTCTGTGTAACCACTTTGTCAATGATAGGTTTACGAAGACAAACGACTGTAGGTACAACGTACTGTGTGTCCATGCATATACAGATACAAATTAATTTTTATACAGATTTGTATTATTTTGCATCAAAGCTTGATGTGAATTGTCGCATCGACATGCAATTTGTTTTTGCTATACTACGCCACCTGGCGACGAGTTAATGGACTCACAGTAATATGCGTATTTTTTCTTTTCCTGTAATAGCTTAGCTATTCGAGAAGAAACACTTTGCACCGGCGTGGTCGGTTTTGTCCGTCAGATGGCATAAGGTTATCTGATGTCTTCGGATAGGACAAAACTTGCTACATGACCGCAAGTGTACCTAAAGTCGTTTGTCTTGTAAACCTATCATTGACAAAGTGGTTACACAGAAACGCATGCGTCTGGTAGTTGAAGCAAACGCTGGAAAATACGTAACTGTGTGTCCATGCATATACAGATACAAATTTGTTTTTATACAGATTTGTATTATAAAGTTGTAAACCAGACGTTTTCTTATTGCGTTAGATTTCTTCGCTTAATATTTTGGATATTGCAAATCACTTTTAGGTTATTAAAACAGTGCATTATTTCATGTAAATTGTTTACTTTGTTTATAAACATTCATTTTGAGTTATCTTTTCTCAAATCAAAATTTCTATTATAATAGAATTTACGAGAATTATTTGGTAGGAGGTGAAACCATAGATTATAGATAGGCTTGCCAGACTTCCCGGTTTGACCGGGACGGTCCCGATTTTCAGACAAAATCTCGGTGTCCCGGCCGTTTACTACACGTCCCGGTAAAAATTAAATTTGATTTTATAGATGACCAAAAAAGTCTACAAATAATTAACTGTGGAGGATTATTTAGTATAATTACTTTGTCATTTATTTCTGTACTGTATGAAAAGTGAAAAAACTATAGAAGAGTGATGGTCTGTTAATAAATAATATTGTCATCGTATCGTCTTGCCTCGCCAATCGTGACCATGCGTGATGCGAGAGACTCTTCGGGCGAGTCCAATATTGTATAGTGCACCCCCCTCGTGTGCAATAACATTGGACTCGCCCACCTCGGCGCGAGCCGCTTGCGATAAGTGTTGCCAGATTGGGCGCTTTAGCGCAAATTAGGCGATTTTTGAAAGTAATTTGCGCTTAAATTTTATGCAAAAGCGCAATTTCGGCGATTTTGAAAAAGTAACAAGTTATTCATGTCTTTGTGATTGTCATGGGCTGCGTTCAGATTTAAACGCTCTCGTCCGATGTGAAATTTGAACGCATCCCAGCAAGTGTTTTTAAATAAACTGAAGATAACTTCTTTCGTGTGGTACATGGTTATTTGATGTTTTATCCATTGTTTATCATATCTCTGTATAATTTAATTTTTCTATTGCATCTATTTTTTTTATTAAAGTGTATATTGAATATACAGAGAGAGAAATGGTTGTCCTTGATCCTACACCACTCTCCGATAATCACATATCAATATTTACTTCCACTTTGACGCGCGGTTATGCATAGGCGTAGAATGTTTTTATATTTTGTGATAAATATGGTCAGTTAGCCAACCTACTAGACATTCGTGATGAATGCGATCAAGCATAACAGAATTTAGAATTAAATTGGTCGTGCTCTAGCGTAAACGGCATTTGTCTCAAATTTTGCGCAATAATAATAAATAATCGACAGAAAACACATCTAACGTACCACTATGAACAGAAAATATTATTTTGTTATATCCACTAGAAATAACTAGGACGCTAACTTCATATGGAAAAATGGATGATAGTATGGAAATCATTTTTGCTCTCTCGATAGTAAATTAGCTAATGATTTCTTTTAACTGAAAGTCACATGGCTGAACATTTCAAATTATCGCAGAGTTGCTTCTTTGTTTAGCTAAGTTGTGATTTATGTTTAATTAGAAACTACTGTCGAAAGCAAAAAAAGTAGACGAGAGATCTCGTGCTTTGTAAACCTGGCTTTATTTACTTGTTATTAGTGTCCAGTCATTATTGTGCAATATCAAATAATTATCAAAATATCTTCTATCTGATTAACACGAATAAAAATATAATTATAAAATATTATGAAGATATACAGAGAATTTCATGTAACTTGCAATATATGAATGTAGTAACCATAGATACGAAAATACTATGCACTTGCACTGTCCCACATAAAATGCAATATGTAATAGTTATGATCGATATGATATCTTTCATGGTTGTTTTGTCAAATTATTGACAGTAAAGCCTATTTAATTCAATGTAGTGTTTTAGGATTAAAACTACATTTTCGATAAATATCGTTTATTGAATTGAATCCCGAAAGATACCATGTCACTAACTGAGTTCTCTCTTCCTTTGTGTATATCATTTAAGGTTGATACTAAGCTAATATCGAAATAGAAATACTGCTACTTTTGGCTTAACTAATGTCAAATTATATTGATATGTTGCATTTTACGTGGGACAATGTAAGAATGTATTACCTAATACAAAGGTATTTTTAATAATATAAAATATTATTAAAAATCTGGTGTGAAGAACACAAATGCAGGTTCACTATTAATATTTTCTGTGAACGTGTCCGAATATATCCTATCCCCAGAGACGTAGATACGTATTTCACCTTTCTACAGGCTCATCGGTACGCCCCTGCTGGAGAAAGGATATTCCCAGACACATTTACAGAAAAGAACCACATCGCCCTATCACCGTAATTATCCAGACCGAGCGCAGAAGTAAATTCGGCGCTGCCTGTTGTCGGACAGCCGAAGTACCTCGCATACCGTCCGCATAATTAATGTGAAGTAACGACGCCCTTCCAAAAGTTGGCACAGCCAATCTCTCTAGAAAACTGTATTTTGTTTGTGTCTTCACTCATACTACGGCTTAACCGCATGTGTAATGTATCAGAATAACTGAAACATACATGAGTAGGTAAACCCCACCAGTTTTGTATAATACAAAGGTATTTTTAATAATATAAAATATTAAAAACCTGGTGTGAAGAACACAAATGCAGGTTCACTATTAATATTTTCTGTGAACGTGTCCGTATATATCCTATCCCCAGAGACAGAAATACACAGAAAATATTAATAGTGAACCTGCATTTGTGTTCTTCACACCAGATTTTTAATAATATTTTATATTATTAAAAATACCTTTGTATTATACAAAACTGGTGGGGTTTACCTACTCATGTATGTTTCAATTATTCTGATACATTACACATGCGGTTAAGCCGTAGTATGAGTGAAGACACAAACAAAATGCAGTTTTCTAGAGAGATTGGCTGTGCCAACCTTTGGAAGGGCGTCGTTACTTCACATTAATTATGTGGACGGTATGCGAGGTACTTCGGCTGTCTGACAACAGGCAGCGCCGAATTTACTTCTGCGCTCGGTCTGGATAATTACGGTGATAGGGCGATGTGGTTCTTTTCTGTGAATGTGTCTGGGAATATCCTTTCTCCAGCAGGGGCGTACCGATGAGCCTGTAGAAAGGTGAAATACGTATCTACGTCTCTGGGGATAGGATATATTCGGACACGTTCACAGAAAATATTAATAGTGAACCTGCATTTGTGTTCTTCACACCAGATTTTTAATAATATTTTATATTATTAAAAATACCTTTGTATTATACAAAACTGGTGGGGTTTACCTACTCATGTATGTTTCAATTATTCTAATGTATTACCTAGTTTCTATGGAAATAAAAAACCTATACATGTTTGTATATTGCATCTTAAGTAAAATTCTCTGTATACAGTTCATAAAGTATAAGTTTTCAGTTCGTACTGCCCAATATAATTGCCCAAGTGTGAACCGCAAATTGTACTTTATCTCTTTCTAACACACGATCAATACACGATATCATAAAGTTTCTGGGTCAACGGTGGCCATGGGGTGAAAAACGTCTGTCTTAATTTATATCATCCTTTTGAGAAAAATCTGTTAAAATTTTCAGGTTAAGTGTCATGCTGACGTTAAAATTTGTCAATATATTAATCTTAATGTCAGTATGACACATAACCTAAAAATTTTATCAGATTTTTCTCAAAAGGATGATATAAATTAAGACAGACGACGTTTTTCACCCCATGGCCACCGTTGACCCAGAAACTTTATGATATCGCGGTACTACACACGTTTGTCATTTTAAGTTAAGACGTACGTCTTTGAAATATGATATTAAATAGAAAGGATAAGTTGTCCAGGAGATGGTCTTATGATATTCGGCTTGCTATCAAATTATTTAAATACTGTTGTTTATTGACTTTGTTTCCGGTATTCTGACTTCTAGGTTAAGCATTCTTCTAATTTTAATATTTAGTTTGTCATCAAAAATTACAAAATCTGTTCTTTTGAGAACAATACTGATAAATAATAAATAGTAATCAATTAGTGGCAATGAGTACGAAATTGTTTGATTGTCACTTTGACATTTTTAACCTATTTTACTCATTATTATTTTGACATGTAGGTTATGTATATTATTTCTTTGGATATATTGCAAGTGACATACTAAAATTTTGACAATACTGCAAAACATGACGTTTATATTTTAGGATGAGAAACGATTATTTCCGCGATTGAATATTGACTTCATTTGACTCTGCAGTACTGATTTGAATCACATGCTTTGAATTTGGCCTTGAACTGAAAACTTATACTTTATGAACTATACGCATTTATATATTTCACGTAACGTTCACGTCGAAACCTTTACTCAAATCTGCAGTAACATTGACTTTAATATATTCATTTATGGAAGACATCTTTATAGTAGTTTAATATCAACTGTAAAGTTGTCAATTTTGATAGATAACCAAATTGACGAGAAACTTTGAAGCCGCTTTTACACTAATCATTTTGAGAAAGTCTATGATAGAAATGCATATTTTTGTCTACTTTTTTTTGCTTTCGACTGTAATAGCAGGTGATTTTCGATATTGATTGATTTCTAGTTAATAGAGACGTTATGTTTAAGTAGGACGGTAATTAACGAATTCAATTGAAAAATCGCCCAAAAAACACAAATGGCGATGATCAGGATATGACAAAATCAATAAAAGATTGGCGCTTTTGGGCTATTTTTCTGTTAAAAGTTGGCGCCTTGATTTTTAAAAGTTCGGCAACACTGCTTGCGATAAAGATAAGTCAGTCAGTCTCTGTCGGCGTTGCCTGTTGTGTCAGTGAGCTAGCGCTGTTTTATTTATGTTTTAAGTTAAAGATTACGCGTTCTCTGTTAAAATGGCAAAACGGTCGTGTAAATTCACCGAGGATTTACAGAATGAATTCCTTTTTTTAAGAAGGTATGTACTGGTAATCAAGACGATAGAGTTAAATGCTCACATTGTAATTCTGAGTTTTCGGTTGCTCACGGTGGTCGATCCGATATAAAAGATCATTTGCAGTCGAGTAAACACAAAAAGAGTTTAGCATGTGCTGCTAGCTCATCAAAACTGACCAGTTTTTTTAAGACTGCGAGGTCTAATGACAAAAACTTAGACTTAGCAGCGAAAGAGGCGACCTTTGTTTATCACAGAGCAAACCATAGTCTAAGTTTCAATTCGAATTCTTGTTCATCAAAACTAATTGACATTAAGGAGATAGCTCGTGCCCATATCGACTGAACGTGCACATCATATTTTACATGTCCTAAGCTATTGGCAATATAAGTCCCGCGAATATTGAATTGTGATAAAAATGTGAAAAATTGCGAACGTCCGGAGATAATTTGAAGTTGTTTAACAAGAACCAAACTGTTGTTTGTTTTTAAGATTTGTTACGGTTAGTGAAATATAACTTCACCATGGTGTTCTGAATCCAAACACTAATCTCAACAATGGATACATTATAGTAGCCTTCCCCTAAGAAAAGCAAGGCACTTTCATCAGCGGGTAAACTAATAACTACAATTTTATGGATTATCCTGCAAAAAAGCCACTCTAGTAGACAAATTAAGAAAGCAATGTCTTAAAAACAATTTGGAATGGTCCATAAAAAAGTTCTTTTTCATCACGACAATGCGTTTTCTCATCGGTCAAACTATTCGTGAAAAATTTGTTTAATTCAGATTTCAGGTTGCCTTACCTATTCTATTTGCCCAAGTGACATCCACTAGTTCCCCAAACTCAAACTTCTCTCTGCTAGAAAGAAGTTTCGGTCGAATGAAGAATTTATTGGAGAAACGGAGCAGTATTTTTAGAAAGATCATTACAAAAATGACATAATGACACTTTAACATCGTTCATCTAAGCGTGTCGAAGTTGAAAAAGGATGTCAAACAGTAATAAAAAAAATACGACATTGTTTCATTTCGAATCTCGTTTCCCTTCAAATTTATCCAAAGATTACAGAGAATACCAAAAACTACCCGTGGTTAATAGAGTCTAGTCTTAGTTCTGGAAACTTTCCTATACTGGTCATAAAATAATCTTGAGATGTGGGGTATGTGTTTATTCGATAGAGTATGTTAAAATATTCTTATAAATGCTATGTCTTAATGGTATAACTAGATAAAATCCGATAAATTTTATAATATTATTTTAGATTTGTTAAACATTATAAAAAAACTATAATTAATGTTACCAAATATCTTACCTTTTTTCTCTGAAGCTCTCCTGACAGTACAACATAAGTCTTAACGATAGATATCGAACTTTCATTACTTACACACGTTGTTTATACCATTGCAAACCTACGCGTTAACTGTTGTTTTCAAAATGTTTTGCATTACAGAAGCAAAAACAAACATTAAGTTCAGTCATTATTAAAAATGCTGATAATTAAAATTGAACAATGAAATTCTATTAAAATCAAAATTAGCGTATCTCGGAACATATCAAAGCACACAAATTAGGAAAACACTTTTGTAGAATGCAGCTTATAGTATATTATATTGCATTTAATTAAAATACATATCACGATTAAGATTACTTAGAAATTTTGGAGAAAACATATAATAAAATTACCGTTCTATACTTAAACTTAAGGCAACTTAAAACTATTCGCAATTTCCCGTTTCACTGTAGTGAATAGTGAAATATATATTTTATTTCAGATTTGTATAAAATTTTGAGTTTATCCTATGAGAAAAATCAAATGTTTCATTTGTCACGTGGAATTTATTAGGACTTTCGAACAGTAATTCACATCATTAAGTGATGCGACACAGATTAAGAATCGCCGACTTAAATTAATAAAAATAATAATCATTATGTCAAGACTAAAAAGCTATAGAGATTCTGTTGTTTAAAAGAGCGCTGTTCGATCGGGCCCTGCTAATAATAAGGGGAAATTCTTTAAATAATGAATGGTGTGATGATGCATCAAAGGTTTGAAATATGTTAAAGCGATTAAATAAAAGTAATATATCACGAACGTCGAATAAGTAATTAAAAAAAGAATAACAAAAAAAATACATACTGAAAAGAAGGTTAGTTATTCTGTAAATTAAATGTGATTAAAATAAATCTCTGTATCAAACAATACATAGTTTACCTGTGAAACGTGTCACGATCGGACGACACGTGGTATTTGGACAAGTACATATAGTTGTTATGAAGAAACGATGTTTACCCCATTATAGTTGGAAACCAAGTAGAAGGATGAGTTTTTTGTAAAGAGAACACTCATGGTTTGGTAAAAGTTTTTCGATTCGGTTTTTAAAGGAGGGTAAATCGATGACATTGGACTCTTAAGAACTACTCAAAGACGCGAGCTAAAGAGTTACGATGTCGATTAAATAAATACCATTAAAATATTCCTTGCAAAGAAAGCATTAAGATATCAGACATGAACCAGTTTAGATGAAGTTCGCAATAGTAATTATAATCGTGGATATGAAAATATATCGATATTAATACGGGGTCGGTATAATTTCGACATGTAGCAAAAAAAAGCTCGATTATAATCAACTTACTAATTATGAAAAAAATAAATTAGAAGAGGTCATATGTAATTAATTAATAATTAAATTGAAATGTATAATAAAAATTTGAAACGTTTGAGGTGACCGCTCAGTCCAGATAGATTTCGATGGACTAGTACGATAACAAAAAGGCTTCCTCTTTACAAAAACCAATATAATGGCTAAGAATAAATATTTTAAATTCGATGTACATATTTGGGAATATAATTAAAAATTGTAATTAAAACATTCTTGATATTTATACTGTGATTTTTCAGATTTTCAAAGCAGATTCCACATTAAGGCTTATTATTCTCATCTGTATTCGTGAACCCAAAACTAATGTACTCGGGGTAATATTTTCTTAAAATTTCTCGTTTTTAGAAGAAATTTTCTCATCTTGGCCCGGTGCAAGTTTAGATTCTGTAACAAGGCTTGATGGTACAGGTACAAGAATTTCTACACATAATTTTGTCTGTTGCTTCTTTAATAATCTACTTATCCAAGTTGATATTTTTTACGCTAACAATACAACTTTAAACAAAAATAAATGATTGTTGCAATGAACTGACTCGCTTATCACACCACTGACAATTTATAAGGTAATCGATGGTTCTACTTTGGACTAGAAATATTTCGGACACGCGTGAACGCATACGCATGACGCTTATGCCTTGCGTACTATAGTTTGAGAAGAACCCCTACTATAAACAATACAACTTACAATAGTGTTGCTATTAATATGTAGTTTTGAGTGTGTATACAAATAGGTTTACTTTAATGAAACGCTTTTTACAACATAAAGATATATAATTTTATTAAAACAATATCAAACCTATGTTATCCCGAATTTTTCTTCAAATTCTTCTTCCGTAATTTTCTTTTTTTTCAACTTTTTCAATAAGGCGATATCCTTAGATAGCTCATCCATATCTTCCTGTGATATTTTATCTAAATAATTTACAAAAGTGTACAAATTAAAACAAAGCAATCGAATCATAGTGAACGAAAAGTCTTTCTTGGAGACTGTAATTAAGTAAAAATTTAAAAAAAGGTATAGAACCCTTACCACATTGATATTCGTATCCTAAATGCGTATTTCGTTTATAAATAGGGTCGTTAAAGTTGCTTCTCGGTCCGGAAACTCAAGCACATATCTCCTAGGAAATGCGAAAGATAAAATAGATGTGAATCAGAAGTCCGATATATATAAAATTAATATCCGCGATTGTAAAGTGTAATATATTAGTCAAACAAAACGCTCAATAATAACCCGTTATAAAGAACATATACTGCACATTAAATTCAATATACCGGATAAATCAAGTGTCACTCGTCATGCGTTAAAAACCTATTATAATATAATGGTAGATTGTTTAACTAATTAAAAGTATAAGCAATCCAGGGCAATTAGACATCTATGAAAGTATTTGTATCATTAAAAACGAAAATAATGTATACAGCGTAGATAAGGGTTCAATTCTATATACCTGTTTTTATGACTTCCAAAAATAGATAAAAAGAGCGTAAGAGGCTATGTCATTTTTTGAAGAGGGGTAAGTGACCTAAATTGAAGTTTTTTAAAATTCAGTGTATACATTTACGTCTTGTAAAGAGTTTCGCGACTTTTATGTTAGCTTTACTGTTTAACAGTTATTTTTTCCTACTGAGGATGACAACTTAGTTTGCCTAAATACGTATTGTGATGTGAGTCATTCAATGACGTCACCCGCCGTGCGAAGTCAACACGGCCTAGAGCCTTCCGGAAAACACTCAATATAGAAGAAACGAGAAAATCTCGGACGACTATATACACTGTGTCCATAAAGTATGGACACAAGCCCGTAATAACGTTATTGTGCATTATTTGACAAAATGCAAAGATATGTCGATTAATGTTTTTTATTAGCTATATTTAGATGCTACCATTTTGTTTTTTTCGTCGACCTTGAATAAGTTATGACGTCATTGATAATTTTTTTAAATGTCAACCCCATTTTTTTTAAGGATTTTGAAAGCTCTTGGAATTCTTTATTCGATGATGTAAAAATTTTGGTATGTTACATTAGAAAATTTTTGAATAATCATTTTTCAACTTTCTGCCATTCCCATAGTGACAAGGTAATTTTTGGAAGAAGGGTTCGTTCGAGATAAACCAAAAAGTGGACATCCATCAACGGCCCTAGACACTCAAGTTGACATTTTGTTAACAGTTCAAGAACGTCCTCACACAAGCACACGGCAACTTAGTCGAGAATTTGACGTAGCAAGGGGTAGATGGAAACTTGACTGGGGAAATATACTTGAATTTTTTGAGGAATGAATTGATACCCGTTTTAGCGGTTCTTTTTCCTAATAATGAGGATCCACATTTGCCAGATCGTAGAATTTGGTATCAACAGGATGGTGCTTCTCCGCACTATACGCTACCAGTAAGGCAATACCTCAATAATACATTTCCTAACAGATGGATTGGAAGAAGAGGGGCAATTGAATGACCAGCTAGATCGCAACATTTAATTGTGGGGTTACTTAAAATCAAAAGTCTATACGACAGAACCGGAAAATTTGGACGTTTTACGACAACGCATCATCTACGAAACCAGACTAATCACTCCCGAAATATTACAGAATGTGCGAAATGGAATTTATCATGGCTTAGGATTTTGTCAACAAAATGAAGGAAAACATTTTGAGCATTTGTTATAGATTTGATACAGAAAATGTCAAAAATAAAACTTAGAATTACAACACAGTTTACTCAAAAATTTTCTAATGTAACGTACCAAAATTTTTACATCATCGAATAAAGAATTGTAAAAGCTTTCAAAATCCTTAAAAAAAAATGGGGTTGACATTTAAAAAAAAATATCAATGACGTCATAACTTATTCAAGGTCACGGAAAAAACAAAATGGTAGCATCTAAATATAGCTAATAAAAAACATTAATCGACATATCTTTGCATTTTGTCAAATAATGCACAATAACGTTACTACGGGCTTGTGTCCATACTTTATGGACACAGTGTATACATTATATATATATATATATATATATATATATATATATATATATATATATACTGCGCTCGTCCGTGAGAAGCCATGGAAGCAGCTTCCGTGGTGTTAGAACATAGTTCTAACGTTAAACGTAAAATCAATATTGTGAATATAAATATTGTTATTAGTTATTGTTTCTAGTATATTTTTATTATTAATATGGCGTGTTTTTCATTACTGTTAGTTCTATTTAAACGAACCAAAAAGACAAGTTTATCACAGTATTTAGAATACGAATATCGATGGCGTAAGGGATTTTATACGTTTTCTTAAATACATTAACACAGAAAGTTAAAAAAAACAGCTGTATATATGGACATACACAACGCATTCAAGCAATTGTCACTTCAACGTACAGACACATGTGTTTCGATCTAACAATCTCATCAGTGCAGTTATGAAGTGAAGTAGGCAAATTTCGCTACCGCGGGTAATAACACAATTTTATAGATCAAATGACAAGAAATAAATCGAGACATCTAACGGACAAAATCGGCAAGCCTTTCTTATTCGTCAGATGTCTCCATTTATTTGCGGTAGCGTAATTTGCATACTTTACTTCATAACTGCACTGTTGAGATTGTTAGATCGAAACACATGTGTCTGTATGTTGAAGTGACAATTGCTTGAATGCGTTGTGTAATGTGCATGTACACATATACAGATATGTTCATTACATTTCTGTATTAATGTATTCACGATACTTAATAGACATTTACGAAAATTGCACCAGTAGGTATGTGTACCGGATAATCAGTTGATTTACGGTAAATGAATCAGGTTAGCCAATTTCCGAACCTATAAATAATAACGCTTTAATTACACCTGCAAGCTAATTTGAATTTTGAGTCCCTAACGCGTTTAAAATGTATCAAGAAACTGTACTTGCTATAGTGACAGAGCTACTAGATAGTGAGGATGATAACTAATTTTCCTACAACACACTATCAGTTTTTACATAAAAAAGAAGAGTTTCGATTAAATTATGTTACGTATGTTGCATTACGATATTTACTATTTTCTGTCTGTATTACGACAATCGAATACAGGTGTAAGAGGATTATCTACCGAATGTATGAATCGATGATCGACTTTGATCCAAAAAATAGAAACCGAGTGCATACCGGTGTAATTTTCGAACAGTTCACTTTATAACCGGTAACAATTTTCGAAAGCAAATGGCAAACAGTACGGTATATACCAGTGCATTTTCGTAAATGCCTGATGTGATTCACATTGATATGCTATCTTATCATGGTGTACTTTTTTTTTGTTTTTTTCATAAAGAATTATAGCAAACGCCAATTAAGTTGGCGCGAGAAGGGGTAAGTTCGCGCAGGATTAGAAGTAGTGGGGAGATTTGTATTTGGTTTTACATCAAATGTCAGATAATTCTAACCTCTGAGCGTGTATGATCCCCTAGCAAAGACATTACAAAATATGTTCTGTCAAACGTCAATGACAAATGTATTCTGACAATTACTTGAGTAGTGGGGGTGGACGTTTTTAGAAACGGCTTCTGCGCACCCCCTCCTCGCGCCAACTTAATTGGCGTTTGCTATACATACTTTTCCTTTTCCTCTTATTGACAGGTTCATTGTTGGCCATTTTTGCTTCTTTAAGACGTTTACGTTTCGATCGCTTCTCCTTTTTTTCTTCTTTCTTTTCTTTTGTTTTAGCCCAAGGTTCACTAGATTTCATTTTTATTTTATGTTTAGGTTTATGTCCTGGCCAAACGCCTTAAAATAAACATTTTTTAATACATTTAAAAAAAGATACATGCTAAATACAGTATCCGTCACAATAAACAACACCGAAAATTCTATTTACTTATTTTATTTATTTTTTTTTTTATTTAAATGTTCAAAATGTTCACCATTACGACGCAAACAAGGTTCATATCGATTCTGTAAGTCACTAAACATATTTATAAAAAGGTGTTGATGTAAGTGCCGGAAAAATGTTTGTAATCTTTTCATAGTTCTGCAATATTCTCCGGCGGATTTTCTGAGCAAAATATTTTGTCTTTCATCATACCCCAAATGTATGCATCAGGTGGCGTCAGATACGGTGAATCAGAAGGATATTGTTGCACCGGGAGTCGGGGAAAGAAAAAATAAAATGAAGTTCTTTGGGGTTTGCCTGCCCTAGCTTGCTCAGTCGGTCTCCCGGTAACAATGCTCTTTCTTTTTGGTATGGGCGGTTAAATTAAACACACAGTTTAATCCAGACTACACAGTATGTTTAAATGTTTATACACACGAATATTTGACTTCATTCGTAGAACAAAATAAATAGTCACAGGGTACAGTTTGCAATAAATCAAATACAGAAACACTAATTATCTAACAGCTATTTACATTTATCAGTCGCTTATCACTAACTAAAACAGAGAACTTTTACCGAAACGCGCACTCGGACTATCACGCACTAAGTTCGTAGAGAGGGCCGCCAGTAGTGCCGCGGAGAATGCTGATATCTAGCACTCTAACTCGACTTCGAGTCGAATCAATTCGTGAGGGCTGTCTCGACAGCTGGTCGACTTACTAAATTTCTGAGAATTTGTCCCCGCTTTTATTCGGTTTCTCCGGAGTGGGGAAATCTCCCCACTCCTCTGTGATTGGTCTTTGTTGTGGTTGGGCGGGGCTTAGCGATAGCATCGTGAATATATAAATATGGGTAGAGCGATTGTTTATTGAACATTCTCACTGCGTCGTCTGTGCGAGCAGTACACCAGCTGAGAGAACATACGATTTTATACCGTAAATACGAAGCCGGAAGCAATGGCCGGCCGAATTGTTACTTTAACAAAGTTAATTCTTAATCCGAACACCACGATCCTCTGGTCACAGGAATTAAAAGAAGAGACACTCGAGATAATCGACAGAACATTTAATGAACGAGATATCCAGCACATCCTACGGACATCGCCAAACATATTTATGGTAGATCCAAACCAGCCAAAAATACAAGTCAGGATTCCAGAAAAAAACACCGAACTGCTCAAAGAAGAAAAAAAAACAACACCGAACACAGAACAAGATGCAAACTGAAATCATATCCGCAGAAGACTTCATCTACCCGAAATTCACGAAGAAACCAAAAATAGACGAAACAATCACACCGATCGAAACTAAAAATTCTTACGACGCCCTCGACAACAAAACCGACGAAAAGATGGAAGAAGAAACTGCCGAATCCACTCCACAGCCTTCAACATCAGCCAGCTCGCCCAGGGTAAGTGACAAAACCACCACACATAACACAAAAACACACAAAATCGCACCAATTATCATAATCGAAAAAGACAAATGGACATACATACGACAATTACTTAAATCAAACAGCATTAACACAGTAGAAAACAAAATGGTGAAACCAGGAATACACATCGAACCGACAACCGACGAAGACTATCGAAAACTAAAACACACACTAGACAACGAACAAATTCAATATTACACATTTCAATTGAGAAGTGAAAAGACACTAAAGGGGTGATGCGTGGCATTCCCACCTTTATAACAGACACCGACATCACAGACGACTTGACGAACCAAGGATACCCGACTTTAAAAATTAAACGCATGAACGGCAAACACGGAATACCAGCACCACTTGTACTAATCGAACTGACGAGACAATACAAGTCAATCTTCAACTTACGCGACTGCTGCGGACTTACAATCAAAATAGAACAACTCAACAAACGGACTGACATTATACAATGCCACAAGTGCCAGACTTTCGGACATCACCAACGGAATTGCAACATAAACTACAAATGTATGAAATGCGGAGACGGACATTCGACACATCTATGTACTAAGACAAAAACAACCCCACCAAAGTGTGCAAACTGCGGTGGTCCTCATCTATCCACTTTCATAAACTGTCCCAACAATCCGAACAATCCTACAAACAAAACCACACCTCAACCTAAATACATACCAGCACCACCCCCATCAACAAATCCATGGACACAAAGACAAAAAGACACGACACTTAACACAAATGACGAACTAGCACTTGCCTTAGGCAATATGATAATAACACTACACTCGACAAACGCCACAAAAGAACAAATACAATACTTCGTAACACAAACACAGACAATAATAACACTCTACAATAACAAACACTAAACACACACTCAACTGAAACGCAAAAAAAACAAAAAAAAACGAACACATTTGACTTAAACGCAAAAAAAAAAAAAAAGCGACTGACACACAGACTTTACACAAATACAACACACACAGGACCACACAAAAAACACAACATCCAACGATTACATCAGACTCAAACACGTCACAACCCTGGGAAATACGAAACAACGGAGTGGAAGTGGAGGCAACTTCGACCACAGAACAAAACTCAAAGACCCATGAATGAAAATGTTTATTGATATACCACATCACTACGGGCTTCAATCTACGAGAAGCAACGGGAGCAGTCCTCTTCGACGTGGCAAAAGTCTTCGACAGTCTGGCACAAAGGAATCATTTTCAAGCTTATCCAGGTCCACATACCCAAATCCTTCCTCAGCGCTCACTCCATCTGTTCTCCTAAAAAGCTCCACCTCAGCTTATATGCAGACGACACCCTCATATTCTCCCGCTCCCGATCCCCCTGGATAATCCAACGACTATAGACTATAGACTAATAGATTTTATCCACGGCAAAAGTTCTGTAAATCTCTCACAAAAGATGCAATAATGTTCTCTCTGTAACGATCTTGGTATCATCCACAGTAAGTGGATTCTAATTATCGTCTTCAACGAAATATGAACCAATTATCTCATGACCAGAAACTGTGCACCAAATCGGACACTGTGGAGTGGTTTCTCTACAATCAGGACGTTCAAATCCAAGGAATCGAGTTGGTTGTCGATTAATATAGCCGTTAAGATGAACGTGACTCTCGTCTGAAAACCTTGTTATTCAAGAATTCGGGATCCTCGTAAGCTAAGCTCAATATGCAACCACAATTGCACGTTTGTCCGCAGCGTTTAGTGCTTGTCCAACTTGAATACGGTATGGATAACCACCAATTGATTTGAACAGCCGATCTGTAGATGTTCCACTGATGTTGATTTTACATGCAGTTCTTACAAGGCTTCTTTACGGTGAATACACAACTTGGTCAAAAACACGTCCTGCGTTTTCGCTGGTACACACTGTTTCTCGACGACCTGAAGAACCTTTACGTTGACACAATATACTTACCAGTGTAACATTGATATGTCAACTAATGACAATTAAGTCAATAATGACAAATGTATATTACGTAAGCAACTCCATAGCACTCTAAGTTTTGGTAGTTTATTCTGGCGGATACTGTACTTTAGAACAATATTTGTTAATTTGTATTTTACCTGTATTTTTATATTCTTTTAGTTTAAGCTGTCTTGCTATTTCTCTATCTTTGTTTTTGTAAGGAATAGCATTAAAATCAAAGTTTTCTATGACAGGAAAGCCCAAGATATTTCTATTTTTTATTTCTGGCATTTTTGGTAAATAGAGTAATCCATAACCAGAAGCCATTTCCCCTATTGAAAGATCCTATGTTAAAAGAAACCAATATGATAATTTTTACTAATTTAAAATTTATTGAATTTACCTTGACTCGTAAAAGCAAAGAACATTCATGCTTTGAATAGGCACGAACATGTGAAACAAAGGCTCTTGTTGCTTTCTCCATCAAAGCCCTATCTTTCATTTGCATCTTTCTTATCGCTTCCCTTAATCTAATAATCTAAAGCAATATTTATATATTATAAATAGGAATTTTTAAATTATTTAAAAAAAAGTACATTTTCTTCTGCTGCGGGATCCTCTTTCTCTAGCAATTGTACCCTTTGATTCTTTTCTATAAAGTTTACATAAGCTTCTTCTGTTTCTAAAAGCATAATCAATGCTGAGCCATCATGACCTTGTCTTGCAGTGCGACCAACTCGATGAACAAAAGCACTTGCACTAGACGGGGGATCCCATTGCAAAACCCAATCAACCTGATTTTAAAAAAAAGTAGATTATTTAAAAATATACAAAGCACATGAAAACATACTTCTGGTATATCAATTCCACGAGCCATTACATCAGTACATAATAATAATGCTTCATTAGCATTTCGAAAATTATCTAAAATTTTATTACGTCTTTCCTTCATTTTACCATGTAACGCTAAAACTGGCATTTTCATTGAATCGGGCAAGATTGTTGGGAAAACAGATGACCAATAATCAACACAAGCACACGTTGGAAAAAATATCATAGCTTTTCTCGCATTTTCCTTTTTTAAGAACGACAACAATGTGGCTAGTTTTCCTAAAATATTATAAATTTTAAAAATCTAAAAATATTTATAATATATTATGTACCATCATTTCTAACAACAATATAATAATTTTTTAATAAAATAGGGGTACTATGAGTGGCTTTTTCTGTGACATTAATCAAAACAGGATTCCTCAATCCCGCACGAATTAAAGCTACCACTTCCTTTGTTTGTGTAGCAGAGAATAATCCTGTCCTTCTTTGTTTAGGTAAATAACTTAAAATCGTATCTAATGAGTTTTGGAAACCTAAATCTAATAAACGATCAGCTTCATCTAATATAAGTAATTCCTGTTAAATATTAAATAAATATAATTAGGAATTAAAAAAAAATATTCTATAATGACTTACAAGTTTTTTAACAGCTAAAGGTAAATTTATATCCTTTTTTCTAGTTAAAATATCTTCTAATCTACCAGGTGTGCAAATTATAATATTTCCACCACTTTTTATAAAATGATTCACATCATCTTCAACATTATTTCCACCAACAAATAATATTTGACTTAAATCCTAAAACTATTGAATTGAAATAAAACATACTTTCTAAATTTAGTTACATACGTAAATCTCTTCCAATAATTGTTTTAAGACTTCATACGTTTGAAGGGCAAGTTCCCTAGTTGGTGATATTACTATTGCTCCGACCTCATGTTTTTTCCACGTTTCTTCTTTAGATCTCCGAAGTAATAATTCTAATAATGGTATTAGAAACGCTAAAGTTTTTCCAGAACCTGAAATAATAATTGATATTCATCTATTAAAAAAAAATGTATTAAACCTAACCTGTAACTGCTTCAGCAGCGACGTCTTTCATATTTAAAAGTAATGGAATAGTAGCTGCTTGTACAGGAGTAGTCGTATCAAAACCTAAAGATTTTATAGCTAGTTTTACATTTTCCGATAAGGATACTCCCAAATGTTCCCATTTTTTACGTGTTTTGGAGCTCATCTACAATTTTTTATTATGTATAATAGGAAATATATTGTAATATGTATTTTACGTACGTTTCTGTATATTTAAAGTCACAAATTATTGTTAATCAAATAGAGCAATTTTATTAGTTACATGCAACTGAGATTTTTAGGTTAGAATAGGTTATGTATTTTTTTATTTATATAAAATAAATTTTGATAATTTGTATATTAAATATTCACTTTTAGCATATAAGAAAATATCTATGAAAGTAAAATTTATTATTTTAACAAATTGAAAATTAAATTTTAATAAGAGAAAATAAATGCTGCCATCTATAAAACAATCGTTCAAATAAAATATACTTCAAAAACTTTTACAACCGATAGCAGCATATTATTTAAATGTTAAAGGAAATTAAAAATAAATTAAAGCCTCTTTTCTTGTATTTTTATTTAAGAACATATAATTTTTACACTTTACAAGATATAAACTATACATCATGATATTTTTATAACGATTATAGACCATTTCTTTTTTAGCCACCCAAACTTTTTTACAAAATAGAATTTGAAACATTTAAAAGATATGCAAGTACAATAAAATTATGCACATTAAACTTCATCACAATTACATCAAACCTCGTCAAAGTATTTAAATGATATTTTCAAAAAGAAGAAACACCTATATTTCTTTTATTTCTTACAGTACATAAAAAAATAGACATTTAAAAATGTTTCTACAGTATGATCATCAATCCTGTACGTATTACATTTGGTAAGCTATGATTTGTGGATTCTTCTTTAATTTTTTAATAAGGAATGTATATATCACAATTTAAATTAAAGATCACTTTGAACCTAACTTAAATTATTAGTATTGCTATTAGAACGGATTAATATTAATTACGTAAGAAATAATATTTAAGAAAATTATTGCAGATAATAAAATTAGGATTTATACATTAAAACTAAAAAAATAGTGTCAGTCAGAACAACCAACAAGAATGAAGTGAAAATAAATCTTTTGCTAACTAATCTCTAAGCTTTCGCATTGTTTCTATGAATTCCTCTTTAAGGTAAGAAGTAATGGAATGAATCAATGTATACTACATATTAAAATATTAAATAAGTGGAGATGGATTAGAATAAATAAAAACTTTGGAATTCATTAGAAAAAATGTATTTTATTGATTCTCTTCATAGATTACTTGTTGGTTGGTCCTAGCAGTAATATTTCAAATAACAAAATTATTCTTTAAAAATTCTTGGTATAATATCAAAAATTAAGTAGATCTTTCTACTAGGTTGAAACCTTTGTGTAGTAGTTTATTATGCTAACTTCTCAAAGATTAAAAACAGAATTGAAAAGACAAAATACTGACTATTCTAATAATTACACCACGAAAGGGGAAGAACTTAGATTTAAAATTGAATCGAGAAGACGAAATACTAAATATTATAACAATCACAGCATGAAAGGGGAAGATGATTCTACTGTTAACAATATCAGTTGAAAAACCAATTTTTTTCAAAAGTATTATTAAAAAATATTCGCAAAAAGAATTGAATGAATTTTCTTGTATCAAAATTATACTTTAAGAATTATCAAACTGAAAATAGTATAAAAACGATCAATTTAATACGATACACTTCAAAATAAGATTGACAGGTAAATGATTTACGTAAACAAGTTTTTTAGAAAGACTTTTTGTTATTCCTCTTATTGCACTTAAATAAATATAAGTTTGACTTTCACTTTGATCTTTTTTTCATTTCCTAAATGTTATAAATTTACCTAAACGTTGGTAACTTCTCTGATTTAAAACTATTTGTTTACTGAATTTCATTATTTAAAAAGCGATGATCATCTGTATCTAATAATAATAATAATATATTATCTTTATTGATAGTAAAAGCCATAAAATATATTGATGCCATTATTTCACGCATCTAAGTAGCAAAACAGAGGAAGCGCAGTTAAATTACTGGTTTTGAGGCTGCATTTCACACCATCTTACCAATGTACTTATAACTATTTACTACGTATATACTACATTAAAAATGAATACAAAAAAAAAATAATTTGTAAACAACTCATCAATAATCAGAAGTATGAAGTGTCGTCGAGATTTCGAATTTATTTGTTAATTACTTCTTGGCAGTGTGATCAGAATCGATATTTTGGTTAATGTCAAGAATACGTGTATCAAATATTTTTGTAAAAAAATTACTGGAACCTCTAAAGAAGTTCAAAAGAGACAACTTTTTCTAATGAAATTATTGGGGGAAATGTACTGGAAAGCTACAATAAAATAAAATACGTTGCTCACCTTCTTATAGGTTATCTATGCGATTAACGCACATTCTTAACCAGATTTTGGACATTAATAACCATTTTGAATATATAATAATGTAATACAAACGTTAATGTAAAAGAACTTTTATTTATATTAACGACAAATGTACTTAAATATACTTTTCAAAATATATTCTCCCTGCAGCAAATATGGTTAACGCGGGTAACGTATTTTATTTTATTACAGCATTCCAATACATTTCCCTTAATAATTTTATTAGAAAAAGTTGTTTCCTTTGAGGTTCCAATAATTTTTTTCCAAAAATACTTCGTAAACGTTTTCTTAACATTAACCCATTAGTGCATATCATCCGATATATCGGATGCATACATTTGACACTTGTATACAATATAATACATAACCTCAACATTTAAGATTTTGTTGTTAGTTTTGTCAACCTACTTTCTTATAATAAAATTGCAAAAGCCCTGCCAACAACTAAGTTTATGTTTTAGTTTTGTGTATTTGTGTAACATGGATCCTTCACTCTACAGTGCTCGTGGTAAGGGGTAAGTAAAATAATCGTAATTTCTATGAAAACGAAATAAAATTCAATTATCACTCTTTCTATTTGTTCACTAGACATTATTGATATTGTGTACTAGATAATCTCTGAAACATGTAGTATTCAGTCAAATCTACACAATTTTATTTTTGCTCATCCGATATAACGGATTATATGCATTCAAATGACAAATATGTTTCAATATAAAATTGCAGATTATCACTGGCTCAGCTATTAGATGAGGTAGAAAAGGACGATTTCTACGATTCAATAGACATGTACGTATTACCTCCCCAGGATGGAGAAGATACTGATTGTGATAGTGACGGTAGTGATGATGACCACGAAGGTAACGTCAATCACATGGGGCCCAAGATGCTACAAACTCAGTGTGAAGTTATTGTACATAGCAGGAATGCAGTTGACACTAGAAATAATCTAACTGAAGATGATGATTTCGATACAAGTGACGAAGAGCCTCTATGTAAATACGTTCGTCCGAACTTGAACAATCAAGCATCAGCTAGAAGTACAGCTAAAACGAACCTATCGCGCCAATTATCTTGGACAAAGGCTAAACCTTGTTTTACCATAAATAAAACGTGCATCGAGAAACCCATTTCGGATGTAGCCAAAGCAGCTCAAACACCACTGGAATTCCTAAAATTATTTTTTTCTGATGAACTTCTAAATCATACACTATATGAATCTAATTTATATGCGTCTTAGAAAAACACTAATCTCAATATGACTTTAGATGAATTATATGTTATTCTAGGTGCGATGCTATTATCGGGTTATGCAAAATACCCAAATAAAAGACTTTTTTGGTCAGGATGTGAAGATGTTGCGAAAATACTTCAAAATAGTATAAGACTGAATCGGTTTGAACAAATTTTACGTCATATACATTTCAATAATAATGATGCTGTCGACAGTAATGAATGTAATGATCGTCTCTTTAAACTTAGGCCTATTATATCTCAACTAAATAAGAATTTTTTGTATCATGGTGGATTAGAAGAACATCTTTGTGTTGATGAATCCATGATTCCGTATTATGGACGTCACTATGCAAAGCAATTCATTCGGGGAAAGCCAATAAGATTTGGGTTCAAGAACTGGGCAATCTGTTCCAGCACGGGATATATGATTGCGTTTGAAATTTATACAGGCAAATCAGATGTCGAAAAAAAGTTTGGGATAGGAGGTGACGTAGTGGTTTCTCTTATAGAATCTGCACAGATTCCTGCAAATAATGGATTCAAAATATATTTTGATAATTATTTTTCTTCTGTTCCACTTCTTTTGCATCTTAGTGACCAGGGCTATTGCGCGACAGGAACTATTCAAAATAGGAGAACTGCTCGTTGCCCTCTAAAATCGGATAAAGACATGGAAAAGGAAACACGTGGTGCTTATGACTATAGAATTTCGGATAACAATAAAATTTGTCTCGTACGTTGAAACGACAATAACGTTGTAACATGCGTTACTAATTTTACTAATCTTGAAGACACAAAATGTACGCTGGTCAAAACAAAGGAAAGGTAAGATTATAGTCGATCAACCCAAAGTTTTCGCAGATTATAACGCTTTTATGGGAGGAGTTGACAAAATGGATCAACTGATAGCTGTTTACCGAACCAGAATGCGACAAAAGAAATGGTGGTGGCCAATCTTTTGCTACTTATTAGATGCTTCCGTGACAAATGCATGGTTGCTAATGAGAAAAGTAAATCCAGATAATAAGGAATTCTCAAATTTACTAAATTTTAGAAGATCTCTTGCAACAACTCTTTTGTCGACTTACGGCACATCTTCCAACAGACGTAGAGCTATCCCTGCGCTATTATCAGATCAACGATACGATGGTAGAAACCACTGGCCCGAATATGTAACGACAGAAAAATTGTGCAGGTTTTGTGGGGGTAAAGCTAAGTTTATATGCAGTAAATGCAATATTGGTTTGCATCCAAAACAATGTTTTCGAAACTATCATACATTTTAATAAAAAGTAAAAATATCCCATACAATCCGATATATCGGATGGGGTGTAACTCTAAAATTTGGATATATTTTTTCCATCGTATATATTATAAGTGCTTAATTGCATAATTTAATATATGATTAAAAATTTACTTGGATTTTATTTGATTTCCTACTCTATGCACTAATGGGTTAACCGATGTTTTTTCATAAATTAAGTTATTTTCATAAAATTTCACAAACTAATTAATCAAAACTCTTCACTGCAATAGGTAAATATTTTTTGTTTCCTTAGAAGTACTTGTGATATCAATATATTTTATGTATATCACTAATTATCACAAAAATCGAAATTCATATGTTTACCACAACTTTTCACACAACACCGAGAATTTTAAAGGAGAAAGCGATAGTTCGCTGATGTTTTCTTGATTTTTGACACGTTTCAATTGATTTTTGGAGCAATAAGTCCTTTCAGCATGTCGAAAGTGTTACCGTCGGGTTGTACAGTGCTAACGGTGCCATCTGGCGATTTTACAGTGAGATATCCGTAATCATCTATACCGACGATTTTCACTTTTTTCATTTGGCTCTCTTTTGTTGAGACGGATATTTCGGAATCACTGTAGAAAAATATGATTGTGTTATTTACAAGATTATAAACAAAAAAATAATTTCAAATCGTTAAATAATTACAAGTCTTAAAAATGAACACGATTATCCTCCTAGAATTTTAGGACTTGTAATGGAATGGTTTACATAAAATTTAGTTTAATTTCGCAGGAGAATCGGCTGTTTTGCTAAGGTTTCCTAGAAAAAATTCGATATATTCTATCGTAAACTAGCAGCTACTAAAGTACTTGACTGCGGCGAGAAGTGCAGATGCTGGAACAGCTGTACATAACAGTTCGGCAATTCAGCGAATTAACTGCTATATTGCGAGATGAAAAGGAAGAAGAACCCAGCAGATAATATACAGATATATCCATCTCAAGTGAAGTGTGGTGGCAGCCTAAAATTCCCTAGATTAGTGCATTTTTACGTCTGTCAGATACCGATAATAGCCATTTACAAGTCCTTTGGCAATCCTGTTATTTTTATGTATATTAGTTGTCGTTATGACATAACCTTTAAATATACATTCAAGTTTGCGAATTATTGATGCCCACTGCACAAGGATGCCAAACTAATTTTTCTCATGTCGACCTCATTCACTTGAGATGAATCACTCTGTATAAAATTAAATCCAGTTCTTATGTTTATAAAATAATGGAGTCACTTTGAACATTTATTATAAATGTAGTTGTATGTCGATTTTTAAATTAAAATGATCGCTGTAATACCATCTTTGCTAATAAATATTTAAAATTATACGTCAAGACTTGTAAATACTTAATCAGACTAGTAGGTTAGAATTATGTGACTGTATAAAATGATTTTGGATGATGTATACATGTATTTAACGACATAACCCTTAAACATACGCACAAGTTTGCAAATTATTAAAACATGCTACTGCAAACTGTACAATGATGCCAAGCTAATTTTTCTCATTCCAACCTCCTTCACTTGAGACTCTGTACCACGGTAATTTGACGGGAGCGTGAATATTCAAAAGTTGGTAATACCACAGTAGGATCACTTTTTATCGGGACCTTTGATCTTTCTTTTGAGATAAAACCGTAATAATGCGCATTATTGGGCAAATCTGCGCATTTTCAGCATGTTCTCTTTTTCTCTTAAACATATGCTACAGTAAGGGCCGGTATTATAAATGATAAAAATCTGCAGATTTTATTTAGCAAGCAAGTAAATTTAATTTATTCTACAAGTGTCCCGAATCGTTATGTTAAAATTTTAGGAGTCTAAAGTAGACTTCATTTCAAGTAACAAAAACGCAAATCTTGTACATCCATTTTTATTTGTTTCAAAGTTACAGATTTATGAATGTGATTGTCAGATCATGAAAAAAAATGTAATCCTAAAGTCAATACAAACTGATTTTATTTAAAAAAAGTTATACGATTCAATAACAGGCCTGTGATTGTTAACGTTGCATAATAAAATGTTATTCTAAAATAAATAAACACGTGTTGTAGTGCATACAGTAATTTCTTGGAGATCTACAAAAAAGAGTACTGGAAATTGATTTATGATAAAGAAGGTTTTTACTTATTTCGTAAGTGCTGAACCATGAATATTATACAATAAACAAATGTTCAGATGACTGTAAACGTTACATTTTTTAATAAAGGATTACATTACGTTTCAGTTCATACAACAGCTTATTAGTGAGTGGACACGTTTTCTTTATTCAAAATGCCTTACCGATTTTCTCACGAGTATGCGGACATGCATTTTGTGTATAGCTACTGTAACGGCAGTGCACGTAAAGCAGTTATTGAATACCGACATCGGTTTCCCAATAGGCGCATTCCTCATTACAGAACGTTTCTGGAAGTACACAGACAATTTCAGGAATGCGGACTGCGTGATTATCTTTTCGACCGAGGAGTAAATTTGCCAGCAGACTTAGAGGAAGAAGCAGTAGCTATTTTTACAAGGGATGCAACTCTCAGTGTACGTCGAACCGCTAGACAACTAGAAATGCCACGAACGACAGTTTGGCGAATTTTAAAACGTGAGGGTTATATCCATATCACTATCGCAGGGGACACGGTTTGCTTGAGGCAGACCACTATGCTTGTATGGTTTATTCTACCTGGATATTAAGACAGTCATGGCTTTATTTTAATTTTTGCAGAACAGTCCTCTGAACAGATGAATCTACGTTCGCGAGAAGTAGTGTTACAAATCTGAGAAACCTGCACAGGTGGTCATCAGAAAATCTCAAAGCCATACGCCCATCTAAATTTCAACATGAATTTTCTATTAACGTTTAGGCGGCCCTAATTGATGCCTTGTTGATTGGTCCTGTCGTTCTTCCTGGGAGGTTAAATACGGACAATTACCTTCAATTTCTTATTGACGAACTACCAGGTCTTTTAGAGGATGTCCCATTGAATGTTCGACGAGACATGTGGTTTCACATGGATTGGGGCACCACCACATTTCGGAATTGCTGTCCGAAATTGGGTTAACGTCAATTATCCAAGGTGGATTGGTCGAGGTGGTCCTGTTGCATGGCCACCCAGATCACCCGATCTTAATCCCCTTGACTTTTATTTATGGGGGTATATGAAAAATTTAGTCTACGCCCAAGTTTCGAACACAAGAGAAGAGTTGTTGGATCGTATTCACCTGGCTGTTGGCTTACGGGCACAAGCCTGCATTCAACAAGCGGGTGGACATTTCAAAAATAATATTAATTGAACTTTTTTAAATAAAATCAGTTTTTATTGACTTTGGGATTACATTTTTTTTCATGATCTGACAATCACATTCATAAATCTGTAACTTTGAAATAAATAAAAATGGATATACAAGTTTTGCGTTTTTGTTACTTGAAATGAAGTCTACTTTACACTCCTAAAATTTGAACATAACGATACGGGACATTTGTATAGATTGGGTATTATAAATAGCGAATAAGGAAACTAAGCAAGTAAATCTACCAATTAATTTACACCACAGAAAATCGTGGTATTAAATGGTATTCATTGGTTAAATGCGATCAGGTGTTTGATCCACAGTGCTTCAAATAAACATAACCTTATTTTTAAAAGTTTATATTTTGTGTGTGTTTGATAACTTTAATTTTGATGTCAGATTTATCGGTTTGTATTTTACAAATATAAACAAAAATAAATCGTAAAGAATTGGGATTTTCTTGTATTTTTTCATTTTATTCAGTGGCTCCATCGTTTATCGATACGCTAAACTGCTAAATATATAGCTTTTCAGAGTTATTTTACAAATACTTATTTTACTTGCACGAATTTTTTTATAATACCAGATTTCAATTTATTCGTTCAATAAATTTATTCAAGTTATTATTCAGAGATTTATTCGCTGTTTATAATGCCGGCCCTAAGAGTAATGGATATCAGACTGTTTGATTTTTTTTTTAATAGGCCATCCAGTGCACCATAACCCAATTACCATCTATCCCAGTTGTAACCTGTATTTAATAAAGGCAAGAAATACATACGCGAGTTACCAATTTATTTCAATAATTTTCAGTAGTGAACCTACTGGTAAGGTTTATACTGTGGTATTACTTTCGTCATGATGAGTATATTGCTGATTTCAGTCATGTTTTAAAAGTCTATTATCCAAATTTCGCCAAAAATCTGTCGGATAAAATAGATTCTTACAATTGTTTAAAGTGAACTATTTCTTGTTTTTGTATTAATTATGGACAAAAAAATATTTTTTATGAGGAATAACAACATTAATTTTGAAAGACTTTCGTTCATTCGTTGTACTTTTATAGATTTTGTTTTGTTATTGTCCATTCGGAATTTACATTAATTGACACGCCACCACGTGGTAAATTTTAGAACTAGCGTTGGAGATATACTTGTATTGTTTGTTGGGTTCTAACGGGTGTTCAGAAACATTCAAAGTCTAGTGGGCTCTGAACAAAAAATCGTATATCTTTACTTAAGTATCTGATTTGTAATAATTATTATGTCAACTGTTGTCTGTCAAAAATTGTCAGAATCTAATATCTAAGATACTAATTTGATAACCTATAAAATTGTATTAAGCAAATGTATCAATCTATCTCAGACATGACTTCATATTTTCAAGGACTACTGTGACTTCGAATGTTTCTGAACACCCGTTATAATGTGTAAAATTATTGTTTTCACCGTTTCCTTGGTATTTGATATTTTCGCTACTGTTTTACGATAAACATCACCTATGGTTAGTATATTCTTCAGATGGTATTATCTTCGAAAATAATACACCGAAAAGATTATTAGAATTATTATTATAAAATGTCCATACAGTGGAAAAGATTAAAAAAAGTGCTGTAAATTGTATCGATTCATGTAATTATCTGATATCGGAAGAAAATAACACAGTGCTAAAGAAAAGTCATTCATATTATGCGAAAATTCAGTTAGGAATGGCCATATTAAATTTAAACGAGTGCTTCTTTATATTTGCTTCATATGACTCGAGTTGCATCAATATTACAGTGCCTTTTGATAAAGTATATTCATATAATTTAATTACAACTTTAAGAAACAAATATAAAAATATAAATAAAATGGTGCATGTAATATGTAAAAATAAAGATTAAAAGAAAATTTGAAATACTTTTCAATTTTAAAATTGCTCATGATGTGTTGGAGATCATTAAATAATTTGCAATAGACATTTATTGCAAACAAAGTTATTCACAATTGCATGAAACAGTATATGTTTTGTTTAGCAATTTATGTTAAAGAATTCTTCAAATTCAAAACAATTGGATTTCGCACTTTCATCGTGTTATTTAACAGCTCGAGTTAAATAACTGGTCGTCAAAAAGCTTTACTAGAGTAGTGTCAACTTCGGAAGACACTGACGCAGAAACCAATTTGGAACTTATAAAGAAAAGTGTACCCCAAACGAGAGAGAAAGACATAGTTCTTGCACATATAGACAGGCCGAATAACATTGACTGTAATATTTTTCAGTTGTCTTCTAGCGTCCGTAAGGTGTCGATCGTGTTCTTTGAGTTAATTTTATTACAAAATCAGTTGTTTGAGTTTATTTTATTACAAAATCAGTTGTTTTCACAACTATTTGGAATAGAAGGCCTTTATATCTGTAGGTATTACATTATTTTTCATGAATTTTTAATAGGATTTGTTGAAACATGTACTTTATTTGTTATAGATTATTATATGTCTAGTTTACCGTCCACATCTGGATGTCGTGACCCGGCAGATGTTGAAATACCAGTGAAAAAAAGACAAATAATAGCAGAACAATCACGGGAAATCATTCATAACGTGTACAATTTTATCAAAAAGAGAAATATGAATGGTAAATTATGTTTTACTCTATAAACTGTCATAATGCAATCTTTGTCGTATATTGCAAGCAATGATAAACGATAGCAAGAAATAAATATTGTTTGTAGGGAATATTTTTAATGGTAAATTAAGTTTTACTCTTTAAACTGTCATAATGTAATTTTTGTCGTAATAAAAGACGACGTGTAAACAACAAATTATTTTTACTCCGAATGAATATTCATAAATTTACAAATATAATGAATAAAATCTTGGTAAAAGAAGAAAAACTGTGATATATGTAAATGTTTAAATTATAATGAAAATAAATAATTGAACCAGAAATTGTTGGTTGTATCTCTGTTAAATATCCCACTTGAAAATAAATAAAATAATAACGCTTTATTATTCATTCAGACAATAGAATGTGTTTATGAAATTATGTTTCATGGCAAACGAACATAATAAATGAAATATGTTGTTTCCGCTCCACACGAAATAAAAATACAAAACGTTTTACGTAAAATTCGAATTTTAAATTGCGCGCTAATTTAGATCCAGCCCGACCTATGTTTTTGAGGCCGTTAATACTCAGGTTGCGCGATTCGCTCGCGCAGATTGGTGTCTTCCCAAAGCGATTTTACTCTATCAGTACAATATTCTTACATGTTTGAGTACGCAGATGAAGTAGAGCTTTAAAAAAAGATGTTTCTTTATGAAGAAATTAAAATCAACATAAAATAAAACCCGAAAACACTTGTTAACACGATACGCTATACCGCCTAATTCTGAGCAAACGCAATGATGCGAATGTATGAATATTTCTCCCGCTTTGAATACAAATCCCCTGAACGCGTTTAGCCAATCACAAAACAGTCTGTCGCGCAACGATTTGACAATTAATGTCACAAATTAGTGTCACCACTGTCAGAAACGCAGAAAAATATTTAGAGCTACTTCAAAGACAAATTCTTCCTACTATTCAGCAGCTACCAGATATAGATTTACGAACCATATACTTCCAACAAGATGGTTGTCCCGCTCACAACTCGTTGGCTGTTCAAAACTATTTATCAGAACAATTTCCTAACCGGAGGATTGGAACTCATTCAGAAAATATTAGCTGGCCACCACGTTCTCCAGATTTATCTCCACTGGATTTCTTTTACTGGGGTTATTTAAAACAACAAATTTATGGTGCAGAGAACGTTAGACCAACGAACTTGGACCAGTTGCGGCACAAAATTTTGGAGGCTTCGAACACTATTAGGCCCGAAATGTTAGACAATGTCCGAATTAATTTCTGTGACAGATTGGGATATTGTCTAGCTAAAGAAGGGGCTAACTTTGAATCTTTTATTTAGGGGCAGTGCATTTTTGAAGAAAATTAAGTTTATATTTTCAAAAGTAAATAGTTGCCTACCGTTATTAATAATAATTAATTTTTCATTATGAACAATTTATTTTATTATTTGGAAGAGTCAATTTTTCTTTACCTTAGTAGAATTTAATTTAGTTTATATTTATTTCTGAAGTTTATTTAGTTTTCTATGAATAGTTTTTGTGACCTATATTATTAAAATTTAATTTATTATAACTCTTGATGCCTTATTTGCTATTTTCTTAACCGCTTATTAATAATTTCATTACGCTTTGTGTGACCATCGTCAGTATAACGTATTGCAATTTATTTATTATAAAATCATTACAATAACACAGGACTAAACAATTTATAGTCCTTTAATAATAATTTGGTAATCAGATAATTTTTCTTACGCGGCTCCATAATATGTAAGTATGTATGACATATGACATCGATGTTGACACGCCTACAGCATTCAAGGGAATTCTATTTGGAGCGGGAGAAATATTCATACATTCGCATCGTTGCGTTTGCTCAGAATTAGGCGGTATACAAAACTAACGAGCCATCAAAAAAATTCATAATTGGAGTAGACTGTGAAATTGGGTTGGTACTTTGGCCACTTCCACATAATGACGTTTATTATTTGACATTGAAACTATAAGTTTGTGTCAAATTTTTCAAAACTCTTATTAAGAAAATTATTTATTTAAAAAATGGTATTCAACATAGAACAAAAAGCAAAAATTATCGAATGTTACTTCCGTACAGGTGTGAAAGTAAATGGCGAGTGGCAGTATTCAATTACGGAATGCATGGCTGATTTTAGTGAAAAACATCCTGAATTAGTGTTTGACTACAATGATTTTTACAATGTTTTGACAAATTGTGTAAGGTTATTCAGAGAGACTGGTAGCGTCGGTCGAAAAACTGGAAGTGGACGGCCATCTAAACGTACACAGCTGATAATATTGAAGCCCTTCAGCATATTATTGATGAAAATCCAAAAACATCTCAACAAACAAATTTATCTTATGGTACGTGCCAATTCATTCTTAAAAAAGTCTTACATTGTCATCCATACAAGCTGCAATGTTTTCATGAACTTTATCCAGTGGATTATTTAAGACGAGTGGAATTTTGTCAATGGTTTCAAAATAATCTACACAATCAGGATATCTTTAACACAGTTTTTTTCACGGATGAGGCCTGGTTTTATCTTTCTGGATATGTTAATTCACCCCCTCCGAAAATCCTCATTTTTTTGTTGAAAAAACATTGCATCCCCAAAAAGTTGGTGTTTGGATTGGAATATGTCGAAGATTGGTGGGTCCCATTTTTTTTTTAAGGTATACTTACTGCTGCACGATATCGCAATGAGATACTCGGCTCATTCATAAATCAACGATGATGAGGAATTACAAAATGGGTATTTCCAACAAGATGGTGCAACAGCATATACGACCAGAGAAACACTTCAATATCTCAGATAATTTTTTGATAAAAGAATAATAAGCAGGAACACTGAAATCCCATATCCAACTAGGTCTTGCGATTTAAACATATGTGATTTTTTCGTATGGCCATACATCAAAAATTCGATTTATTCAACGCCAATTCATAATCTGGAACAACTGAGAATTCGTATAACAGAAAAGTGTCAAGAGATCCAAATGCTGCATAAAGTTTTTGCTGGATTGCGGAGAAGAGTTGGTTTGTGTTTAGATGTAAATGGACAACATTTTCAACAACTTCTGTAGCTATATGTAAATTTTGATTATGATTTCGATATTAAATAAATTATTTGTTTTCTTTTTTGTTGTAGTATCATTTCAATGCCATAACCTTTTTTTACAATCAAACCAAATGAAACTGTCAAGCATCAAGTAATGTGTCATTATGTGGAAGTGGCTAAAGTACCAACCCAATTTCACAGTCTCCTCCAAATATGAATTTTTTCGATGGCTCGTTATAAGGGTATACCTCCATTCGACGCCATCTTGGCAACGAACGTGGCGCCACCATCGGTAATGTTAAATTCCCAATATATAAGAGTTTTAAGATTCTTATTTTATTATCTACCCAGACATTCACTTTAAACGATTTTGTTAAGACTTAAAGAATAAACTAAAAATGAAATGACCTCACGTACTGTTATTAAAAGAAATGAAACTATAAAATAAGATATAGCCGATGATCTCGTCATTCCCCCGCACCATAATTATGCGGATTAAGTCAACCTTCAATCACATTCGTATATAAAGCAAATATAAATGTATCGAGTGAATTTCTACATCGTAAAAGTATTTTAATCATACAAAGACAGCACAGCAATTAAGACGTTACAAATTCCCTTTTGAAACTTATTAAAATGTTTACGATATCGCCGTACAAATTAACCTATAACCTGTTAATCTATATTCTGGAAAAATGATGCTAAAAACAAAGATATTGTAAATATTTACCTATGCAGCCAATACTTGTAATAAAGGTCGTAGAAGTAGCTCATATTTCCAGATTCAATGATTTTCAGTATTTTTTCTAATTCGTTAAAAACTAGCGCAAAATATTTTTCGTACGAAATGGCTGGTAAAACGGTTCCGTTATCCACGTTGAATTTACCAATTATGTCGTTCAGGGAAAGAGTTGGATCGGAATTATCTAAATTTACACCACAACCTGTTATGAAATAATAAATATTGAGTAAAAATAAGTAAGTTAGGATCATATTATACTTATTAATAAGAAAATACGAGGGATAGTCGGAAAATTTCAGGAAAAGCTATGAAGAAAACATTGAATACACAAATATTTATTGTTTTTTGAAATATTCACCATTAAATTCTATGTACTTTTTTATTTGTTCAATCCAGTCCATTGAAACATTTTCGCCATTCTGAAGCTGGCATACTCAAAATGTCTGAAAGCAGTGATTGTCTCTTCTGGACAGGAAAAACTGTGGCCCCGCTTTTTTTTTTAATTGTTGGAAACAAAAAATTTCTTGGAACCAGGTCAAGACTATTGGCTGGATATGTCATTAATTCGATCCCTTTACTTCGCAAATAATCGATTATTGCGCGAGCGGTATGGGGATGATGGATGATTGCACGATTAAGGTTGCTTGTTCGCCATTTGTCAAAAACTTCGGGCAATCAAATTGTTGCGTACCATTCCGGATTTACAGTTCGACGATTTTCCAGAATAATTGTAGCAACATGACTAGATTTTGCTATGAAACACGTAATCATTTGCTTAGAAGTGCTTTGCGAGCGAACAACTTCTGTTGGCAGAACTTTGAACATGGATACATCACTACAGGCCAGAAACCAAAGTTTAGTTGACACAATAAATTCCCGGCAAATACCCAAATTTTTACCATCATGATAATACCCCGCAATGGCGACAGCAAAACTAGTCGATTTAGGGTACGAATTGGTGCCCCATCCGTCATATTTGCCTGATTTAGCCACCTGTGACTTATTTCTTTTTCTAAAATTGAAAAAATAGTTTGGCGGAAAACGGTTCACATCCAATGAAGAGGTTATTGCTGAAACATAAGCCCATTTTGCGGAAACAAATCGTATTATTTGGATGGCTTAAAAAAGTTGGAACATCGCTGAACCAAGTGTATACAGTGTGTCATAGAATAACTATTCATAATTTTCAGAAATGATAGAGGACACTTAATTAAACATTTTTTATTAATAGAGTCCGGAAATTTTACAGTATCGAGATAAAACGAAAAAATTTTGTTGGCTTTGGACACAACATACAATTTTAAATGTTTGCATAGTCCAAAATAGGTCTTATTTGCAAAGTACACTGATGGAAAGTAACGAACACACCCTGTATAATCTAAACGTGTCAAGATAAATGCGTAGATTTCTCGGAGCATTAAGGTTTCCGCTAGAGGAGTTTGCGCAGTGAGTTTTTACTTTTTCTATGGCTGCACTTTTTACTGAATGCTGCAATATGTTGTCTCCAGAGACCGATGCGCGTAGGGAGAAACCGGTTATTGTTAGCGTGGTGGAAGCGGGTAGTTGTAGTCGTATTTTGTGCGTGATGGAAGGCCGTTCGCGTTATCTGAGTGAGTTTGAGCGAGGAATGTTTGTGGGGATGCACATGACAGGAGTATCTTTCCGTGATATCGCGCGCCGTCTCGAGCGGTTATTATCGGCAGTGCAGCGGGCATGGCGAGAATGGATGGAGCAAGGACGTACGCGCCTTCAGCCGCGAATGGGACGGCCCCGCGCGAGCACAGCACGCGAGAATCGCGCCCTTGTGCACAGCGCTTTAGCGTCACGTACGTCTTCCTCAAGGCAACTTGTAGCCGTTTGGCCAGCAGGAAGGGAAGGCGTACTCACTACGCGAACTGTACGGGGGCGTTTGCTAGAAAGTGGACTGCGAGCGCGATGTGCGTTGCAGCGGATTCCACTGACTCGCGAGCACCACTGTACACGGCGCCAGTGGGTGGAGGCTAGACATCAGTGGGTTGTCGCGTGGAGGCACATTTTGTTTTCCGACGAATCAAGATTCAAACTGAACACCGGTGACGCGCGAATTTTGGTTCATCGGAGACGTGGTGAGCATCACCTCGAGGAGTGCATCCAAGCACGCCCTATCCACCGCCAAAAGGGGGTGCTAGTATGGGCCAGTATGGGGTGCTATTACACATGGTGGACGTACACGTCTGCTGCGTATAGAGCATACGATGACGGCCCGCCGCTACGTAGATGAGGTGATACGGCCCGTTGTGCTTCCCTACGTTCGACGGCGCCCACGCCTTCTCTACATACACGACGTCCGACCGCACACTGTACGTGTTGCCCAGATCTTTGTGGAAGAGAACCATATACGGATGCTTCCACGGCCGGCACGTTTTCCGGATCTCAATCCGATCGAACATGTCTGGGATATGATCGGTCGGAGACTTTAACGTTATCTGGCTCCCCCGGGTAACGTTGAGGAGCTATGGAGGCGAGTTGAAGCAGTATGGTTGAACATCTCTCCCGCTACCATACAACGACTTATTGACTCCATGCCTCTGGTACGCACCTCGCGGGGGATACTCCCGCTATTAATGCATCTCTTCCTAGCAGGACTGCGCCGCTCTCCAGGTGAGGGTAAATTATGTTACGTTAGTACTACTTCCATACCAAATTTCATTGCATTAGAACCTCTTCTTCAGATTATACAGGGTGTGCTCGTCACCTTTTTTCCAACAGTGTATATCCTTCTCAGTTTCTCAGAGTTTGTATCGTTGTTGCTTGTGACTAGAGAATCTATGTATACAAATTCACTTACAATTTCGACATTGAAAAAGCCAATAGTTATATCCTGGAACAAAGGTGATCTTTCAGTATGAACTGCTGCATCCATGTATTTAATTTTACGTGTGTTAATTTGCAGACCCATTTAGCTCCCAACTGCTTCAAATGAATGAAACACCTGTACATAATATGTCTCTTTTAGTTCTAGTTATAATATTCACGTCATGTGCAAAAACTACTACATAGTTGTATACTTTTGTTCATTATTATACATCTTTTGGAAATATCTAGCTCCCTCTAGTGCCAGATTGAATAGTATTGTTGATAAAGGATCTCCTCGTCGTAATCTAGTATGAGTAAAAGACGGACGTGGGGTTTCGTTTTGAACATAGACTCTATTTTCTACTTGAGACAAGCTTAATTTCACAAGCGCTAGCAACTGAGATGGTATGTAAAATTCTTGCATAGCTTGGCATAAGTAAAGAACGTTCCAGAATAGCTTCGTAATAAGTGACCCAGTGGTGGCAGAATTCAGGAATGAATTGGATTTAGGAAGAACATAGCTATTGTAGAAATGCCAACAGGCAATGGCTTGGCATTGAAATTCAGGATGAAATTCAATAACAAAAATACAACAATTTTTATAAGAAAGTATTGTTCCAAAATTCGTTCACTTAGTATATTGGATCAATTATCATTAATTAAAAAAAATCACTTACCAATATTGACTACAGCCAATTCTTTAAAAATTTGAGAATTTACAATAAGGCCTCCGATTTTAACGCGTGAATAAGCATATAAATCATTGGGCCATTTTAAACCAATCTCCAAATTCTAAAAAAAAACACAAAAATTTGACACGGAGAATTATATAATTATAACACAGGTCTACAAAATTAAACTTTTTGACAGATGTTTTTATTTTGAAAACTGATTTTCTATAATTTTGGTAAGCTGATTCCAAAAATTCTATGCATTTATTTGTATAATAAGGTTTTTTGCAAATATTAAATGAAAAAAAACGATATTTCTAAAAAAAAATATTTATTTATTGAGTAAAAAGGTGGAATACAAGTTAAAAAAGTGGAAAAAAATACTTTACTCAGTCTTTTTTAAGTGAAATCTTTGTCTTTTTGCCAGAAAGCTGCGTTGTCCGGACATTCGGTTGTATGTTTTTAAGGGCATATCCCGTTTTAACATCCAGCAGTAGTCCGCCATCATCGTTATGCTCCATCTGCCTTGGTATCGCCGTTCCATTTCCTTAATGTCTTGGTGAAACCTCTCTCCCTGTTCTTCGCTAACTGCTCCAAGATTTTCAGGAAAATAGTTCAAGTGTGAAAACAGGAAATGCACTTTCAAACTCATATTACAACCTAGACGATGAAAGTGTTGTAACATATTTTGAACAATATTTTCGTAGTTTTCGTCCTTAGAGTTCCCAAGAAACTTATCAATTACTTCTTTAAATGAAACCCAGGCGTTTTTCTCGACATTGGTCATTGTGTTTTGAAAATCCTTGTATTTGCATAATGTTCTTATCTGCGGCCCAACAAAAATACCTTCTTTTAACTGCATCGGATAAGGCTGGAAATGTCTCGCACAAATATTTAAAACACTGACCATTTTTGTCTAGGGCTTTAACAAACTGCTTCATCAAGCCAAGTTTGATATGGAGAGGAGGCAGTAAAACTTTTTTGGGGTCAACCAAGCTATCTCTTAATACATTTTTGCTACCAGGTGTAAGGCTTGTTCTAGAGGGCCATTCTATTTGAGTCCAATGTCTATTCCTTGCTCGACTATCCCACTCACAAATAAAGCATGGAAATTTTGTATAACCTCCTTGTTGTCCTAGTAGCATGCACAGCACTTTAAGGTCACCACAAAGCATCCACTGATGTTCTTGGTAGTTTATTTTCTTTAAAAGAAGTTCAAAATTTTCTTACGCTTCTATTAAATGTACCGAATGGGCAACGGGAACCGAGGCCAGCTTGTTACCATTGTGCAATAAAACGCCATTTAAACTACGCTTACTTGAGTCAATAAACAGGCGCCATTCTTCTTTTACATACGGCACATTTCCTAATTTTGAAATTAAGTCAGGAATATTGTTGCAATACACTAGCGGTCCGTCTTGAGTAAAATATTGACATAACTCTTTTTCGCGATCCCGGTAAAAGCTTGATGTGACGCCAGGTGCCAGTAAATGTTTCTCACGAAGTGGGGAGGCTAACAATTCGGATGCATCCTTTGGAAGGTGCAACTCTCTAATTAAATCATTTAGTTCGCTCTGGTTAAACACTTCGGGCTCTCTGAAATCTGGTGTGAAAGCTGAGTCATCTGGGTCGAAATTAGATTCCTCTGATTCTGACGATATGACGTTTTCTAGTGCTTTTGGGGCGGTAGGTATCGGTACATCTGGTCCATGAGGAACTGGTCGAATAACAGAGTCAAGATTGGGATACACAATTTGTTTCTTATTTTTTCTGTTGAATCCTTGAACATTACACGAACAAAAATAACAATCATCACTGTGATTTCTAGGCTCTCGCCATACCATAGGAACACCAAAGCTTAAACATTTCTTCCTACCTTTTTGCCAGTTTCTTAATGCTTCAACGCAAACGGAACAAACAGTATGAGGAGCCCAGGACTTGCCTTGGTCGCCAATTTTTACACCAAAATAAGCGTGGTATACATTTTTCACAAACGAAGTTATAGTTTGCCTCTGCTTTACTACGACATAGCTACCACAGATATAACAAAAGTTATTCGGATTGTTCACACAATGTCTTCTTTCCATATTTATACGTTCTAGAACACTTAAAATACGCAACAAAGAAGACAACAAGCGCGCCGACACAGTAGCACGACGACTAACACAACCAAACTACACATAAGCAGGTTTCAACGTTGTATTGACGCTTCTGCGCCGACTCTGTTGCTTTGCTGAGAAATCTAATATTAACCAGTGTTGCCAAATCACATTTAATTTCATAAAAATCAATTCATTTAAAAATCATGCCTAACATGGAACAAACATATTCTTGTCATAGGTATGTATATTAGTAAATTAACATTTTTAAGATATAGAGCGCTATAAAAAAAATTTACGTGATAGAGCAAAAATATGGCGTTTTTTGGAATAAGGGCCCCCAAACATATACAAATTAGCAAACAGCTTTCAAACATCTAAATCACTGTAGACCTGTGTAATTTAGTACAGAAATATTAATAGTAGTCTTACTTGTTGACCGGGTAAATTTCTGATGGCGGACACTATAGCTGCCATCACTATATGCTGTACTAGAGGTAAATGACTTCCTAATGTTGATCTAATATGGATATGTAATTGCAATGAAAACATGGCACAACCTATAGGGCTTAACCATACATTACTAGATCTACCTAGAATTTTAAAAACATGGTTTTACAATAAAAAATATTAATTTAAATGTGCATTTATTTCATTAGTTTATAACTGTTCATGGAAGCTGTGGTATTTACAGTATTCTCCTATTTTTGCAACATTTATAAATTGTTAAATTAAAAATTATATTCTTTCAAATGTGTGGCAAAGAGGCTTGCGTGTTTGCAAAACATCCTTGTATGAACCTCAGCGTATAGATTAAATAACTGATGATTGCTTGTAACTCTTCTATTTTCTATTTGCCACAAACAAACTACACGCAGCTGTTAACACGGTCACCAATTGGACAAAGAAATGGCACATCAAGTTAAATGAGGCGACACACGTCAATTTTACTATAAAAAATACGACTACATCCCAGTGTTAGTCAACCAGCAAACAATCCCGCATGTCAACGAAGCAAAGTATCTGGACATAACTTTGGATAGCAGATATGCAGTAATCGCGTGGAACAATACCTCTACACCAAAGCCAAAAATACCAGGACTGAACTATATCAAAGAAGTCTGAGATCTGGTACACATGGCAATAAACTCGCTCCCCAGGAAACAAGCGAGTACTAAACAATCTATGCGAACAGCTCAAAAACGAAATCAAAGCCATCAAGAATTAAAGTTTTGTGGACTACCCCAGGGAATTAACGGCTGACGAAAGCACCGACTATTCCTTGTAAAAGGCAACTAAATCCTTGAATAGGCCCAAGAACCATCATCCTCCCATCCGTAAAGACGATGGAAATTGGGCGAGACGAGACGAAGAGAAAGCAGAAATATTATTTGCTTGACTACCTGAAAAATACTTTCCGACCTCATCCGCCGACTAGCATGGTAGAAATATCACAGGTCACCAATAAAGATAGTGCGATAATTAAGTCAATAACACCCGCAAAGATTGCCAACAACATCAAAAACAATCTCAGCATAAAGAAATCTCCAAGTTATGACCTAATAACCGCACAAACACTCAAGGAGTTGCCCCGTAAGGGCATAATGAAACTAACGCATCTATTCAATGCAGCACTAAGACTTCAATACATGCCAAGGCAGTGGAAGATTGCTGAGGTGATAAAGATCCCCAAACCTGGCAAACCACCTGAAAGCAGAACATCATACCGCCCCATTTCCTTGTTGCCGATCATATCAAAACTGTTTGACAAGCTCCTTTTGCTGAGACTCAAACCAATTATTGAGGAAAAGCAGCTTATTCCATCTCATCAGTTTGGTTTTCGTAACAAGTATTCAACCATCGATCAAGTGCATCGCATCACTAATGTAATTGAAAGATCACTTGGAGAGAAGAATATCTGTGTAACGATATTCCTTGATGTGGCCCAAGCATTCGACAGAGAGTGGCACCAGGGCTTGGAATACAAGCTAGAACAATATTTGCCACGATAAATTCTTCAATCATATATCTCTTAAAGACACTTTAGAAACAAACATGGCGAAGATCATTCAAAACTTAGAATATCTCTGCTGGAGTACCACAGGGCAGCGTCCTCGGACCTGTACTCTACCTATTAGACATAAACTATATTCCACAGACCGAGAGAGTAGTTACGGCAACATGTACCGATGACACCGCTCTACTCGCTACTGACCAAGCCATTCTCAGTCAACCACAAACAAACTACACGCAGCTGTCTACAATGTCATCAATTGGACAAAGAAATGGCGCATCAAATTAAATGGGGCGAAGTCGACACATTGGGATCTTACCAATTAAAAATACGACTACATCTCAGTGTTAGTCAACCAGCAAACAATTCCACATGCCAACGAAGCAAGGTATCTGGACATAACTTTGGATGCTGTTGGAAAACGCATGTGAAAGAAACGTGAGCGACTGAATCTCAAATTCAGTTGTCAATTCACAACAAACTACTTCTTTACAAGCAAATTTTGAAGCCTGTATGGACTTTTGGCGTCCAACTTTGGGACTGCGCCAAAAAATCAAACAATCAAAGTCATCCAAGTACTTCGAAACATCGTCAATACGCCGTGGTACATCCGCAATGAAACCATTCATCGCGACTTGAAGATGTCCATGGTTGAAGATGAGATCAAGAGGTTTTCAGGCAAACACCAGAAGAGGTTGAAAAACAACGAAAAAGTCGAAGTGATCACGTTACTCAACAATGGACTTATTCAGCGGCTCAAAAGGCTATATCAATTCGAACTAGTGTAGTTCCAGTGCAGATAAGTTAGATATTAGAAAAACATTGTTAGATAGACTAGAAATTAGTTGTTTCATCGTAAATATGTGATCCTGGACTACACTTTCTTTTCTGAAACCGCACTAAACTCCTCCGTTACCGTTCTCAATCTTCTTTCTAGAATTATCTTATGTATCTTAGCAATTGTACTCAGTAAAGTAATTAATAGATCAAAAGCCTGTCTACTTAAAATGTGAAGGAGTGATCCTTAAAAATCACAAGAATTTTAAGGTTAAGTTACATACGTAAAATTTTCTTAACTCTTAGTAATAGAACCTAGTCAGTGTTAGTGTTAACAAGGAAGTGTTATCAAACTAAATTAAACTTACCGAGACCTTTAGTTTGTTGCCTTGGTATAACAACTAATCCATTAACTAATTTATGCGACAAGACGTTCTGTGAAGTCGTTATAACATCCGAATAAATTACTAAACGTCCGATTTCTTCAGTCTCTAGAGTCTGTAAAATTTAAAAAATCGTAAATCATAAAAAAAGTGGCTTGCATTCGTTTATATTACTTCAAAATACTGTACAGTCGAGAAATGTGCTGGACAAGACAATATCATGACCGGTAACCTGCTGGACGTGACGATTCCAGGTTCGTCGTCTTTCCCACAGAACACTAACGTAAGCTTGTCCCCAACTATTCTATTTTCAACTATATTTTCGTTTTCTTTAAGCATTTGCAGTTTCATCTGGAACGTATACGGATGTTACATATTAGATAAAGGAAAAGTAAGCTTAGGCCATTACGTCATGTCGGCCCAATAAGTAACCTAAAGTATATTTGACGTCCTCGGAGACATTCGTACAATCCATTTCCAAATGTGAACTTAAAATGTTCTTTAGTATTTGCAAACGTGCTGTGTCACTATCTTGCAAGGCCGTGTATATATTTTCATCTTCTTGGTATTGCAATGGATCCACTTCTAAATGCACCTAAATAAGAAGGAAGTAGATTGAAGATATAAGTGTATTTGAAATTAATTTTTACTGTTATTTTGCAAGTAGAGAAACGGAAAAAAAATTAAGAAAATATGGTCCTCAATCTTACTTGCGAGAATACCGCTTTTCCACCACTACTCCCTTTGATATTAGCTAATAACAAGCTGGGTGTTTGCCAAGTTTCTTCGGCGCCTAAAACTTGCACTTGAACCGTATATGTCTTCCCATTATGTTGGATATCGACAACAGATGGCGTACGTGGTGCTATAGGGCTAGATTCTCCACCGCTGTGATTCGATTGATCAGAATCTTTAGAAAATTGCTTTTTCGCTGGAGAAGGTTGATAGCAAAAGATATGGTGCATCATTTTGACACCTTTCCATTCACCATAGTTAAATCTAACCAATTCATGTTCCCTAACCTATAATTGATATGTTTATAGTAACTGAATCTTTTTTTTTTTAATTATTAAGTTACTTCAGCTGTTGAAAACGTTTGCAGTACAGCATATAACAAATCGCTGCATAAGCAAAGGAGTTGACCGCCATTTACTAGATACTGCATTAAATCTGACGTTAATGTTTGAGGTACATTGCCACAGACGATCACTAAAGTAGTTGATTCATCCCAGAAAGTGCTCGTTTTGTTCGTTGGCAAATCGTAAATTGTATACCTGAAAAAAAATAGAACAAGGGTATTTCGTAAAAAAAAAAAATATTTAAAACCAACTCACTTCTCGCGGTTCAGAATCTTCCCCAAAACGGCTTTAACATTTTCTTTCGTTACCAAACTATCAGCGTATACTAGAACATTTGGGGGTTTCGTATTCTTTGTACTTTTTGAAGATTTTCTTAAAGGTCGTTTGGTCTCTGAAAATTTTATGTTTTTCTCTTGAATAATATTACTAACCTCAGCTCCCGACTGCGTTATTTTGGCATTCGATGCTACGGCATTACTAAGTTTATCGAATTCTTTGGATGCACTAGATGATGAATTATTTACAGCGGGTTTCAACAAATTAGTTGCATTATCTGCAGAAGACTTAGAGGAACCATTAGTAGGCTTATTTAGTACGTCTTGTGAATTTTGCAAAGTGTTCTCATCGAATTTTGGCACAGTTGGATTTATATCAGCTAAATCTATTAAATTCATATCCGACCTGTTCTCAGATTCAATTTCTTCACCTTTGTTGTATTCATTACCCTCCATACTTGGAACAGGCTCCTCCGTAACTGGTGTATTACCATTTGAACCAGAATGAAATTCATTTTTTGATTTTGACGTTTCTCCGACCACAGATGCAACTTCTCTACGTCTATCTTTTGTTCTAATGTCACTTGATTTGTGCGACGTTCTATCTTCCTTGTTTTTATGTGGTCTATGTCTTTCTTCTCTATGATATCTTTTGTCGTCTTTGTGCTTTGTATCGCCTTCCTTTTTGTGATCTTCTTTGGCGTTTTTGTGCTGTTGGGCTTTTGGAGATCTTGATTCTTTTGTTTTTCCTCGGGGCTCTTTGGGTTTCTTCTGGTGAACTTCTAAAGTATCTTTTTTATCATCCGAAATCTCGACATCCTTCCGTTTGGTTTCCTTCTTGATGGGTTTTACTTCTGATATCGGTACTTTTTTGGAGTCTTCGGATTTTGTGCCATTTTCTATTGTGATTTTTGGACTGTAATCGTGATTTACTAATAATTGCAGATTTTACAAAAATGTGCAGTTAAAATATATTCCATTTATATGTATATGCATGATAAAATCTGGAGTTCTGCATGGTTTGGTATTTAGACCAAATTGTGTGTAATTACTAGAGTGGACCAATCAGGAGCGAAATCAGAGGCGTGACTAACGAATTGGTTCCCGCGTGCCCCATCGCACATACGATTACTTAGTATGTTGTTCACGGTCATCGTGTGTACACGTATAATAGCAGCAGGAAAGTGTATTCTGTGTATTTAATAATGTTGAAGGAGCGTACAGTAAAAAAACCGCTATCATCAAAGTTAGTCAATAGGTATATTGAGAACCATCCTAGTTTATCTTACAATGGGATAAATGTAAAATGTTTAGTGTGCAATATATATATATAAACCATTTAAAAAAATCAAATTTGCAACGCCACGTGCATAGCGCAAGACATAAAGATAGAGACACTGGTGCCAATACAAAATACGAAGTGTTCTTATTTGATTTGTGTACAATGATGGTTGTGTGTAATATAATACTTTGCTACGCAATGATTCGTTTATTTCATTTCTTGAAAAATATGGCAATGTAGAATTACCGAGCTGCACCCACTTACGACGTTCTTTAAAATCTGTTCGTGTACATTTAGAAAATAAAATTAAGGCTGATCTGAAAAATAAAAAAGTGTGGTTGAGTGTGGATGAAACAACTGATAGCAAAAAAAGATCTGTACTTAATGTTATGGTGCGTAAAATGGAACCAAATCAATCGCGATCCTCAATTTTATTAGCTAGCAGACAAATAGAAGAATGTACTGCGCGGGCAATTTCAAAAGTGGTGTTAAGTACTTTGGAAAAATTTGAAATTTCCAGAGATCAAATCCTAATGTTTGTGACAAATGGTGCCGCAACCATGCTTTCTGTAGGTCGGTCTCTTAAGGAACAGTGTGGTAACTTTTTACATATTACATGTAAAATCCATGCCCTACATCTTGTAGCAGAACGGATCCGTAAATGTTACCCAAATGTAGATGCGTTAATATCGAGTACAAAGGCAGTATTCCTGAAATCGCCAAAACGTATATGGAAATTTCACGAATTGTGTCCCCATACCCCTGAGCCACCACAGCCGATTCTGACACGATGGGGAACATGGCTACGAGCGGCATTTTACTATCATAAATATTTTGAGGATGTAAAAAAAGTAGTTTTATTATTAAATCCGAAAGATAGTGACGCTATCCAGAAAGTCGGAAAAAATTTCAAAATTCACAATTACTTCGGAATAGTGCAAGCATTAGAAAACCTACAAAATTCTTCGCTATCGTTACAGGAATCAGTGCTAGTTGTAAAAGATACACACGCATAGCTATGTTCGATAGAAGACGCAAGAAATGAGTGTATTTTAAGTAAGTTTGAAAGTGTTTTAGATAAAGATTTAGATTTTGCCAGACTTAGACAAATTTGTGAAGGTTCGTCTACAGATGTGTTGTTTCAAAGATTATTTTAATTATGCAAACATCACATCACTAGATGTGGAGCGATCGTTTTCTTTATACAAGCACATATTTTCCTCACGGCGGACGCGTTTTCGAGAAATAACTTTGGAGACGCACCTTATGTTAACAATATTTCATCGCGCTTCTCCAGATTTTCAAGTCACGGAAAACGCATAAGACGGTAAGCTTTTTTTAATCATCTAATTACATACATTTTAGATTTTATTTTTTATACGTATCATCGAGAACGTTTCATAATCTAGAAAAACCGTCTTACTTTTTTTTTTGTATCTAACATAATAACAGCACCGTTCGTGATAGTATATCTCTAGATATTAATAATGTTTCGCATGCGGGAACCAATTCGTTAGTCACGCCTCTGCTTTCGCTCCGAATTGGTCCACTCTAGTAATTACACACAATTTGGTTAAAACAAAAATATCCGTATTTAATTAAAAATGTTTCAAAATGACTTACTTTACTGGTACCTCGTGTATTTTTGCATAGATATCTTTCAAAGATGTCACGAAATTCTTCCAGTGAACCTCAGCGCAGGAATATTTTAATTTCAATTCTAACGGAAATATTTTATCGTATTTTATTTTAGATAGGTTTCCTTCAACATCTACAACTGCACAGGCAAATAAATTAATTTTCCAATAATCCAAGTAAATAACTAGGTAACTCACTTTCAATTTTTAACAATTTTAATTCATGATTGATATCGACATCGCTATTCGCAAGACAATTAACTAACTTAGTTATGTTGTCGAAATCAGTTTTCAGTATCAATTCAAAATAATTGCTTACCCTCCAAGCGAATAATTCACCGTATTTTTCTATCTGAAAGATATTTTTAGATATATTTTGGTTATAAAACGGAAGATCAACAAATATTTGTATTTAACCTCTATAATTTCAGCTTGGTGAGGACGATAATGTTCTAGATTGGCTCTGACTAACAAATATATTTTGGGAATTGTCAAAGTCGTGTTTGCTGGCCCAACATATATAGGAAACTGAGTAAAATCTTTAGGAAAACGAAGCCACTGACTTAAATTAACAATTTGCTAAAATATTTAATTAAATTAAACTAAAATTAAAGATATATTGAAAAAGAGGTTTTCTTACCCTTGGCACTACGGTACAAGCTATTCTATCGTCTTTTTGAAAAAGTAGATTTTCTAAAGACCTTTGATGATCCGGTTCCGATATAGTATTATTTCCTGCGCATATTAAAAGGGCATTTTTTCCGTTTAACGTACCTTTAAGTTTATTTTTTAATATGCCCAAACGCCACCATTGAACGAACGTGGAATACATATAAAATAGAGTAAATATCATATTTTTGGCAGTATTGCAGTGTAACTGGATGATGATATTAATGGAACATTTTTTTAGAATATCTGGAAAGAAAAATCAACTCTAAATAAACTATTTTGGCAAACCATACATGCAGTAGTTTGAGCATAATTCAACTCAAACAGTACCATTATCCTTATGATAAAATATGCATAATTAACATAATAGTAATTCTAAGAAAAGTCAAAATCAAACTTGTAGAGATTACTATGTAGTGTTACGCTCCGCATATAGAATATTTTAATTTATTTTTAAATCATATTTCGTCTTTAAATATCTCGATTTATCTTAGACATTTTTCTGTATATTCGTTTACAAAGAGAAAGCATTTCTTTTGTTATATCCTGACCGACGAGACCCTTCGTTTTCTACCTGACCGTTAGCAATCCTAACGTTACTGTGGAATTTCTTTCTATATACATTTCATTTTAAATTGTTTTAATTTAATTATATATCTTCTCTTATATATGTTGTATTTCATATCATTAGAAAGCTTAAGTCACAAGGGTTAATTTAATAATATTTATGCCATCGATAGAACATCTCTTCAGGTCGCGCTTCTTATTAATTAATATTCAAGATATCGACCCTCTCTTCGACTCAGCTCATAAAACAGACCGTTTTCAAAAACCAGTGTTCTATCGACAAACTATCAGTCCAATCTTCTCGTTAGAACTCTCGTAACACACAGATCTTACTCATCGTACTGTCCAGGTACACGCCACGATGCCGCCCGGTGTTTTTCGCTTCTAAGAATCGCTCTACATATACTTGACCAGGTATATCTGCGAAGGCCACGTGACCATCTCCGCCAACCAAAGGTAACTCTGTATTGTTCGATTCAGAGATTATTTTATATTAATCGTATTCAATTAACCCTCAATTTACTGCTCAATTAAACGTTCGTTTCAGAGTATTGTGTGTTAATTTTCAATTACATATTTAATACCGCTCCTTGTGTATATATTGCTTTTGTTTTAATTACTTTTGAATATAACAATTCCAATTGCTTTCTTATGTAAATATAAATACAAACTTTAAGGACATATTTTAATTAACATCATCACGCACGTCCTGGACCTTTGAAGAAACTTCACCAGCACCACTAATTATTTTATTTATCTTAGAATAATTTCATTATTATTAGCACGGCACATCCACATCCCGATATCCAGCACAAGCCGCCGTTTGTAATAGTAACAATCACAATACAAATAAGTACATATCGTCTAGTATTACATTAAGGCGGTGTGTCCGATAACGCAAATAAAGGCTTTGAAGGGGACGTAGTATTGTAATTCGGAATTTTTGTAGGAAGGAATGACTGCAATAGCATATTAACGATAGAACCAACGGTAAAGAGAGAGATCAAACCGTTGATGGAGTTTAAATATACACCGGCATAACTTTCAAACTAGATAACGTGACTTAAAGAACTTGCTTCATTAGAGACGGACATGTTTTTTTTTAATGGCGGTGACAGTGCACGTAAGCTGTCACAAACGTATAATTTTGATAGTTTGGTTATGTCGTGATAATTAGAAATTTAGTTTTTGAAAATATATTTATTACAATAGTCAAAATTAAAAGAAAATAATATTAAAGCAGATGTTGAAAATGCTGACAATTATTTTAAAGACAAAGTTGAACTCTACGCTTCATGCTTTCAAAACCATTAGGATTTCTTCGGTTATGTCAACACAAGAATTCACAATACCATTACGAAGCTCTTCCAATGTGTGATGTTTAGTCTTGAAAATGGTATTCTTTAAATATGGAAAAATAAAATATTCTAAAATTGTCAAATCTGGAGATCTTGGAGGAAAATGAATAATTTTTGTATGGAAAAATTCTACTGTTTCTCGAGATTTGTGCGCTGGTGAATTATCTTGCTGGAAATACCCTTGTGTAAGTTTATCATCATGAAGTTCATTAATAAACGGCTCTAATAATTCATTTCGATATCTTTCAGCAGTTATGGTTTGATTAAAAAATATAGGCCCGACAATTCGTCCTCTTGAAACTGCTAGCCAGAAGACTATTTTTTATGGATGTAGCATAGTTTCCACAAATTTATAAGTATTTTCTGCAGACCAAATTCTCATATTTTGCTTGTTCCAATATCTTGAAAGACGGAACCAAGCCTCATCCGAAAAGAAGCATTTGTCGAGAATATCATTATTATTTATGTTATTTAAAAACTATATACAATACTGTGTTCTCGTAACAAAGTCTACCTGTTTGAGTTCCGAAACTGCTTGAATTTTAGACATGTTCCCACTGACAAATGAACTTGTGATAGTTTTGCGATTGATTTTTTGGGTGACTTGTCCATTCGACGTCGAATATCCTCTATGCAATTTGCTGTTCGTTTTCTAGGTGCTCCACCGCCAGGATTACGAGTTATCGCCCTTGTATCACCAAATTTAATAACACAAGCTTGAATATGTTTTTGCAGTTATGCGTAAGTAACTGGCAGATTAGGATACTGTTGCCTGAAATCCTGTAAGCACTGATTAGTGGAATAAACTCAATCTCCATTTTCAAATTTTTTGCAAGTTCTATAGTAACTTTGAATAATAAATATTTTATGTTGTAACTCAAACATTATAATAAAATAACTTAAAAAATATAAGCGTTTATAATTTGAATTTATGTATGAGAACTGTCAGAATTTAAAGTTTTCTAAAGCTTCGCATATGCACCAATCTTTGACTACTTAATTACTTAAAAAACAGCCTACTATAATGAGGAATGTTTTTGAAGGCACGTTATAAAGGATCAATTTGATACATTGAAATGTCGATTTCAGATAAAAGATTTAGCTCTGATGAAGCTCGATCCATAGGATCGGTGTTTACCATATTCAATCTGATGAAAATACTGAACAGGACCAGAACTTGTATGTGGAATCGCTAAGGATTCCGCTGGAAGCGACATCTGGTTATGGCTGGAAAGAGAATATAAAAAGAAATTGAGCCTAAAGGGCCCTCCACGCATCGTTCTTTTTACGCGGTTTTGAATGAACAGTTGAGACTGTTTGGTTAGAACCGATAGTGTGGATGATTACAACCGACAGTTTAGCGCACGTTCCAAACTTCTGTCACTGACTGAAATTTTAACTGCGCGTGCCGACAGGTTCGTTCAAGTCTGTAGTGTGGATACCGACCGGTTCTACTTGTGAACGATTTTATTCAGTGTCGTACATAAGTATCGTGTTAAAAATGGCTGAAATAATGACATGTAGTAAAAAGTTTATATTTGAATTTATTGAAATATATAAAAGCTTTCCGTGTTTGTGGAAAATTAAATCAGCTGAATATAGCGATCGCATTAAAAAAAATTAAGCATATGAACAACTTATAATTAAATTTCGAGAAGTTGATGCTACTGCCACAAAAGATTCAGTTAAGAAAAAAATTGATTCTTTACGGGGTTCTTTCCGAAAAGAAATGAAAAAGTAAAAGACTCAAAAAGATCTGGCTCTGCAGCTTCTGAGGTATATGTACCACGCTTGTGGTATTTCGACCTTTTACTCTTCCTTGTTGATCAAGAAATTGCGCGTGAAAGTAAAACAAATATTGAAGATGATTCAAATGATGAATTCTCGCAGCAGGTAAGAAAAATAAAACAACATATAAGATGTAATATTTAATACCATGTACTAGTAGTAATAATATAAGTTATGTAAACTTCTCTTGCCATGATACTGATCCTTCGTTAACAAAATATCGCATGGAATTATCTCGAACTAATTTAGCTTCCTCTGTCGAACGTCTATTATGTCCGCGTTGTAAACCGAAAGTGTGTTCATTGGCTCTTAAACCATTAACTAGATTTCCATTTTCGTAATCTTCGTAATCGACACATGCTGATGTAGTACAGGTGTCACTATGTTTTTTTCTTAAAAAATTCTGCAAAATGCAGCATGCTAATACTACTTTTTCGATGTTGTCGATTTTTAAATTAATTGCAGTGTGATATATTCTGAATTTAGCTACCATTATACCGAAAACATTTTCAATAATGCGGCGTGCCCTCGATAATCTATAATTAAATATTCTTCGTTCTCTGTTTAGTTCTCTTTGACTGAAGGGTTTCATAAAATCGGTTCTCAAAGAAAACGCTTCATCCCCAACAAACACATATGGAAGGGGCTCTTCGCTGCCTGCTGGTGCAGAAGGTTCAGGTAAATTTAGTCTGTTTTCAGTAAGCTTGCGATAAAATAACGTGTTATCTATGACACCTCCATCAGATATTCGACCGTTTGTGCCAAAATCGATCATGATGAATCCGTAATTAGCGTTACAAATAGCCATTAGTACTAAGCTATGTGAACCTTTATAATTATAATAGTAAGATCCACTATGTGCTGGGGCTACGATGTTAATGTGTTTTCCATCTACCGCTCCTACGCAATTGGGAAAATTCCAACTCTCTTGAAAAGCGCTAGCAATATTCTTCCATTCAGCCTTTGTTTGGGGAAACTGCAATTAACAAACGTTGTAATTATTTCTAATGAAATTTACTTGGCGATTTTTCGGCAGACTATGAAAATGTTTTTTTTTTATTTCAGGAAGAATCTCAGATTAATGATGAAATGCTAGTCAATATACCAACATCGAGTCAAACAAAGAGTACCATTATTGACTCTGAAATAGAACGACCAGTCTCTAGTGCTTCAAGTACCTTATCTAATTCTTCTTCTAGTAAAAGAATGAAGCGTACTCAGAAAATTAAAGCGGATGATATACTTTATAAAATTACTACAAATTTAGATAAAGAAGAAGATAAATTTGATATCATAGGTAAAAGTATTGCTTTTAAAATGAGGGATTTGCCTGAAGAAACAGCTTTTCTAGCAGGAAAAATGATAATGGATATTCTACTGGAAGCGAAATTAGACAATATAACGAGAAATACAAAACTTATTTTGCGCAATGGACATTCATTGCACGATAGTCGAAATATCACAGATGCACAAACACCACCATTTCAACAATCATTTGAAGTGCTTTCTCCAGGATATATTCAAGATGTTATGGATAAATCTAACGGAACTGCTGACACAAGATTTTATTCAGAATTGGGAGAAAATTTAATCATTTAATATTTAATTCTTATGTTTGTAATACTTATGTACTTATTTAGTAAGCTTGTTTTAAATAAATAAATTGTAATAACATTTTATTGTGTTACCTTTAAATAATCCTTTTTTAACACCGCAAAAATAGCTTCACAAGTTTTGGGTATAATTTCACTTAAAGCTTGAGCCGATATAATAGTCGAAAATTTTAGATCAGCGTAGCTCCTTCCCGTAGCTAAAAATCTTAATGTGGCTGTTAGTCGCTCATGCGCAGAAATACTTCGTCTTAAATGGGTATTTTGTTTTTTTATTAATGGAGTTACTAAACGGAGAAGTTCAAAGTACGTATCTTCATCCATGCGTAGAAAATTGAACCAATCTCCAGATTCGAGTCTTAACTCATTTAAGACGTTTATGTGAGAATAATTCCGCCTTTTCATAAGGCAGTTTTTCATCCATTTAGAACGCTTTGGTTTTTTTTTGCTTCATCAACATTAACGCTGTCACTGCCATAGTAAAAATTTTACGTTTCATTATTTACAACGTGTTTAACTGAACGCGAATAAACGAACAACTGATGTAATCTTGACAGCTTTCCGTTCCACAAGCAAAACTGAGCGTTCAAAACTGTTCATTCAAAACCGCGTAAAAAGAACGATGTGTGGAGGGCCCTTAACGCAAGACACTACTAGAAGACCTGAATACTAGGTTCTTAACCAACCTAATTAGAAGTAATAAAAAAGAAGTTGAAAGTATCACCGGCTTGATAATCGGACATGTCCTTTAAGGAAGTACACAGCATGGACTTAGTTAGCGAGCCCTGGTGTAAGAAATGTGAAAAATTAGAGGAAACTGGCCTTCATGTAGTATTACTTGTGAGGACCTGAAAAGACTCAGACAGAAACTTTTCGGAAAAGATCTATTGGACCCTACAAGGGTACTCAAATATCACCTGAAGAGAATAGTGGCTTTTATCGAGGACACAAGACTAACAGAGTGGAATTAAGAGATCTCTTGGGGATGGTACAAAGAGCACTGTGCTTGAGTGCCTAGACTAACTGGTGTCCAACCGTAAAGTATCAGAAGAAGAACTTCTTCCTCTAAGCGAGGATGAAATGGAGGGACCTGGAACGACGACAAAGAAATAAGATCAGAACAATCTATGTTATTGTGCAGAAGTTGGAATCTAAACTTGATAAATGCATTACGGCTTCTGCTCTCTAACAATTCAAGTCCCAGAAGTTATAACCTGTAATAATTATATAAGTTTTTTTACCAATGGTTTTCTTAAAAAAATTAAATTAACCATCTTGCGTTGAATTCGCTCGATCTGATTTATATGAGTTACATGATAAAAAGACCAAATCACACAATAATACTCAAGTAGATCTGCCCATGGCGTTATAAATAACAATAATAGAAGTAATATTCATAAAATCACTTAATTAAGCTGCATACCTGTAGAGATTTAGTTACGACAGCATCAATATATAAATTAAACAATTATTAGAGTCAAAAATTACACCCAGGTCAGTGACATGAGCAATCCTTTCGAATGTAAAATACGTGTGTAAAGCTTATAATTAAAGAAGTAAATAATATTTTTTCTTGAAAAACTAATAATATGGAATTTCTTAAAATTAAGCAACATAATGTTGACTGAGCATTTCGCAAGCAAATCAATATCCTTCTGAAGCGATGTCCCAAGGTAAGCACCCACACAGCTAAATATTTTTAAATAACCTGCGTACGCCAGATAAATCATTTATAAAAAGTAGGCATAGAATTGGTGCTAAATAATTTCCCTGAGGCACACCGAATTTAATTGCTATTGGTCTAGATGTTGCTAATGATATTTGAACAATCTGCGTTCTATGAGATAGATATGATATAATCCACGAAATTATATCACCACCAGGGGTCGGCACTCTAGGGTACATTACAGGAGAGCATTTAAATGAATAATGTAATTCGAAATTGGGCATAGTAACAACAGTAATTCAATAATACACGACAAACTGTACATTATATGTGTAATGTTGTGTAATCTAGATAACGAGTGATCATTACAATTTTCTAACTTAACTTAAGTTATTAGAGGAGATCTGTCATTATAATTTCAAACGTCATGCTCGTCATGATTGTTAGAAAATAATTTGAAATGCTGACTTTTATATTAAATATATTAATAATTTTTATACAAAGTAATAGAATATTATAGAAAATGTGTAAAATGTTGACCATTCTCCACCAAGCATAATCGCACTCTATTTCGTAGAGCATTGAAAACATTGATCAGTATTTGCGGTGAGTTATTGATGTGTTCACATTTTTATATGATTTTATGTCTTAACTCTTGTAGATTATTAATTGGTGTTTCATAAATAATATTCTTTATATATGGCCACACAAAAAAATCCATGACTGTTAAATCACACGATCGTGGTGGATATGGAATCGCTGTATTTCTACTTATTATCCTATCGCCATAAAATTGTTGCAAAAACTGAATATTTTCAAGTGTAACGTGAGATGTAGCCCCATCCTGTTGAAAATATCCGACCTGGAGTTCATCATTAGTCAATTGATTAGTAAAAACACTGAGAATTTCGTTACGATATTTCTCCGATGTTATCGTGCCCTCAAAGAATATTGGTCCTATTAATCGGTGACGACTCATACCTACCCATACGCCTATTTTTTCTGGATGTAGAGGAACTTCTCTGTAGAAATGAGGATTTTCACTGGACCACATACGCATATTTTGCGAATTAACATAACCTTTCAAATAAAACCAAGCTTCATCGGTGAAAAAAGTATGATTTAAAATATTGTCTGTCATTGTTTGAATAAACCATTGGCAAAATTGTGTTCTTTTTTCATAATCCGTAGGTAATAGATTTTGTACAGAAGTTAATTTATATGGATACATGTGCAACTCCTTTTTTAAAATTTTTTTGACATGTTCCATACGAAAGCCCAACTTGTTGCGAAACTCTGCGAATAGATGTTTAAGGAGATTTGTTAATAATTTGTCTGACATTTTCAATTACGCCGCGACTTCTCTTGAGAGGAGGACCGCTTCCTTTTTTCCTTAAAATACTGCCTGTTTGACGAAAAAGATTTACACAATGCATTAGCGTATCACGGAAAGTTTTATAGCTAGGAACAGTATTTGGATATCTCTCTTCAAACTCCGCAAGGCAATTTTCTATTGAATGCTGCCAAATACCATCAATTTTTTGAGATGTCAGGAAGTAACATTCTACCATAAACGCTTTATGCATATCATTAAAGGCCATTACTTTTTTTTTTGATGAAACTTTAAAATATATATTTAACACTGACAGATGTTTGAAATAACATCTTAATGACTAAAGCTACGACATAATTTTTATATACACGGCCAGCTACGAGTGAAAATTTTAATGATCGCTCGTTATTATACGAATTTGTCAACGCGTCAACAACTATGTTTACAATGTATGTATAAAAGTAGTTGCATCTATTGCGCTGCAAGTATTTTAGTTAAATCGTAAGCGCCGTTTGTAGAAAGCCGATCTATTGTATAGTTTTATTAGTTACTTGATTTCTATTGCGTAAATATGCCCCGTCCACAACCGTCGCGAGATACTATTGAAAGGTGGATAAAAGATTTGTTTGCGCTAGAAATCGACGGTATTCAACTTCGGTGCAAAATTTGCAAGGGAATACTGTCGTGGCGAGTGAAAACTCGCGTAGTAAAATATGTGTCGTCGGATACACACAAAGCACGTATTGCTGGCTTCAACTGCTTATGAGCAGCAGAAAGCATTTAATTCGGATGTATTTAAAATGCTAATAGCGTGTAATATTGAATATGGTGAATCATCCTAAATTAACGAAATAGTAATTGTTTTAATTACATTCTTTCTCTATCGCTTTTAGTAATTTTTATTTACATATATTTTTAAAATGTTTAATAAATGTCAATGAAACACATATTTTTGACAAGTCCTGACTTACAATTACGAGTAAAGATAGCCACTTAAGTAGTGACAATTTAAATCCACGAAGAAAAATGTTAAAGATGAGATCTGACTTATATTTTATTATTTATTAATTTTATTTAATTATTAACTTATATTTGGTAGCAAATTGGACGATAACACAGGTCTACAGTGATTTTGATGTTTGAAAGCTGTTTGCTAATTTGTATATGTTTGGGGGCCCTTATTCCAAAAGACGCCATATTTTTGCTCTATCACGTAATTTTTTTTATAGCGCTCTGTATCTTAAAAATGTTAATTTATTAATATACATACCTATGACAAGAATATGTTTGTTCCATGTTAGGCATGATTTTTAAATGAATTGATTTTTATGAAATTAAATGTGATTTGGCAACACTGGTTAATATTAGATTTCTCAGCAAAGCAACAGAGTCGGCGCAGAAGCGTCAATACAACGTTGAAACCTGCTTATGTGCAGTTTGGTTGTGTTAGTCGTCGTGCTACTGTGTCCGCGCGCTTGTTGTCTTCGTTGTTGCGTATTTTAAGTGTTCTAGAACGTATAAATATGGAAAGAAGACATTGTGTGAACAATCCGAATAACTTTTGTTATGTTATATCTGTGGTAGTTATGTCGTAGTAAAGCAGAGGCAAACTATAACTTCGTTTGTGAAAAATGTATACCACGCTTATTTTGGTGTAAAACTTGGCGACCAAGACAAGTCCTGGGCTCCTCATACTGTTTGTTCCGTTTGCGTTGAAGCATTAAGAAACTGGCAAAAAGGTAGGAAGAAATGTTTAAGCTTTGGTGTTCCTATGGTATGGCGAGAGCCTAGAAATCACAGTGATGATTGTTATTTTTATTCGTGTAATGTTCAAGGATTCAACAGAAAAAATAAGAAACAAATTGTGTATCCCAATCTTGACTCTGCTATTCGACCAGTTCCTCATGGACCAGATGTACCGATACCTACTGCCCCAAAAGGACTAGAAAACGTCATATCGTCAGAATCAGAGGAATCTAATTGCGACCCAGATAACTCAGATTTCACACCAGATTTCAGAGAGCCCGAAGTGTTTAACCAGAGCGAACTAAATGATTTAATTAGAGATTTGCACCTTCCAAAGGATGCATCCGAATTGTTAGCCTCCCGACTTCGTGAGAAACATTTACTGGCACCTGGCGTCACATCAAGCTTTTACCGGGATCGCGAAAAAGAGTTATGTCAATATTTTACTCAAGACGGACCGCTAGTGTATTGCAACATTATTCCTGACTTAATTTCAAAATTAGGAAATGTGCCGTATGTAAAAGAAGAATGGCGCCTGTTTATTGACTCAAGTAAGCGTAGTTTAAAAGGCGTTTTATTGCACAATGGTAACGAGCTGGCCTCGGTTCCCGTTGCCCATTAGGTACATTTAATGGAAACGTATGAAAATTTTGAACTTCTTTTAAAGAAAATAAACTACCAAGAACATCAGTGGATGCTTTGTGGTGACCTTAAAGTGCTGTGCATGCTACTAGGACAACAAGGAGGTTATACAAAATTTCCATGCTTTATTTGTGAGTGGGATAGTCGAGCAAGGGATAGACATTGGACTCAAATAGAATGGCCCTCTAGAACAAGCCTTACACCTGGTAGCAAAAATGTATTAAGAGATAGCTTGGTTGACCCCAAAAAAGTTTTACTGCCTCCTCTCCATATCAAACTTGGCTTGATGAAGCTGTTTGTTAAAGCCCTAGACAAAAATGGACAGTGTTTTAAATATTTGTGCGAGACATTTCCAGCCTTATCCGATGCCAAGTTAAAAGAAGGTATTTTTGTTGGGCCGCAGATAAGAACATTATGCAAAGACAAGGATTTTCAAAACACAATGACCAATGTCGAGAAAAACGCCTGGGTTTCATTTAAAGAAGTAATTGATAAGTTTCTTGGGAACTCTAAGGACGAAAACTACGAAAATATTGTTCAAAATATGTTACAACACTTTCATCGTCTAGGTTGTAATATGAGTTTGAAAGTGCATTTCCTGTTTTCACACTTGAACTATTTTCCTGAAAATCTTGGAGCAGTTAGCGAAGAACAGGGAGAGAGGTTTCACCAAGACATTAAGGAAATGGAACGGCGATACCAAGGTAGATGGAGCATAACGATGATGGCGGACTACTGCTGGATGTTAAAACGGGATATGCCCTTAAAAACATACAACCGAATGTCCGGACAACGCAGCTTTCTGGCAAAAAGACAAAGATTTCACTTAAAAAAGACTGAGTAAAGTATTTTTTTCCACTTTTTTAACTTGTATTCCACCTTTTTACTCAATAAACAAATAAATATTTTTAGAAATATCGTTTTTTTTTCATTTAATATTTGCAAAAAACCTTACGTGATACAAATAAATGCATAGAATTTTTGAAATCAGCCTACCAAAATTATATAAAATCAGTTTTCAAAATAAAAACATCTGTCAAAAAGTTTAATTTTGTAGACCTGTGTAATTAGCAAGTGATCCGCCACCTGATTCGAAAATAGGAAAAATATGATATTCCTAAAAGCGTACTTTCATAACTATCTCACCAAATATAACGCTAAATGAAGCACATAAACAGAATAAATAAATATTTAAATATGGAACAAAATTTTAAACTATACTGTAGGAAGGATCGTTAGACAAGGACCAAAATTGACATGTGATTGTAATTCTATCCTTTGTCACGCTGGTATAATTGATAATTCCGTTATTATGAATGATAAGGGTGTTATTTAAACGATATTTTCTGAATCTTGTTATAATTGTTTTATTTTTTGTACGATAGAAAGGACATTTATCGATGCTGGTTTTGTGTTTACGTGGTTTATTTAATTTTTTCCATGACGTCGTGTTGTTGAAAATTGCACATTTGGCAAAAGCCTTCTAATTAATTATAACGATTATATGAATTTATCTGCTGTAAATAAAATAATAAAAGAACCCAGTAACTCCTAATTAATAATATAGAAACGATAACATTTTTTAATAATAGCAAAAAATATAATTAAAAAATTGGATGTGGAGAACGCAAGTTCATACGAGAGATGTACAATATTTATTGTCCCTAGCATATAAAACAATGTTATTATTCTGCATAATCAATAATCACCAGAGAACGGACACGCTTACCACATGACGCAAAGCCCAGTGCAGTACTGGCGAAAGGCTGTATTTCTAAAATATTTAATTTTATTTATATAATTGGAAAACGAACGGGTGGTGATCTATAAAATTACGAAATACATATTTATTTGTTGAAAAGTTGTATCTATAAAGTTTTTAATTTTATTTATATAATTGGAAAACATACGGGTGGTGATCTATCTATCTAAAATTACGAAATACATATTTATTAATTAATTTTATTTATATAATTGGAAAACAAACGGGTGGTGATCTATAAAATTACGAAATACATATGTATTTGTTGAAAAGTTGTATTTTTAAAGTTTTTAATTTTATTTCTATAATTGGAACATTTTATTTGTTCATTTTGTCGTTCAAGTTGAGTAAAGGAGTATTAATATTGACTAGCAATAGTTTCTCAAGGTTTTCTTCTGTCAATTTTGTTCTCTTTAAATTAAGTACATCCTTATAAATAGAAAACGTCCTTTCTACATCGCAACTGGTTATAGGTGCATACTGGAAATATTCTTTTATTTCTTCATATTCAGCCGTTAGATTTTGTGGAATTGTCTCCATACATAATTGCTGCAATGTAATTAAATCTGGATTTCTATTAAGAATTGCTTCAAACTTTTGCCGAAGGCCACATCCGAAGTCACTTGGTTAATCCGTCATTTAATTTGAGATTTCGATTTTCAAAATAAGTGATTAGTTTTGGCAATTTTCCAAAGTGTTCGATGTGGAGCAACTAATAGGATAGACGAAAGCGATTTTTCTTAAATCTCCAAAACGTATTCAACTCTTTCATTCACAATATCCTGACATCCTGGAACCGCCGCAGCCAATTCTTACACGATGTGGTACATTTTGATCAGATAAAGTTGGTGATTTTACAACTAAACCCCAAATTCAATTTCAAAATCTTCGAGTTGTAGCAGATTTAAAAATTATACTAATGAGGAGGACTTTCCGATTACTTCTTCACACTGAAGTACGCTAGCTGTCGAAACGCTTATGTTTGACGAGATTTTTGCACTTTTTGAGACCGTTTTAGAGTTTTTGGATGCTAAAGATTCAATTTTAAAAGAAAATTTAATCAAGTGGAAATCACACATTGCCTATTTAACAGATCTGTTTACTAAATTTAATGAGGTTAACTTGTAGTTACAAGATGATAGCCTAAGTTTGATTAAAACAAAGTCCGTCATTTCAGCTTTTCTTGCTAGAATTAAGCTAATGAAGCAAAACATTGGACGGCGCGAATTTTCCCAGTTTCCTAATTTGTCATAGACAAACTGACAGGAAGATGACGTTTCAACCTACTGTCAACATTTAAATGGCCTTTATACAGAGTTTGAAACTAGGTTTGAGGATATTTTGACTATGGTAATACCACAGTGGATAATCAATACTAGGGCTGGGCGATACCGACGTTTTCGGTATCGATACTTACCGATGTATCGGGTCTGTGCACGGTATCGATTCTGAGTACCGGATCGGTAAAGTATCGATAGGTATCGATGCTTTGGAATCGATACTTTGGAATCGATACCTTGGAATCGATACCTTGGAATCGATACCTTGGAACCGATACCTTGGAATCGATACCTTGGAATCGATACTTTGGAATCGATATCTTAATTCGATACCTAGAAATCAATATTCATAACCCGTTTTCTAGGTGTTGATTGTTTGATATTGGTTTCAAGAGATATAATAGTATATTAAAAAACAAGTTTCATAAGGCACCATTTTGCCGCACGAGATCAGTTTAGAAAACGAGCCGCGATAGCGGCGAGTTTTCTAAAGAGCGAGTGCGGCAAAAGGCCTTATCAAACGAGTTTTTTATACTATTTTTTCTATTTTGCATTTTTTACATTAATAAATTGCTTAAATTGGAATTATTTAATTTGGATGTTCAGAGTTTAATTTTTATATAAAGCATGCAGTTGGTCACATTGATACTTGACATTGTCAAATTTAAATCTTGCTATCCGCGAAGTATATTATATTACATATTATTTATTAATTTTCGTTAACATTACTTGATATTTTATTTAAAAATATAAACATGAGTGACTTAGAAACTAATATATCTTATTGTCAATTGTATACAATATACGTTGTTTGTGTAGAGTACGAACATATATCATATCTGTCAAATGTACTTAAATTCTTAAAATCAAATGACAGCAATGATATTTATTTCTGTGTTCGAACAACGCCAACATTGAAAAATGAAAAAAAGCGTATCGAAATGGAGCTCATTTCGTAGGTATCGATGCTTTGGAATCGATACTTTGGAATCGATACCTTGATCGATACCTTGGAATCGATACCTTGATTCGATACCTAGGAATCAGTATTCATAACCCGTTTTCTAGGTATCGTTTGTTTGATATCGGTTTCAAGAGATATAAAATTAATTTATCGATTCTACCATATCTACGGTATGAAATTTGCAATATTGTGATATTTTTTTTGTAATAATTATAGTTATTATGTTTATGTTATAATATGGATATTTGCTACGCATAATATAAAATTCAACATCCTTTGAAATATATACTATATAATATATAGTATATATATACTTAAAAATTCTTTACTTAGTTATTGCATCTTTTATGTACATTTAAAAAAATGGATAAAGGTAAGCCGATGTAACCCGATACATCGATACTTAGCGAGTACTGGAATCGGTAAAGTATCGATAGGTATCGATGCTTTGGAATCGATACCTCGCTACCCGATACATCGATACTTAGCGAGTACTGGAATCGGTAAAGTATCGATAGGTATCGATGCTTTGGAATCGATACCTTCGTTATATGAGGTATCGGGTACCCGATACCAGTTATGGTATCGGGTATCGATACTTCGCCCAGCCCTAATCAATACATATGGTGATATTAAAGAAACGGATGTCATATTACAAGAGGAACTGATCAGAATAAGCACTAACGAAGAATTTAAAGTACAGTTTAGAAACGGATATCAGATTTTCTGGCTTCAAAATCGCATTGCGAAATATCGCGAGAAAATTTTTAATTGCTTTTTCATCTTCATACCTGGTGGAAAGAGGTTTCAGCGCGGTTGCTAATTTCCTAACAATAAAAAAGAAACAGACTGGATATCACTGGATAAAATTAAACCTAACTAAATTGATGTGCCAAATGTTGAAAATTTATTATTAAAACATCAGGTTCATGCCTCCCACGAAAAGCATTTATTTTTTGCTCGGTTATTTTATGTAATAGAAACTAAATTTTAATTTGGTTCGTTTTAATTTGAATTCTACTAATAAATGTATAAAACTTAACATGTGCTTTTTAATGTTTTTCACACTATAGTTACAAATTGAAATCTTTCAAAGTGAGTAGCACTGTACCAACTGTCAAAAACACTTCTGAAGTTGATGAATTTGCAAAAATTAAATATTAGGTAGTCTACCCAAAACCGAAAAACATTGCTAGTGGCCTACGAGATAAAAAAGTTTGGGGACCTCTGATTAAATGTTAACAAGTTAGTCAACTTACTAATGCAATACTTGCTTTAATGAAAGGTTGAGCAACTCATACATAAAAAATATGTTCGCTCCTATAAAGCGGGATTGTTCATAATGTTAATTGATTATTGTTTGTCAAAAAAAAAAAAGATTATTTCTTTCTGGAATACATATAAATAATTAGGTCACAAGTCAGGTCAAGATATCTATGTCAATGTTTATGGCTTTAAAGATGTTTATATGTTAATCTGTTTAACATAAAGACATTGCATTTTATATATTTTTTGAATATAATTATTTTGTTCATATTCATAATAAATGTGTATATATATATATATATATATATATATATATATATATATATATATATATATATATATATATGTGTGTGTTTGTGTGTGTTCATGTAATAATGGAAATTTCCAATATTAAATCTAATATTAGAATTACTGAATAAACAGACAGAAAGTTCATTGACACAAATTAGCAAAGCAACTGCAATGAGTAATGACCTTTGAAATGACTTAATTCTTTTGTAAATAATTTTCCTATAATGTACCCTAGAGACTGTGAGTGGTACCTATTAATGACTTCTGCATTTAAGTCAGGGTTGTATTTAACAAAATTTCCAAAAATAATACTATTAAACAGTTTTCTAGTTGCTGTATAAGAATTATTTAATTATTTATTTAGAAAACAAGATTAGGTAAATTAGTTAGTTTAGATTTGATAAATGTAAAGTAATCCGTGAGAGTGATCGCCAGAATGTCGAGAGGGCAGATACAAAAATGTTTAGTGTTTTAATAATAATAATAATAATAAATTCATGCTTTTATATCCCAAACAGCCTAGCTTCAAATAGAGGTGGCATTAAGAGGCCACGATTTATTATTACAAACGCGGCCGTAAAGCGACGTAAGATTTGTAGTTGTCGACATTCACCTTAAGCAAGAGAAAAAACTATGAAAACCTTCCTTGACAGCGGCATTGGAAGTTGAATCCAAGACCCGGATGTGATAAGTTAGTGATTTAGCACTAAGCTATCGGCGTGCATATATTTATAATATTTTTTGGATATTCTATTTGACCGTGCCAATTTTTTTTTAGATTATTAAAATAACATAGCATACAACAAGATAAGTTAGCCGTTCTTACAAGTTCAAATATTAAATGAAACATTTCCAAATGACAAATACGAAAGATTTGAATTTTGTGAAGCAGTTTTAGAATGTTGCAACACTGACGAAAATTTTGTTAAAAATATAACAAGTGTTCATTTGAAAAGTCAATCTAGGTTAATTTGAAATTTTGATAGAATAAGACGCAAATATATTAGTATGTGCTTGTTGTTCCATAAACGTAAATCCAAATGACATTTGATAATGTCAATCACAAATATCAGTTAGTGCATAAAATAATCGTGCGTCGATTCTGGTTTAATTAAATTGCTTCTCAGTTTTAAAATGGCTTTCACTTTAGAACATAAAATTTTTTTAGTCCAGGCTTATTTTCGAAGTGGTAATAAAATTGATGGTTTATGGGTTTATTCAGTTCAAGATTGCATGGTAGAATTTCAAGTTGAGTTTCCACATTTTGTAATAGATTATATACAATTTAAGAATACTGTTCGGGCAAAATAGATTTAATTTTGTATTTTTAGTTTTATTTAGATGTAGGTATATTTATGTTTAATCCTAGTTTTAAATTGTAAATATAATATATATTGTATATAGAAAAGGTCTTGGAGTTCAGCTATATTTAATATTGTTAATTACTTTAGGACTGGTCAGGTATTACATTTCTTTATTGTCTTATTTTCTACAGTCATAAAAACTATTTATTTCATTACAGGGACAACCCTCTGGTTAATCCATTCATTATGTAAATAATGTATTTGAATAAGCATAAATATAATAGAATAAGTTTTATTGTACATATTTCCTGTTATATATTACTATAATAGGTTAAATGGTTTCGGTTCAATACGATTCTGCGAACATTAGGTTATCTCTGTGCATTGTATATTTATTACTTTCAGAGGTATTTTATTTTCTATAATTAAGGGTTTCCGGCGTATATTTTTTATTTTAATACATTTATGACGTCGGAAACTACAGCATATACTTTTCTTGGAAAGGCAAAAATGGTTATATGGAAATTTCCGTATACTCCTTTTCATTGTTTTCTCCCTCTCTTTGACTGGCGGGGAGAAAACTTTCTTGCCGAAAAATAAGGGAATGAAGAAATAGTTCCAAACAAGATCTCTTAGAGCTCACTACAGTTACAAGTACGATCTCTTCGAGTTAAAGCTTAGGTCTCAGTAATCTAACAAACAGTTCCAAACAAGATCTCTTAGAGCTCACTACAGTTACAAGTACGATCTCTTCGAGTTAAAGCTTAGGTCTCAGTGATTTAACAAACAGCTCCTACGAAGATCTCAGTGATCTAAATAGGAGCAAATATTATTTATAAGCTAGTTTTTCTCGGTCTTTAGTATTAAGACCAGATACTGCATTTATTTAACGGAACTCCAAGATTAAACTTGTAAATATATTAGTATAATACAAAAAATATTGTATTATTTCAACACATACTTCGGTCTACACATACCGACTTCCTTCAAACCAGGAGGAAGAAACAAATACTTTGGATAGAACTTTAAAACTTTTTTCTGAAACTAGTAGTCTCTTAAGAAAATCAGGCAGCGGAGCAGTTAAGAAACGTACACCTCAAGTTGTCAATCGTGTTGAAGAAATAATGGAAAATGAACCACAAACATCTGTTCGACATTTGAGTCAACAAATAAACCTTTCTGTTGGTACAACTCACAAGTTATTAAAAAAAGATATGCAACTTTATCCATACCGCGTCACAGCAGTACAAGATTTGTTAGAAATTGATTACCCACGTAGACTACAGTTTTGTAATTGGTTTGTAAATATGAACAATAATGGAGAACTTTCGCAAAGAGTCATCTTTACTGATGAAGCATGGTTTTATAAAACGGGATACCTAAATTCACAAAATACAAGAATTTGGAGTAGTGAAAATCCACATGTAATTAATGAAGAATCGCTACATCCAGAGAAAATTGGTGTTTGGGCAGCGATAAGCCAAAGGCGTATCATTGGACCAATATTTTTTCAGGAAACGTTAACTGCTCAAAGGTACCGTATGGAAATTTTACAACCATTTGTCAATCAGTTGCATGATGATGAACTTCAAAATGCATATTTCCAACAAGACGGAGCACCTTGTCACTGTACTGCAGAATCTTTGGATTATTTAAGAGAATTTTTTGATGAGCGTATAATTAGTCGAAATACTGAAATTGCCTGGCCTGCACGTTCATACGATTTAACATATTGCGACATCTTTTTGTGGCCTTATCTAAAAAATAACATATTTCGAACACCTATATTGAATTTGAATGATATGCTACAGAGAATCGAACAGAAATGCATGGAAATTAATAACAATCCAGTAATGTTGCAGAATATCATCAGAAATTTTGAACGGAGGATTTTAAAGTGCATTGATCTTGAAGGACAACATTTTCAACATTTGTTATAGTTTTCAATAAATACCTATTATTTGTTATTTATTTGTATGTATGAAACTGTCAAAATATACGACTTCGTAGGTTAAGTAGTAAATTTTAATTTACGACATACTTCAAAATGTTCTCAGTAAATCACATGCTACTAGATTGACTTTTCAAATGAACACTTGTTATTATTTACTGACGAATCCAGTTTCCCTCTACATGGTCATCATAATTCTGCTATTGTGCGATTTTTGTCTAATGCAAATAGACGCAGGATTTATGACACACGAATGCAACTTCCTCAAATGGTTACTGTTTGGACAGGGCTTTTAAAAGATCACATCATTGGACTCTTTTTGTCATTGAAGCAAATTTAAACTAACAAAGATATTTACTTCTTTTGCAGAATAGTATCGTAGCTTGTGTGCAAAGCATAGCAGATTATTTAATCCGGTATTAAATAGCGTTTGGTTTCAGTAAGAGGGATGCCCTGCTCACAATGTCGCAATTGTGCACAATTGCAACATTATGTCTATGCTGGTCTATTGTCTGCTAGGTGCGAACATTGATAATTGCATACAAAACATGTTACCTTAGACATTGTCGAATGTTCGCAGAAATTTTGTCGACAGATTAGGGTATCGTTTCTCAACCTGGGGGTCGCGATGATACTAAAGGGAGGTCGAGAAATAACCCAAACAATAATAACAAATCATTTTATGAGAAAAATTTATTGTTATTTATTATATAGTTATTTATTATAAATATTTTACTTACAATAAATATACATGTAAAGAAGAAATTAATGTGATGCTTGCATTTGTTTTTCATTTAAAAGTTTCTCCATAGTGGATCTACGAGTGATAAGAGACGATTCCAATATTTAGTTTTTAGCGCAACTATAGATGAAAAACCCTTTTCACAGAAGGGATTAATATTTTCAATGTTTCTGTGACTAAATTTTCATATTCATTTCGACAAGCAAACCAAAACGTATTTAACCTTTATGTGACTGGGAAAAATACCACCTTCTAATGACGACGTATGTACCCGGGTACCCCACGTTGTATATACGTTCCAGCTATACATATACGGGAGACAGTGGTGGGGAGACATAAAGGGAAGCTAACAGAAAAGGCACACAAGTAACTGGAGATTATAATGAAAAACAAGCTCAAAAGTACAAAGATTCTAAGCAGCAACCACCACCACGAAAGGTTTTCAAGGCATTTACTGAAGAGGAATTCCATGCATTTTTAGGAATCCTAATTGCAGCTGGTCTACATAAATCTAATAAGCAACATATATCTGAAATGTGGAAACTTGAATCCTTGCCTCTTATTCGTGCGGCTATGTCTCGTGATCGCTTCAAAATGTTTTCACGATTTATTCGTTTTGATAATCAGAATACACGTGCTGAACGATATAAAAGTGACAAAGCTGCTCCAATTCGTGATATATGGATAATGCTAAATAGTAATTTAGAAAACAACTATAAGCCATCTGAATGCATAACGGTCGATGAGCAATTATTTCCTTATAGAGGACATACAAAATTTACCCAATACATTCCTTCAAAACCGGCAAAGTATGCGATAAAAAATTTTTGGGCTTGTGATGCGGCAAATGCTTATCCTTTACAAGGTAAAATTTATACTGGAAAACCACCAGACGGTGAACGGCAAGTGAATATTGGAGAGCGTACAGTTCTAGATTTAGTTACTAAATATAAAGGTTCTGGAAGAAATAGTATAAAAACATACAACTTTTTCACAAGTTTATAGTTGGCTCATAACCTAAATTCTTGGAACTTAACTTTAGTAGGAACCGTTCGAAAAAATAAAACTTTTCTTCCTTCCAATATGCAATCCAATAAAAGTAGAGTTATAAATTCCACTAATTTTGCATTTACTAAAAGAGCAACTATATGTTCGTATGTTCCCAAAAAGAACAAATCTGTCATCCTATTATCATCAATGCATACAACAGGCAAAGTAGAACATACTGGTACTGCAAAACCCGAAATTATTAAATATTATAATAAAACCAAAGGCGGCGTCGACACGATGGATAAAATGTTATCAGAGTATACAGTAAAGTGTAGAACAAATCGTTGGCCCCTAGCATTTTTTACAATATGGTCGACCTTGCTGCACTGAGTGCATACATAATTTACACGGAGCACAATCCTAGGCTTACATCAACCGACCGACAACGGAGATTTTTGAAAGATCTTGCAAACGAGTTATGCATGTCTGCTGTACTAACTCGAAGCAGTATTCCAAGAGTTTTGGGCAATTATTATACACGTACATCACTAGAAATGGTTCTAGGACGCCAAATTACACAACCAGTCGTTACAGCAGTCAGAGATCAATCATCTCGAGATACTTCTGGGCGTATTTTGGTAGTTGGAAAATGTTACATTTGCCGGGAATTGAATCACAGACAAAGAAAAAGGCGAAAAACATCTAATTCTTGTTCAAAACCAGTTTGTAATGAGCATTCTGTTACTAAGGCTGTATGCGATACCTGTAACCAACAGGCAATTTAATCCTATTATTATTTATTTTCGTTCTTTTTATGCATCTTTTTTATAACATATATAAATAAAAAAATGTAAAAATGCTACTTTTGTTCTTTCACATCCATCCATATGTAATTTTAAATGGAGGTACCCGGGTACCCATACCGGTCTTAGAGGTTGTAATAATTTCGGGTGCCATTTTTTGGCATCCGAAAATTAAATCTAAATAACGAAGTATATATAATAAAATGTAATATAAAACAAGTTTAGAGATGTTACAGAATTTCCAAGCTCAGCAAGTTCAAACACAAAAAATATTAATATCTAAATCTGAAAAAGGCACACCCGGGTACCCTTCCAGTCACATAAAGGTTAAATGTTCGGATGTAAATTGTAGTTGTAGTGTTTTGTCGGCCGTCGATGAACTGGTCGGGAATCTCAACTGGTAACTTAGCAACGGCAAAAATTTCGCTAAATGGATTCAGTACCCATCTCTTCGAGAAATAATTTTTATTTCCCGGGAAATACTCCGTCAACTGAGTTTTTAACTCACGCAAATGCATCTTCATGCATGTAGAGTGGAAAGTGCGTGCAAAGACAGACCTGTCTGCTTCAAAGACAGGCCAGTCTGTCTTTGCAAGCACTTTCCACCCTAAACCCCCCGGAAAACACCCTAGACCCCCGGCCCGGCCTTTCTGGCCTCGAGCGCAGGCGCATGTAAAACTTCCCCACCACATAAAATTATAATTTGACCCCCTTCTTACGTTCCCCATCATAAGGGAATATATTGTAGGAGATGGGGTATGCGCAATGGGGACCAGGGGTTGGTGCATGCGCATTGACGACTCACTCTCAAAAATGCAAAATAGACCTCCATAAGAAAATACATGGGATTTTGAGCTAGAACCGGCATAGCTTATCTACTGTTAGGAGACGTAAAATTTACAAAGAACGCAAAAATTATTTTGAAATACTCGACGATCTAGAATTTGTTTGTTTCCATTCTATAATATTTTTGTTTTTTTATTTCCTCCAGTAATGATTCCTCCTCTTTGGTAAAGTTTGTTAGACACATTCTTTTTGTTGGTGTACACATTATTATCTAATATTAATTGTAATATTTTGAAATTGTCATTACATTATTTCTTAATTTTACAATTTTATCTTACCCTTTCTAACAAAAAAATATTGGACACAAGAAACTTAAACAAAATATAAAATTTTACAACACAATTACATACAACAAAACTTTTAAAAATAGTGGAAAATACCGCGATATAACCTTTCAAACATTAAAAAATGCCAGATATTTCGCGCCAATTGTCAATTTGTATGAGTAAACATAAAAGGAATTATTTTTCAGGACAGCCAACGTATAATAAAATTAAAAAATGAAACTTTAGCCAAAGAAGCCATCGTTGATTATGGAATGTCGGTATATTAACTGCATCCCTAATTCGTCCATTACGGTAATTGGTTAATTTCGTAATATTTTTAGGGTGTGATTATGGCACCGGCCATTAACCCTAAAACTTTTGTACCCCTTGCAGGTGTAAGGCTGTTACGTTTGTAAATATACGCTGTAGCGAATGTGTGCGTGTCTGTGAGGTTTTTATTATTTATACACATTCTGAATATTTTGAATTCATAGGCGTAGCGTAATACAATTTTCAGAGTGTTTCTAATTTCGGTGTTCGCGCCGCAATTGACTAAATATTTTAGATTTATGTTTTATACAGTAAAACAACTTGAACTACGAAAGCCTATTGATAGGGCAAGGTAGTGGGAGGTAAAATTAAATGTATCCATTTTAGTATTGTCAACTTTTTATATGACAGGAATATCAGTGGTTATGTGAAATACTTTAGCGAACAATCAAACTTTATCCTAATGGAATACACAATTAATGAAAAAGTGCAAATTATAAAGTGGTTTTATGGAGGCCACACACTTTCATCAATTGTAAATATTTGGAGAACTACCTTCATTAATCGTCCTGTTCCATGTTTAAATACAATTCATCGAATTAAGGAAAATTTTGAAAAATACGGATATGTCTCTCCCTCTTTACATAAAAAGCCCGCACATGATAATGCGGATCGGGATATCATGATATGCGCTACTGTTGAAGAAAATGAATACCAAACGTTAGGCCAAATTAGTGAAAGTGTCGATGTCTCCCGTGAAACTGTTAGAAAAGTATTAAAGAAGAATAAATACCGTTCGTATCATGTACAAAAAGTAAATGAAATATTTCCTGGAGATCATTATAACCGAGTTCAGTTCTGTTCGGATATAATTGAGAAATGTGGTGTGGATGAAAATTTTATTTCTAATATTCTCTTTACTGACGAATCTTCATTTATTTTACACGGTCGACATAATCCTATGTTAATAAGGTATTGGTCAAAAGACAATAAACATAAATCGTATACAGCTCATACACAATACCCACAGAAATTGAATGTTTGGATTGGAATGTTAGGGGACAATATAATTGGTCCATTTTTTATAAACGGCGTGTTAAATTCACAAAAATATTTACAATTGCTGCAATATGACATTATTCCTTTTATCCAGAACATACCCAATATTGAAATAGGAAGTATTTGGTATCAGCAAGACGGATGTCCTGCACATAACAGTGCAATTGTGCGTCAATTTTTAAGAAATACCTTTGGAAATAGAATTATTTCTATAGGCGGTACAATTGAATGGCCGACCAGATCACCAGATTTGTCCCCTAATGATTTTTTCTTGTGGGGGTATCTAAAGTCAAAAATTTACGGTTTCGAACATCAACGTTCAAATAATTTAGATGAACTAAGTCAAAAAATAAGAAATTTCTTAGCATCGATTACGCCCGATATGCTGGCAAATGTTAGACGTGGTTTTTATGATCGGGTAGCGTATTGTTTAGAAATTCAAGGTGGACGATTCGGACACGTAATTAATTAAAAGTATTGTTTATTAAAGTTGTATTATGATAATAAATTTTATTTTGTTGGACTTATTTTTTATTTGACGGTTCTTTAGTTGCAATTAGTATGCAATACAATTTCAGTTTTCCCATAATATAAACTTAATTTAACAAACTCTACACGTTTATATTAAAAAACATATTATAAGTAGCTAAATAAGCTAAATGAATACATTTAATTTTACCTCCCACCACCCTCTCCTATCAATAGGCTTTCGTAGTTCAAGTTGTTATACTGTATAATTACATCTTTCCATTTATCATACGTTGTCTCTTTATTTCAAGGACATCGTGTATACTTGTTCTTGCAAAATCATAAACTTTTCATTTTTCTTCTGATGTTCTGATGTCCCTTATTTTACACAAACCAGAATTAAAATTCAATGAATTATCGTAGAGCACGACCTAAATAATAAAAGTTTACAAACGGAACGAAATAAAATTTATTTTAGTATCACCTTATCACAGTTAAAATAATATTTAATTCTAAGTAATACCAAATAATCAAACGTGAACTACAGTTTCATTCTAAATTTAGACTTAAAGCAGACTTTAGAAAACTACTATGTTTGTACTATACATATTTGTAATAAAGACGATCCCCTGTTTTTCTAAATGATATGATTTATCACGTGTAAATACATATTACGAAATATGATTCACTGAATTTATACATATGTCTAGGTGTTTGAAGAGAATAATTTTAAGGGAAAGAAATATTGTGAATTAAGAAATTATCACAAAACTCTAACGTAAACGTAAGTAAAGGATTTTTTACTAAGAGCAACACATTTAGTTTGTAAAATAAAATACAAATATTGTCAGAAATTTAAGATAATAGTTCGGTGTAAAGTATAATTGCTACTGTAAAATATTTGTCTTTCTGAGTCCTTTTTTAAATAAAACGGTAATTTAAACACACACTATATTAACAATAAAACAAAATACACTATATGACATTTAAAAACTAATAACTAACAATAAGGGCATTTATTTCACAATAATATGTATTTATGTACATTTATATCTAAAGACGGCAGACTATGTGTCCATACTGTTAAATTTAATAAATAATACACATAAGGTGTATTAGATAAAAATGTAGATTTTACAAAATTAGGGGAACTTTTTACCAATACTGAGATCCATTGTACAGATACAAAGAGCGTTTTAACTATGCAAATATAACATCTCTCAACGTCGAACAATCCTTCTCAGTATATAAACATATATATATATATATATATATTTTAAATTTATTATATTATATTAAATTTGACAGTGTGGGCACATAGTCTGCCGTCTTTATTTATCACAATATTAGCCCGACGACGATCTTGGAATTCTTGTCTCCCTTCGAACGGTTCTCATATAGAGCTATACAACTTCCAGGGTTATTCCGGCGCGTCTAGACTTTTCTCGCGGCAGCTGGTATGTTCGGCATATGTGAGTCATCGCCAGACGTATTGCGGATAACTCATATTACAATACCATCATTGATGGAACGCAATATAATTCAAATATCCTCCACGGAAGCGGTGACTAACATTCCATGACTTTTTCACATAAATTGGGTTGAATGTCAGCAATGTTCAATGTTGGTCTGCAAATCATGTAATATGGTTTGTTGTCGTGAACTACCTTAACAAATCCCTGCCAAAAAAGTACAGAGGTGTTAAATTGCATAAGCGAGGATAACTGACTGGTTTATCTCTAGAAATAATCGAGTCATCAAATTTATGTTCCAGTAAGTGAATTGTTTGATTGGCAGTGTAGCAAATGTTACCTTCCGCAACCGCATATCCGAGTTGAAAGCATGGAATTCAGGCCAAATTCAGTCAACATTAGGCAATAATATGTCCTGTTCACAGTAACTGGACTGGACACGGTCGTTGAAAAAATGGTAAGGCCAAGCTATTTCTCCAGCATGAAATGCACACCAAACAGTTTAAGTGGAGGTAATGCTTCTTCGTGTATTACTTATGGCAAATTTTTAAAGCAGATACTGCAATTTTACTTATTCTCAAAACCATTAAGCAGTAGTGAACTTCGTCGCTGGAGATTATTTCCTTATAAAATTCTGGATCATTTTAAAATTTCTCTAAGGCCCGATTACTGAATCTGCGACATAACAAATGACCGTTCTTGAGTTAAAGCAATCTTGTAAGTACGTAGGCCAAGATCTTTTCGCAGAATTCGCTACAAGCTGGCCCAATGCCTGAGATCGACGAGGAATTGACAAATTTGCATTTTCACAAACACTCCGACGTACAGTTGCCATATTCTTTTCGCTCATTGCCATTCTTTGTCTCATTGGAACATGAACGTTATCAAGTGAATATGATTTTTTGCACGAGAGATTCAATTGCTTTTCGATTTAGACTATTACCAGGATTGTTCGGAAACTACGTGGCCTAACACAGAGATGGCGCCAATTCGCAGGAATTTTCTTTACCATTCTGTAGAATCATCTTTTGATAGGTTAAATATGACAGTACAGAGCGATCTGTCAATTAGCCTGTTTTTGACGGTACGCCAAAGTCAACGTCTCGTGTGATTTTGCAATAATGGAAAAAAACTGAGTTGAGAGACTGTATTGAAAAATAAAATGTTTTTTGTCAAAAAAACTAGCGTTTTCTTTGTTGTGACCCCGAAGTTTCCAAACTACCCTCGTATAACGACCGAAAATTGAATATTGGAAATCTGAATAATTTGTAAACGTTGTTGAAACGTGTATCGCTTCATGATGAAGTTACAGGTAAATGTAAAAAAAAAAACTTAACAGTACTACCACCCGAAAAAATCATCGTTGTGTGTTACAAATGGGTTGTCAATTATTTCAACAGCAAAGTTTTCTACGATAATGGTTATCATTCGTAGATATTACAAGGATTGAAAAGAACTCCTAGGTAATTGTAGAATGATAGTTTCACCTTGAAAGAAAGAATTTGTAACTGTTAATAAGGATAATATTAATTTATTTTTTTTTTAATTATTCGGGGTTTATAATATGTAATGTAAGTAGCTTGCGCTAGTAGGGGAATCATAGGTTAATACTCTGTAATTTTTGTCGTACAGTAAGTATCGCGTTGAATATGGAAAACAGGAAACAATAATTTCTTACAATGACGTCAAGAAAGTCGATGTCTTCTACTAAAAATGCCCAAAATACACCCGTCAAAGACAAACACGGTAATAATCGATGGTTGTTATGTCTGAGGTAATGTAGTATTTCGCGAATTTGCAAGCTAGGTCAGACGATTCGTTTAATCACTTGAAAATTTTAAAATAAAGAATTTATTAATGAAAATATACACAATTAAGTTGCTTGGTAAAATACACAAATTATAATGTAAAATTAAATAAAAGATACTTTTATAAATAACTATGCATTTCATTATTGATACCAGACCAGAAATCGTTCACTAACATGCTGAACATTTTGTTTTGATGTACCGTGATATCATAAAGTTTCTAGGACGAAGATGGCTTTGTAATATAAATTGTATGTCTGAACTTAAGTTAGGAACTATAACTCTGTTTTGTAAATTATTTTGACAGTGACATTATCTGTCATCCATTAATGTGTTAGAATTGCTGAAAGCAAGTTTGAACGTCGAGTTTGAAACATAGCACATTCGAGTAAATTCAAATATGGTTTACAATATAGTGCAAAAAGCGTACATGATTGAAGCCTATTTTCGGAGTGGAGTGCGAATTGATGGAATTTGGGTGTACAGTCAACGTGCATGTTTGGATGATTTTAGAGAGCACTTTCCAGAGTTGGCTGTAATTCCCAAAGATTTTTATAATTGCCTTTCCAATTGTGTTGGTGTGTTTCGTGAGACTGGTTCTGTGGGTCATAAATCACGTACTGGTAGACCAACTGTTCGTTCGGAACAAGTTATAAATGATGTTCGTCAACGTATGGTAAATGAACCCACAAAACCTTTGAAACGCCTTTCTCAAGAGATTGGACTTTCTTATGGAACATGTCTGAAAATTGTAAAGAAAAACTTACACATGCATCCGTATAAGATGCAATCACATCAGGCTATTTTGCCGGTAGACTACCCTAGACGTCGTGCGTACTGCCAGTGGTTTGCAAATAACTTAATAGAAGATGATGACCTGCTAAATTTGTCATTTTTCTCTCATGAAGCATGGTTTCATCTTTCGGGGTATGTCAATTCCCAAAATACTCGAATGTGGAGTAGTGAGAATCCTCATATTTTTATTGAATCGTTTCTCCATAATGCGAAACTTGGTGTTTGGCTAGCAGTTTCTCGCCGCAGAGTTGTTGGCCCTATTTTTTTTTAATTTCACAATTAATGCTGAGAGGTATAGAAACATTCTGAATGAATTTATTGAACAGTTGCATGATGATGAATTGCAATATGGACACTTTCAACAAGATGGTACAACGGCACACACAACACGAGAGAATATTGCTTTTCTTCGCGAGTTTTTTGACGATCGGATCATAAGTATACATACGGAAGTTGAGTTTCCACCACGTTCACCTTGTTTGACAATTATGGACTTTTTCGTGTTTCCTCACCTAAAGAATAGAATATTTAAAACTCCTGTTGCTAATTTGCAAGATATGCAACAAAGAATTATTGACGAATGTGCATTAATAACGCCCGCAATGCTGCAAAATGCCTTTTAACAGCATGAAAAGGCGTGTCACATTGGGAATTGAAAATAACGGACAACAATTTCAACATTTGCTTTAATTTTGCCTTTTTTTATTAATAAAATTTTGAATACAAGCAGAGCTTGTTGTTTTATTGTATCTTTATTAAATCAAATGACATATTTATTGATGTCACGATGACACTATCAAAATAATTTTCAAAAATTAAGGTTAAGTTACCAGTATGATAATATGGATAAAGTTCAGACATATATTTTCTATTTCAATGCCATCTTGGACCCAGAAACTTTATGATATCGCGGTATTTGGATAATATTATTTGAATTGCTACGATTTTCTAAAGTTGAATACTGTACGACCGTCTACCAAGAATCTAAGTGCTAAACCAAGCTATTTTCTTTGATAGAAAATATGTTTCTGACAAGTCGGCATTCGTTAAAGTTTACTTGGGATAGTTATATAAAAACCAAACAACTAAAAATATTACATAAAAAAATGTGTGGGATCAAATATTAATAATATACAGTGTTCAAAAAAAATGTAACGTACTGAAGTTATACTGTTTTAAATTGAACGCCTGGTATTTTTTTTACACTTTGTGATTTTCCTCGATAACATGATTTCAAAAAAACTATACCTTAGAGTGTTAAAAATATCAAAAATAAAATTTTTTGGTATTTTCAAAATCATAAGTATTGCTTGATGTTTAAGTATGGTCGCTTAAATAGAAACTTCTTTAAAAAACTCTCTCTAAAAAACCTTTTTATAGAAGAAATGGTGAATGATATTTAGAACTTATAAATAACAAGATAATTCCTGCATCGAAGAAAAATCTTCCACAAAACATCTGGTATCAGCAAGATAGAGCACCCCTTCACTATACAGTTATCGTTCGAGATCGATTAGATCGAACTTTTGCCCAAAGATGGATTGGAAGGAGAGGCGAAATTGAGTGGCCCGCCCCTTCTCCCGATCTTCATCTACTAGATTGCTTCTTGTGGGGCTATCTAAAACAGAAAGTGTATCCTACCCGACCTAGAAATTTGCAAGATTTGGATTAAAGAATTAACGAAAAGATATAAAGCATTTCACCATGACACCATAGCGAACGTTACATGAGAATTTACAGGCAGAGTAAAAGTATGTACGTTTGTATGACCAGTTAATTTTCTTTCCCTTACCAATAAATAAAGAATACTTTAGACCAGAAGTGTTATACGAGGGATGTCTCCAAAGTTCTGGGAATTTACTTATGATTTTTTTAATTTTTCAATTTTCATCAATATTTACAATGTAGTTTTTTAACATAATCGCCATTTAATTGTATATACAGGGTGTGCAGAAATTAACGGACAATCTACACATGGCGTCTTTCCTTTTGTTATTCTTTGAAATATTTCTTACAAATAAACTTCCAACGGTTGATAAGAACTTGAGGTCGCCAAAGTTACGAATTTTTACTACCAAAAATGCAATTTTTCGTTGCTGTAAACAGTAAATTATTATAATTTTAAATGCTTGTTCAAAATTATCTTTCTAAAAAATTAAATAATTGAAGAAATATGTTAATTTCTTACATCATTTTTCTACAAAAAAAAAATATATATATATAGAAATGGCTTAGAATAGTATAAGGAAACACTGCACGCGCAGATTATCCACCAATTTATACACAGCCTGTATTTATCCCAACGATAAATATTTTTTAAGCCGTCCTCGAAGAAATTTTTCGGTGTTTCCTCAATCCACCTATTTATGGCACGCTTTACGTCAGTTAAATTCTCAACCCCGTAAAGGTTTTTCAAATCTGGGAAGAGATGAAAATCACTCGGTGCTCGGTGCGAGATACGGTGAATAAGGTTGATGCGAAAGCAATTCCCATCATAAATCGTTCAAAACATCCTTCGTTTTTCTTGAGGTGTGCGGTCTTGCATTATTCTGTTGCAATAACGGACGCTTATGCAACTTCCCAGGCCGTTTTCTGATAAGTGCCTGCCGCAGTGGTCCGGATAATAAGTTCGAATAATATTCTGCATTAATTATAGTACCTTTCGCCAGATAATCCATAAAAATAATCCCCTCGCAATCCCAGAATACAGTAAGCATTATCTTTCCAATAGACGAAACTGCACGCGCCTTAAGTGAAGGCCCTTCTTCGGGTTTACGCAATTCTTTGGATTGACTTTTGGTCTCAGGATTGAAATAAGAAATCCATCTTTCGTCAGTGGTTATTATCCGTTGCCAAAATTAATAATTAAAACGGGCTAACAGCTCTTGAAGTTGGCAACAAATGTCAGACCTATTGAGTTTCTGTTCCGGTCCCAACAGCCTTGGCACCCAGTGGGCTGAAACCTTGCTTACGCCCAAACAATCATGTAAGGTCTCATGAACTTGTCGTATACCTATTCCTAGGCGTACACTAATTTCACAAATAGTCATTCATCTGTCCTCTTTCAGTAGGTTCTCCACGGCAGTAATATTTATTTCATTTATCGACGTGCTCGGGCGACCACTGTGTGGATTGTTTTCTAATGATGTTCTATCACTTTTAAAACGATCGATCCACTGATATACAGTACTTTTAGATGCTGCAGACTTACCAAATACTCCTTGCAGACGTTTAATAATTTCTGAAGTTTTCCCACTTTCAACAAAAAAAAAATTATTGCTCTTTAAGATGTAGCTGTGTCAACCATGGTTACACAAACAGTGCTAGGAAAATGCGTCTATATCAGTCAAACATCTAAATCACACTGAACGATATTACACTGGACAGCTTCATAAACATGTCAAGACCTGTCTATCACCAATAGAATTGCCTATAAGTTTTGCGTAATTTAATTAGAGCGCAATTCTCAGAACTTTGGAACATCCCTTGTAGTTTGTTGAAATCATGTTAACGAGAAGAATCCCAAAATGTAAAAAAAAATTCAATTAAAAAAGTATAACTTTAGTACGCTATTGTTTGAACTCTGTATATTTAAAAATACTTCGAATGATGGCTCTTCATCCTTAATTTTCTTGTCCAAAATTTGATTACAATCTTTTTATATTTTACAGATATTTACGTGCACACATTTGCCCGTCACGTATATATTGTTCAATATCATTACGAAATTTTATGTAAAAATCGTTTCGAATTAATCCAACGACCTGATATATTTTAAAGGGATTGTTGACTTTATTTGCTAGACAATAAAGAATAAATAAAAAGTACCTGCGATTATTAAAAAAATTGATTAAATGTTTGATGTAAGTGTTACTTCACGCATAATATTTCTGATTAATGTAAGTACAATTAATTTTGATTCCATTGCGACAGAAGAAAAAATATACATCTGCACCACCTTGTACCAATAAAAATAACATATTATATTAAATAATTTTTGAATCCAAATAAATAAATAAATTGATACGTCTCTGCATTGACCAATTTAACGATAGCACAAACACACAATGAAGAAGTAAATACATATACTACAATATACTTACATACATAGACCTCTGTATATACTACATATACATGTAAATATATGCAAAACAAATAATGATAAATATCCAATAAACTAAAGCTTTATAATACAGAAGATCACAGAATTTTAGTATTCACACATACGTGACTTAATGTATGAATATTGTTATGGGATTCTGACCAGCCTTACTACGAATTGCAACCGCCTTTGAAACGGAGATTACTCTTCAAGAATAGATTCAGGGATCAGTTACACTTTAGTTGCTGAGGCAGATAACTCTTTGAGAAGAATTATCGTTTGTAATTCAATATCTGTGAAAGTGGATTGTATAACATAATAAAAGATAAAGGTATGTGAGTTTGTGCTATATTTAAATTAACGTAAACAGATGCCATTGTATTTAAAGAAAATAACATTGGACTTGCCTTTTTTTTCATACCAAACGAAGATGGAACATTTATCGTTTTATAAAATGCTGTGACAATTTCTTACGTTAATTTTTTACCTGTATTAGTATTTATATAAAATTTTAAAGGAAATAACAATTAAATATAATTTTATGGTAATGTTTTAAATAATATTTTACAAATTTGATTAATTATAAGGAACTATTTCAATATATTTCTTGAAATTTTTATTATAATCTTATCTGATGGTAATTATTTGGTTAAAAGTAACAGTAATTGAATCATAATTGTGGTTAGTAGATTAAATATTCACATGATTAAATATTTGTAAATCCTTTGGTGTTATTCCATTAAAAAATATGTTTGTTAGGAATTTTTTTTTAAGGGGGAGGGGAGATTGTATTGAATTTGACACAAGTAATATCCCATGAAATAATATTACCTAATTTTGCAATATTAATTTAAAAATAATGAAAAGAACCTATTTTACATAACAACCATATCCGCCATACATTAAATTTTAAAAGCAGTTTAAAAAGCTAGGACATTTAATGGCATTTTTGCGCCCGGACAAAATAGTTAAAAAACCAAAATAATTACAAAACTGAACATACCGGGTTAGTCAAAAGTATGGAATGGACGGTTTATTTCCGTAATTATGAATTTTATAACAAAATGTCTTTAATAAAAGTTTTTTTTTACTATTTATTATCCATTTCTTAGCCTACTCGTTTTCTGTATGTCAACGCATTTCCATGGAAACGTTATATTTTTTTTTCAAATGGCAACCATGTGTTTTTTTTGCCGATTTCTATTCCTCTTTTTTTTTCTTGAAATGACTTGATATTTTTTTCATATGCTTTCATAACAAAATTTTAGAAAAAATACTTTATTCACACAAATAATATTTAACTCAAATTAAATGTTCAAACTTGCCCCTTGCAGCTTGGCAATAACCTAATCTATCACAAAAATTACGCAACGAATTTTGTAGCCAGATAGGTGGTATTTCTTCAATTTCATGTCTGATTCTGGCTGCCAGGTCTTGCAAATTTTGTGGTTTTTCTTTGTAAATTTTATTTTTTAATTGACCCCAGAGGAAAAAAATCTAGGGGACTCGAATCAGGCGACCTGGCAGGCCATTCAATAGGTCCTCGACGTCCTGTCCAACGACCTGGAAAGACGTTATTCAGAAACAGGCGAACATCAACTTCATAATGAGGTAGAGCGCCGTCTTGTTGAAACCAAACATTGCGGTTTGGCATTCCTTGTAGATCTTCATCCAAAAATAAATGTGCAATGTCAGGCACAATGTGATCACGCAATAGGTTTAGATATCTAACTGCTGTCAAAATTTCCATCTATAAAGTATGGAGTTATTATGTGGTGCCCAATAAGACCAGCACAGACATTAAGTTTTTCTAGATGCTGTGTATGGTTTTCCATCAACCAATGAGGATTTTCACTGGACCAGTAACGAGAGTTGTATCTTGTTTACAAACCCATTTAGACAAAAAGTGTCTGCATCCGAAAATAAAATGTGGATTAGAAAATTTGGATTATTATTGATCATTTCTATTATTGTTGCACAAAACTGCATTCTTCTGTCAGGGTCATCTTCGTTTAGCTCATGCAGAAGATGTATCTTGTAGTTCTTGTGTTTCTTCTTTAATATTTGAGCAACCGACGATTGACTAATATCATTATCCAAAGCAAGTTGCATGGTTGACGTAATTGGATTATCCGTAACATTAAATAACACATAGAGCTTGATCTTGATTTGTGGCTGATTTTGGACGTCCAGACGTTGCCATATCTTTTACATCTCCAGTTTCTCCAAATTTTCTAATCAATTTAGACACTGTGGATTGTACAATACGATTTCTTTCCGGATGAACGTTATTAAATAAATGACAAACATCTTGGTGTGAACGTTTTCGATCTCCATAACCAACCATCATTAAGATTTCAATTCTTTCAGTTTCACTGAGTTTCACCATGTCTACAAATTAAAATGAAACTATTCTTGTTATATCAATTTATTGAAAGGTACTTCACAATCACATGAAAAATGACATTAAAGAAAACAAAGGCCATTTTATTTTTTTTGAGAGAATCTGATTCTATCACATCACATTTTGTCGTTTATTGGAAATTATGATTTTACACAGAAATTTTGTTATGAAAGCATACGAAAAAATATCAAGTAATTTCAAGAAAAAAAAGAGGAATAGAAATCAGCAAAAAAAAGAACACATGGTTGCCATTTAAAGAAAAAAAATGACGTTTCCATGAAAATGCGTTGACATACAGAAAACAACGAGTAGGCTAAGAAATTGAGAATAATTAGTAAAAAACTTTTATTAAAGACATTTTGTTATAAAGTTCATAATTACGGAAATAAACCGTCCATTCCATACTTTTGACTAACCCTGTATATTTTTTGAAATACTATAAATTTTTGAGTTACTAAAAAGTGTTAGCACACCTAGTATATTTATCGAATTTTTCCGCTTGGATAAAATAATTAAAACACAATAATAATTACAAAACTAAACATTATTTTTTCAATTAACTGTTTTATATACAGTGAGATACTAAGTATAAGCACCCCTAATGCAGCGCTGTATGTTCTTCTAGGCTCTGTCTTAATCACTTTTGTAATTAGGTAAGGGTGTGACTTATGGTGAAAGTATCCCTCCAGCAGCATGTAATGATGATTCTATAGTAAGATGAAACATGTCTGGAGAGATACTTTCACGCAAATATCAACGAACTTGTATTGTGTTCTCCACACGCGATTTTTAATATTTTTATATTATTAAAAATGTTATTGTCTTATACAAAATATGATGATGTTTTACCTATTACCTAGTAAGTTTCAAATTACTTTGCCTAATATACAAGTATCCCATATCGTTATGTTCAAATTTTAGGAGTGTAAAGTAGACTTCATTTCAAGTAACAAAAACGCAAAACTTGTATATCCATTTTTATTTGTTTCAAAGTTACAGATCTATGAATGTGATTGTCAGATCATGAAAAAAAATGTAATCCCAAAGTCAATAAAAACTGATTTTATTTACAAAAGTTCAATTAATAATATTTTCGAAATATCCACCTCCTTGTTGAATGCAGGCTTGTGCCCGTAAGCCAACAGAAGAAGTAGTTATCCGAATTTCATACTTGTTTTGTCGGATTTGCTCAACAGCCAGGTGAATACGATCCAACAATTCTTCTCTTGTGTTCGAAACTTGCGCGTAGACAAAATTTTTCATTTTTCAATAAAAGTCAAGGGGATTCAGATCAGGTGATCTGGGTGGCCATGCAACAGGACCACCTCGACCAATCCATTTTGGATAATTGACGTTAACCCAATTTCGGATAGCAATTGCGAAATGTGGTGGTGCCCCATCCATGTGAAACCACATGTCTCGTCGAACATTCAGTGGGACATCCTCTAAAAGACCTGGCAGTTCGTCAATAAGAAATTGAAGGTAATTGTCCGCATTTAACCTCCCAGGAAGAAAACGACAGGACCAATCAACAAGTCATCGATTAGGGCCGCCCAAACGTTAATAGAAAATTCATGTTGAAATTTAGATGGGCGTATAGCTTTGGGATTTTCTGATGACCACCTGTGCATGTTTATCAGATTTGTAACACCACTTCTCGTGAACGTAGATTCATCTGTCCAGAGGACTGTTCTGCAGAAATTAAAATGAAGCCGTGACTGTCTTAATATCCAGGTAGAATAAACTAGGCGAGCATAGTTGTCTGCCTCAAGCAAACCGTGTCCCCTGCGATAGTGATATGGATATAAGCCCTCATGTTTTAAAATTCGCCAAACTGTCGTTCGTGGCACTCCTAGTAGTCTAGCGATTCGACGTACTGCTTCTTCCTCTAAGTCTGCTGGCAAATTTACTCCTTGGTCGAAAAGATAATCACGCATTCCCGAAATTGTCTGTGTACTTCCAAAAACGTTCTGCAATGAGGAATGCGCCTACCGGGAAACCGATGTCGGTATTCAATAACTGCTTGACGTGCACTGCCGTTATAGTAGCCATACACAAAATGCATGTCCGCACACTCTTGAGAAGAAAATCGGTAAGGCATTTTGAATAAAGAAAACGTGTCCACTCACTAATAAGCTGTTGTATGAACTGAAACGTAATGTAATCTTTTATTAAAAAATGCAACGTTAACAGTCATCTGAACATTTGTTTATTGTATGATATTCATGGTTCAGCACTTACGAAATAAGTAATCATAAATCAATTTCCAGTACTCTTTTTTTTAGATCTCCAAGAAATTACTGTATGCACTACGACACGTGTTTATTTATTTTAGGGTAACATTTTATTATGCGACGTTAACAATCACAGGCCTGTTATTGAATCGTATAACTTTTTTTTAAATAAAATCAGTTTGTATTGACTTTAGGATTACATTTTTTTTCATCATCTGACAATCACATTCATAGATCTGTAACTTTGAAACAAATAAAATGGATATACAGGTTTTGCGTTTTTGTTACTTGAAATGAAGTCTACCTTACACTCCTAAAATTTGAACATAACGATACGGGACACTTGTATACAGGTTGATTCATTTTCGATACTCCCCAAGGGGAGCTCGCTTATTATTTGAGATAGAGAGTAGGTTTAAATTTGGCAAAGTTGCTAAATTTTATGTTTGTTATGAATCCGCAGAGAAAATAGACTTGTCAAATGAATTTTTTTAAAAAACGAAAGAAGCTCATTTTCTTCGTTTGCCTCTAGCACGTTTATTTGGAGTTGCAGAGGAAAACTAAAAACACATTCTCTTTTGATCTACTTTCTAATGGTAAACTCAAAATTTTCATATGACGTTTCGGTTCTATCTAACCATCATCAACTTTCTTATTTCTTATGGGCTCTATGTCAGATTTTGATACCGCTAGAAAGTTTTTTTTTCTGATTTCAATCATGTATCGGGCCGTTCAAGTATTACGTAAGCATAATTTTAGCAATTGCAAAATTCTTACCCTCCTCTATGCTTATGTAAGCATTGGTATATTCTTTTGCGAAAAAGTTTCAAGTTTCTTAATTATTATTCATGAGCAACTATCTATCATAGTTATTAAGTCTATAACAATGAAATAAGCAATTTATAAACTATAAAGGAATTTAATGCATATTTAATATTTATTGAAATATATCATTAACATCATATTTAAGTATTATATTATTAAAATATAAACGATATTTATTTATTTTGTTCTATTTAAAAATTTGGTAAACTCAAATTAATCGTCCTCCGTCAAAGACACTTGAATCCATGACCCATGACTCTAAGGTCTTCGATGACATTGGATGTTTGCTGGTCGATATTGTGTCTGCTTACTTTTGTGTTTTTTCCAGATATCGACATCGTCCTCTTCAAGCCATTCAACATCTTAGCATTCGTCTAAAGTTTTTACTATGCATATCAATTCATTAGCACGACAAGCAGACACTCTTATAGGTCTCACTCTTGTTTCGGTGTATGTGTTTATTTTTTTATGGATCTCCTTGCTGTGACAATTTAATGACTTGACAGACGCATGACAAAAACCACACGTTTTGCATGTTCGACTTGATAGTTTCGATTTTACCGTTGGACAAAAATAATCGTAGAACCCTTTAGGTGAAGAATTTAAGTGTAGAGCTAATCTGAGTGGAAGACTAAGAAATTGCCCTCAATCATCCAAAATCAAGCTATCAACAGTCTGTTTTGCTTTTACTAGTAGTGGGAGAAATCTGTTTGGCAATTTAAATAAACCGCTTCCTGGACGACAGCAATCTCTATTTGTACCGTTTACAATTTGAAGTTAAGTATTGGCTTTCACGCACATGTTCTGAATACCATTTAAGGTCTGGTAATTCAGGAAGGTCAGCTTCACCGGACCCAACATATGTTGCAGAAACATGATAACACTGGCCTACAACCATTTTGGTGCCGGAGATTTTAGACCCGATTTTAAGTATGTCTTACATGGCGATATCAAAAATGTTACCCGTTTTCTTCTGTCAGCTCTAGTTCCCGAGAAAAAAAAAACACAATTCACGAAAAAATATATATTTTATTGACATTAAACATCAAGAAATTGTCTTTTGAGTGATTTTCTAGAATGAAACTGACTCGGGCAATCTCGCATGATTCCCCAGCAATAGTCAGCCATCATATGACTGTCCCACCTTCCTTGGTATCTATTCTCCATTGTTTTTAGGTCTTGGTGGAAACGTTCCCCTTGTTCTTCGCTTAGATCTCCTAAATTGTGTTGGAAATGATGTAGATGACTATTGAGATAGTGTAATTTTATACTCATATTACAGCCTAAATCTTTGAATCGCACCAGCATTTCCTCTACTAGTTCTACATAGTTGTCAGCCTTATGATTTCCGAGGAAATTTTGTGCAACTGCTACAAAAGATTGCCAGGCAAGCCTCTCCACATCATTCATACAAGTCTCAAAATTAGTTGTGTCTTTCATCAATTTACGTATTCGAGGTCCATCAAAGATACCTGCTTTTAGTTTTTCAGTACTTAAACCACGAGATTTGTGAGAAATAAACTGGAAACATTGACCATTTCTATCGAGAGCCTTAACAAATTGCTTCATTAGCCCTAATTTTATATGCAATGGCGGAAGAATGAGCAAACCACTCACATTACAGCAATACACAAAATTTTCATCAGATGAAAAAAACTTCAATAACTTTCCCTCTCTCGTGCGATATGTAGACACTCGAACATCTGAGGAAAGACAATTTTTTTATTTTAATCTTGACGCTACTAACTCAGCACGTTCCTTCGAAAGATCTAAGTCTCTGATGAGGTCACTAAGCTCATTCTGCGAAAATGGCTTAGGATCTGATGTTATTCCGCAGTATTGAAAGTCATCATCTACTTGGGAAGAAATAGGTATTTCAGCTTCATCCTCCTGAGATTGCTGCACTACCTGGTGAAAAGTTGGTATTGGAACATTTTCTGAATGAGGAACAGGTCTTTGTACTGAAGAAATATTGGGGTATTTCCATTTATGGCGATTGTTTTTGTTGATGCCCACTATATTAATCATACAAAAGTAACAGTCGTCATAATGATTTTTTTGTTCTCGCCATATCATAGGCACTTCAAACTTCAAAGACTTACGTTTCCCTCTCTCCCATTGTCGCAAATGTTCAACGCATATTTTACAAACACTATGAGGCACCCACACTTTATCTTGGTGTAGAATTTCAATACCGAAGTAAGCAAAATACAAACGACGCACTGTGTTTGTAATCGATTTACGCTGATTTTTCAGTATGTATTCACCACAAACATAACAAAATATATCAGGATCGTTAACACAACGTCTGGACGTACTAGCCATAATGAAATAGTAACACAAACTTTATCGATGATATTGTAATAATGACTAGTTACGAACAAGACCATAACAAGACCGACAACAATTCACAATGAGGGTAGTAGGTAAACTAGAGCTGATGAGTTAAAATGACGTATGTCAATATACTGTACATTACCTACTTTATCGACTATTCAAACAAACAGAGATGCACCAAAAAATTTTTTTTTTTGTAGGCCTGTGTAGTTGATCAAAAGTGGTCTCGAGAATCTGTTTTTAATTTTCCTCTGCAATCCAAAATAAAAATGCTAGAGGTAAAACAATAAAATGAGCTTCTTTCGTTTTTTTAAAAAAAATTCGAACGTCATTTGATACAGGTCCATTTTCTCTTCAGGTTCATAACAACCACAAAATTTAGCAACTTTGCCAAATTTAAACCTACCCTCTATCTCCAATAATAGGCGAGATCTCCATGGTGAGGGTCGAAAATGAATCAGACTGTATATCGAAGTGTTGATAAATCTTTAAGCAAATTAAAATTTACTTTTTAAGACGACAACCAATAATGTAACACATATTTTTCAATTTAAAAAATTAATATAAAGCTACTAGAGAGAAGATTGTGAATAACGAATAATTAATAATTAAATACTGCTGTCATCTGTTTCAATTTGCAAGCATTATGGTATGGACATTACACAGCACTGCAAATTACCCTGCAAATTTGGAGTCATGACTCATGACGTTCCCTTTTGAAATCGGTGACTGATTCTAAAGTATTTTGACGCACTGATTACGAATATGTATTCGGTTCGTCTCCATCACGTCCAGCTTTTTCAGAATAGACATAGGAAGAAAATTGCAAAAAAAGGTACCTTTACTTAGAAAAAATATATATACATATTAAGAAAAGTATGTACTTTTAGAATTTACTAGAACTTAACAACCATTGGAATTTGATAAACGATTACTTGTTTATTGCGTAAACATGTCACTTCACTGGGAAACAAATTTTAGTTTATTTATTGTATCTAGTTTGATAAATGAATTTTTTTGTTAATTTTGGGACGCTGAATACAAAGATGTCAATGAAATTAAAACTTGGTCGCAGTTTTTTTTATTTGATTTTTAACAAAATAATAAAAAATAGATACTTTTATGAATGAAGTGAAGGCTTTAGAACATACCTTGGAGCTTCGTGTTTGTCAGTCACCAAGTCAGTGTCGTAATTTTTTCCGCCACTTACCCGACATTTTAACATTGACTATGGCATGATTATGCTGTAGTTTTTAACTATGGTTAACATTTAATTTAGCTCTAAGCTTTCTAGAGGTTCGACTTGGATCTTCTTTACCTGAAATGCTCAACTAAGATTCAAGTCTACGTCGAAGATGTTTATAACAAATTATACAATACGTCTTTAATACAAAAGTATTTTTAATAATATAAAATATTATTAAAAATGGGGTGTGAAGAACACAATACCAGTTATATATTTGTGAATGTATCTCCTCTCCAGAGACGCAGATACGTATTTCACCTTTCTACAGGATCGTCGGTACGCCCCTGCTGGAGAAGAGATACATTCAACCAAACATAACTACCTTGCTATCAAACAGAAATTATTAAGACAGAGCGTGAAAGAATATTCAGCGCTGTCTACATAATAACTGCCGAACTAAGCAACGTGTTTCTATAGACGGTAACAACCATATCTATAAAAACTGTATTATCGTGTCTTCACTACTTGTCGGGCGAACCGAATGCGTATATAACAAAATAATTTGAAACATATATGAGTGGGTAAAACCACACCAATTTGTATATTACAGAAGTATTTTTAATAATATAAAATATTATTAAAAATGGGGTGTGAAGAACACAATACCAGTTATATATTTGTGAATGTATCTCCTCTCCAGAGACGCAGATACGTATTTCACCTTTCTACAGGGTCGTCGGTACGCCCCTGCTGGAGAAGAGATACATTCAACCAAACATAACTACCTTGCTGTCAAACAGAAATTATTAAGACAGAGCGTGATGAGCGTATCTCCTAGAGGAGATACATTCACAAATATATAACTTGTATTGTGTTCTTCACACCCCATTTTTAATATTTTATATTATTAAAAATACTTTTGTATTATACAAATTGGTGTGGTTTTACCCACTCATGTATGTTTCAAATTATTTTGTTATATACGTCTTTAACTTAAGTGTATAATGCTCTTATGAGGGTAGCCATTTATGTATCCAGAACTGGCAACAACACTAGTGTTATTAGGGATAATCTGACATATCAATCGTAAAGTTTGACATTTTTAACGGTATACGTACTCGGAACGTTTTGTCATACGGATGCTATTGTGTTCACAATGACTTGAAAATTTCATCTCAGTCCAAAAATTAAATTAATTCGTTAAAATTTTCATGCGATGATAATCCAGTCGTGGTACTTCTGACGTGGATTATCTCAACAACAGTGCATCGATCAGCTCACGTCGACTTTTGGCGATGAAGAACAAGTACTGTAACAAGTGTTCATTTGAAAAGTCAATCTAGGTTACTCTGAAATTTTGATAGAATAAGACGCAAATATATTATTATGTGTTTGTATGTATGAAACTGTCAAAATATACGACTTCGTAGGTTAAGTAGTAAATTTTAATATGTGTTTGTAACGGGTGTTCAGAAACATTCGAAGTCAAAGTAGTCCTTGAAGTCATGTCTGAGATAGATTGATTTTTGACAGACAACAGTTGACATTTAATAATTATTACAAATCAGATATAGCAAACGCCAATTAAGTTGGCGCGAGGAGGGGGTGCGCTGAAGCCGTTTTTAAAAATGTTCACCCCCACTACTCAAGTAATTGTCAGAATACATTTGTCATTGACGTTTGACAGAACATATTTTGTAATGTCTTTGCTAGGGGATCATACACGCTCAGAGGTTAGAATTATCTGACATTTGATGTAAAACCAAATACAAATCTCCCAACTACTTCTAATCCTGCGCGAACTTACCCCTTCTCGCGCCAACTTAATTGGCGTTTGTTATACTTAAGTAAAGATATATGATTTTTTGTTCAGAGCCCACTTGACTTCGAATGTTTCTGAACACCCGTTATGTATGAAACTGTCAAAATATACGATTTCGTAGGTTAAGTAGTAAATTTTAATTTACGACATACTTCAAAAAGTTCTCAGTAAATCACATGCTACTAGATTGACTTTTCAAATGAACATACGTTATATCACTGGTTCAGTGACTTCAATCGTGTCCGTCCTTCGCTTACGGACGAATTTAAAGAAGATCATCTAAAATCGGTCACTGTGCCAGAAAACATGGATGCTGATCGTCATGTGACATACCGTGAAATTTGGGCATCCCTGGGTATTAGTATGACGAGCATACAAAAGATATTGCATGCACATTAAGTCATGAAAAAGATTTGTCGTGTTGGATTGGTGCAAAGAAATGCTCAAAAAAATACAATCGTGGTGCGTTGAAAGCCGCGTATAACATCTACACAGGTGACGAATCTTGGATCTATGCGTATAAGTCCGAAAGCAAATAGTAGTCGTCGGTGTCAATGAAGATGAGTCAAACCTAACAAAAGTTGTTCGCACAAGAAGCACTTCGAAACAAATTATTGACTGTTTTTTTCTGGGAAAAATTGACATGTGCTACAGTGCCACTAGAGAATCGTAGAACGGTCAATTCTGAATGGTACACAAACATTTGTTTGCCAGAATCCTTTGAAACAAATAAGCAAGCAGCAACGTAGGATCATTCTTCACAGTGATAATGCGAACTCTCACACATCCGCACAAACAACTCAATATTTGACCAGTCAAAACATCGAAATAATTTGTCATCCGCTCTACAACCCTAATTTGGTATTCTTTCAGTTCCTGCACGTGAAGTGGTCAACGATTTTCAACGCCAGAAGGCCAGAACGTACCAACCGCTTGGTACGTTCAAAATGCAACTTTTGGAAATACCTCAAACGTGTGCAAAAGTGCATCAACTATCACGGAGAATAGTTTGAAAAACAATCAAACCATTTTCGATGATAAATATTTGTTTTTGTTTCTTATTCCGAATACATAAACTAGCAACCCTCATATTATCGATATTTACGTCTTAAAACGTCAATTTAAAGCATTATTTTTGCGTACTTCTTCAAATAAATGGGAATATATTAATCTGAACATTGTCTGTATAAGCTGATAAAATTGAATATTATTTATTAACAACAATATTGTTATTATACATATATTTATCCCGGATTACAAAGTTTATCCGTGAATGACGTTGCGAAATATATGTCTATGAGAATATACAACAATAAAATATATATTTAAAAGAAAATCTGTTTCGTGATAACTCACAGTAAAAATTTAGTTGTTGCATGTCAACATGACCCATCTACTGCGATTCAAAATAACTTTGCGACAACTACATATAATATTTTTTTAAACTGAAAACTACAGACATTTATTGTAAGAGTGATCAAATTTATAAATTAACATTAGTGATTAACTTGTAAACACGTAAACTTCGAAGAGACGAGTTTAATTAACATGTAAATAACACAGAGGGTGCTGTCAAAAGTTTCAAGTATAAAATTATTTTTATCCTTTATATAAGAGAAATGTTATACTATACACATTTGTCGATAGTCGATATATTGCTATCGAAAAATTTAGCAAGTCAAGTTTTTAAGTTTGTAAAAGGATGTTTTCTCGCTAGCATTTTTGTAAATTGACATTACATTGACAAAAAGTCGACAATAATGCAAAGTAAATCAGGTGACCAAATAAGTAATATCTAAGATTAAGGATAAAAATAGTTATTTATAACGAGTGTTCAGAAACATTCGAAGTCAAGTGGGCTCTGAACAAAAAATTATATATCTTTACTTAAAGGCCATTCCCACTTGCGCATTTTGAAGCTGCATTTTTGCGTTCACACTATGCATTTCCACCAATTGCATGCAACAGAAATGCATGCATTTTTTACTGCACGGCTTTAGAACATGTTCTAAATTCGTGCAATAAGTTGCATGCAATTCTAGTGAAAGCTAGGGAATACTGCGTTTCCAATATATAATTTTACATTGGTATCATGTGTTTGGGCAATTTCATTTTTAATATCGAAAATATATCACTTCACTTTTGTTGTTGAATGGTAAGTGTTAACATGTAATAGTAATAGACAAATATTTTTAATTTTTCAATTTTATAACTTTTACAGGTTCATTTTCGTAATATTACAAATCGTTACTATCTGTCAAGTAATTTTGTGATTGCCTAAAAATTAAATCCCTAGGTATTTTTTTCGGTTTTATTTTACTGCACATAGAATTGCATAGATGTGAATATCATTGCAATTTTTGATGCATAGGAAGTCATGCATTAAAAAATGCATACTTTTCATGCATCAAAAAATGCAGCATCAAAATGCACAAGTGGGAACTGGCCTTTAGTATTAATATACTAATTTTATAACCTATAAAATTGTATTAAGTAAATGTATCAATCTATCTCAGACATGACTTCATATTTTCAAGGCCTACTTTGACTTCGAATGTTTCTGAACACCCGTTATATCAAGGAAACAAAGCGTTAAATTTCCTCCAGCGGGCAAAGTTTGTGTGTAATTGCACAAGGGAGGAAATTTACTTTGCTCCCGTCATATACAGATTGATTCATTTCCGACACACGCCATGGAGATCTCGCTTATTATTGGATATAGAAGGTAGATTTAAATTTGGCAAATTTGCTAAATTTCGTGTTTGTTATGAACCCGAAGAGAAAATGAACCTGTGTCAAATGAATTTTTTTAAAAAAACGAATGAAGCTCAGTTTCTTATTTTACCTCTAGCATGCTTATTTGGGGTTGCAGAAGAAAGCTAAAAACACATTCTGGAGGCCACTTTTGATCTACTATCTAATGGTAAACTCGAAATTTCCATATGACGTTTTGGTTCTACCTGGCCATCATCAACCTTCTTATTTCTCATGGGCACTATATCGGATTTTGACACATGTTGACATAAGTTTTTGATATCACGCTTTAATTCACGAAGAATATATTTTAAGATTAAATAAGGTAGCCATGAATTTTCAAATTGTCAAACATTTAAATATCGTACAGTTGCGGTCGCTACAAACTCAGACACATTCTGTCAAATTAAAAAAATTCGTGATTTGTAAATTTGACTTTTATCCGGTATGGTTATGGTAGTGTCAGTTTATTGTAAGTCAGAAGCGTACACAATTATTAAAATGCCTCAATTAAACGAACCGCAAAAGTTGATAATTAGAAATAGGCTAGAGGACGGCATGAGCATTAGGCACATCGCAAATAAAATAAATGTTGATAAAAACACGATAAAAGTCAATGATATAATATTGCCCATGCCAATACTTTTTAAATAAGTACGAGGTGCATTCAAGTTCTGAGGCCTCCGATTTTTTTTCTAACTACTCACCCGAAAACTATGAAACTGGTGTTACTTCTCGACGTAATCTCCCTGCAGACGTACACATTTTTCACAACGTCGACGCCATGATTCCATGGCCGCGGCGAAGGCTTCTTTAGGAGTCTGTTTCGACCACTGGAAAATCGCTGAAGCAATAGCAGCACGGCTGGTGAATGTGCGGCAACAGACAGTGTCTTTCATTGTTGGAAACAGCCAAAAGTCACTAGGAGCCAGGTCAGGTGAGTAGGAAGCATGAGAAATCACTTCAAAGTTGTTTTCACGAAGAAACTGTTGCGTAACGTTAGCCCGATGTGGGGGTGCGTTGTCTTGGTGAAACAGCACACGCGCAGCCTTTCCCGGACGTTTTTGTTGCAGTGCAGGAAGGAACTTGTTCTTCAAAACATTTTCGTAGGATGCACCTGTCACCGTAGTGCCCTTTGGAACACAATGGGTAAGGATTACACCCTCACTGTCCCAGAACATGGACACCATAATTTTTTCAGCACTGGCGGTTACCCGAAATTTTTTTGGTGGCGGTGAATCTGTGTGCTTCCATTGAGCTGACTGGCGCTTTGTTTCTGGATTGAAAAATGGCATCCACGTCTCATCCATTGTCACAATCGACGAAAAGAAAGTCCCATTCATGCCTTGGTTGCGCGTCAACATTGCTTGGCAACATGCCACACGAGCAGCCTTGTGGTCGTCCGTCAGCATTCGTGGCACCCAGCTGGAGGACACTTTTCGTATTTTCAGGTCGCAATGCAGGATTGTGTGCACAGAACCCACGGAAATGCTAACACTGGATGCCTTCGTTAAACTGTCGCACCCACGAACGCACTTTCGACACATCCATAACTCCATCTCCACATGTCTCCTTCAACTGTCGATGAATTTCAATTGGTGTCACACCACGCAAATTCAGAAAACGAATGATTGCACGCTGTTCAAGTAAGGAAAACGTAGCCATTTTAAGTATCTAAAACAGTTCTCATTCTCGACGCTTCCGCTACAATTCCATCTGCCGTACAGTGCTGCCATCTCTGTGACGTATTGACAACGAACGCACGCTCATTTTAAAACAATGCACATGCTTCTATCTCTTTCCAGTCTGGAGAAAAAAAATCGGAGGCCTTAGAACTTGAATGCACCTCGTAATGCCTTTTGCCACCTACTTATTTTGCATTTACAGATTTAATATTTTCATCTTGCCGTGGTTTTTGGGAGCTTCCATCTTGAAAAATACTGATTTCATCAAGAAAAACAAACTCCAATGCATTTTCATTTTAAAAAGGCATATATTGTTGCAAAAACGTTATTTGTATTTGAATTTTTCCATTTTTCAATTTTTTTATTTTATACGCCACTGACTTTCTTTCAGTTAGGTGACACTTTATAAACTTCAATATTAAGACCATGTTACAAAGCCAACATTTATTATTTGTCAAACTGTCTTGAGTTTGTAGGGGCCGCAACTGTACATTACTAATAGAAAAATGTCGTACACCAACAAAGAGAAACTAGATATGCTAAGTATTTTTTATTCATCGAATCGAAATACAACAATAGCGAATACAAGTGTTATCCATGTGTAACGACAACAGCCACATCCTACCATTTATCTGGATCTTGATAGAAACTTGGTCGAGATTGGATCGTTTACCAAACCGCGTGATGTTTATATTAACAGGAATTTGAGTGAAAACCAACGGGATATTTTACAAATGGTAAATTAAAGGTGAAAGTTGCCATGAGTGACACCACCGCAATAATGATTTGCAAAACATTGATTACGAATCGTATTCGGAAGACTATTTAAAGAATCAAATCCTTCAAACCCGTTTTAGGCAAATTAAATAATTTATCAATTGAGTCATTCATGAGTGTAAAAACAATTAATAATATTCGGTAAGTGTCATAAGTGTCAGAAAGGGTCCCACACAAATTTCTCCCAATAAATTTGTTAAAACTATTAAAAATCGTTTCAAATTACGATGGAAAGTGAGTTGAGAAGATTTGGCGAGAAAAATGATGGCGAAATTGATGCAGAGATCACAAAACATGTACCCGAAAACACAAAAAGATCTCACGACTCAGTTTGGCGGCAATTTTCACAATTTTTAGAAGAGAAAGGTTATAAACTTGAAAAATGTATATCCCCTGTCGAGTTAAATACTATTTTAAAAAGTTGGGCATTTAATTTGAAAAGAAAGGAAATGACTAAAATTAGGTTTTTTTCATTGGTTAATGAACATTAACATGATACATCACGTCAGAATATTTTTTTTTATTTAGCATTTTAGATTTAAAATTGCCCGGAAGGTTCAATTCGAAAATGGATAAAACTTATTTAAACGAGTTCTAACTAATTGTTAATGCTTTTAGTGACTCTGTTAGACAAATAGATTAAATTCCGATTCATAATTTGTTAAATACTACATAATTAGTAATAAGTTATGTCTTTATTACGCTAAGAATGGGTAATTTTAGGCTCATTAAGTAATAACCCTATTTGTTTCGTCATAAAACGAAATTTATTATATTGTATATATGTTAAATATAAGTAAATCTAGGATAAAGAATTCAACTATAAAATTTCTAATTTTAGAAATTTCCAACGTTAAATTTCAAATTTAAATCACTGTATAAACAAGATTTTATTATCATATTCAAATTATAAAACTTTCTCTAGATTCTAAGAAGCAGCATCTTTTATATTTGCATATTTATTTATTACTTTATACATTAGACCGCTTGTTTATTACTTAGTTTTATTAGTGAACAAAGTGTTTAATCGGGCCATCCATTCTTACGATCACGTTTCTCAAATAGGCGTCAATAAATTACATTACTGAACAATGGAATTTATTCGAAACTATATACATACTTAAATTTACAATTAATTCTTAATTACTAATAATATTTTAAGATTGTAAACCCTGGTATTGTTGCCAGTAGGTACGGTTTACCAAGAAATTTCCCCCATTTATGACGTCAACCAATACACTGTACAATTAACACGCGGATTTAATTATGTAATAGTTTGTTGGGATAGTGGTGGATTTTTACCTACTTGCGAAACAGCACAGAACAGCTTCATCTACAATATCAGTCAGTCTTACACTAGCAATAAGAGAGTCAACAGTGTTACCTTAACAGTACAGAACAGTATCAATCAGTCTTACACCAGCAATAAAGGACCATTAACAGCCACACAACACCAGACTGAATTAACAGTAAAGACCTAAGTTTTTTTATTGTATATTTAAGTGTTTTTTTTTGTCAAATAAATAAAATATTAAAAAAACACACCAAGTTTCAATAGAACTGCCACCAAACAAAATAAATAACCAGTTTATACGGAAGTTACGCCCCGTGAGCGATGGGTCAAGAAAACAATTTATACACTATTAATATACGGGTTGTTAAATTTGTTTCTAATGAAATATAAATATATCGAAAGTTCTCAAGGTAGAAAATAGCTGGACAAGAAATTCAGGGAATTTATTTTTTGGGGGGAGGGGGCATTACTTCCCCCTCCCAAAAAAATTAATTCCCAATTGAAATTTGAGGTTATGGCATTAAGCTGGGTATGGTGAAACAGTTTGTGAAGGATTCAAATATCTGCGTACAATTTTCCTATTATTGTCAGACGCTAAACCGAAAGAAGGAATTTTTGTTGGCTCCAATATAAGAAAATTAATGAAGGATGAATAATTCTATGAAAAACTCAGCCGAATTGAGTTAGAAGCATGGAAATCTTTTAAGGAGGTGGTGAGAAATTTCTTAGGGAACAATAAAAACCCCAATTATAAATAAATAGTGCCGAATATCATTGAAAATCTTAGCTTAATGAGCTGTTCTATGAGCATTAAACTTAATTTCCTGTATTTGCACGTTGACTATTTTCCGGAAAATTTAGGAGCCGTTACTGAAGAACAAGGTGAAAGATTTCACCAAGATCAGAAAGATATGGCAAAGAGGTATCGAGGAAGGTGGGAATAAAAATATAGTGGCGGATTATTGTCGGCTGCTGAGGCGAGATGAGAAAAACCGAAAATTTAATAGAAAATCTCAAAATAGAAAAGTTTTTAAGTTATAGAATTAAGTACTTTTTGAATATATATTTTCTTTCAAGTAAAGATGTATTTTTTGCAATTTTCTTTCTATGTCTATTCTAAAAAATCTGGACGTGATGAAGAAAACCCGAATACATATTCGTATTCAGCGCGTCAAAATACTTCAGAATCAATCATCGAATTCAAAAGTGGACGTTATAAGTCCAAATTTGCAGGCCTGTGTTATTGGTCCTTTAGCAAGCACTGTTATAAGTACAAGTGTGTTGATTATGAACGGGATTATATCGAAAAATTAAAAAAAAAAACTTAACTAATTTGTTTGATTTCAAGTCTGACTTCCAGTCAAATCACTTTGGTAATAAGATTAACTAAAAATAACTATTAAATATTACCAAATTCATTATTTAAGATTCCTTAAACATTGTTCTATTACTAATCACTAATTTTTCTTTTTTTAATTTCCGCAGCTTATTTTGTGGGTCTAAAAACAAAAACTCTATGTTCTCTAGAGGGACCTTCATATCGTCACTTTGTAATTGCAAAGACGATAGTAAAGCACTGGACAACTGCATGATAAGAATAGCCATAGATAAGACGCTGAATATGAACAAAAATAAACATGATATTAACGCAAACATTAACGAGAAAAGGGAGAAAAAAAACAAACCAGTCGGTAAGTTTTATGTAATCAAATATGTTAGATAAAAAGTGGGCAATCGCGGACAAAAGAAATGTCCAGTCTAGAGCTCAGAATAATATTGTGGCTAATTACAGTGTCGAAATTTGCAATGCAAATTGTTTCTAGATAGATATGGCATGTCCGTGAATGTTCAGCTAATTGTAACAATTACGTTATTGTGCAGAACAATTTTTTATCATTAAATTAAAATAATTGTAATTTTCATACAAAACTCAAAGATAAACTGATTTATTAAAAAAAAAAGCAAACAAAAGTAAAACAAACCTCTATTTCTGGAATGTACGAGGGATGTTTCCAAAGTTCTGGAAATTGTGTTCTAATTAAATTACAGGCGATGCTATTGGTGATAGATAAGTCTTGACATGTTCAGGCTGATTCAGGTGTCCGACCGATATTGACGCATTTTCGCAGCACTGTTGTGTAACCATGGAAGATGCAGCTAAATCTCAAAGAGCAATAATTTTTTTTATGAACAGTGTGTAAAAACTTCAGAAATTATTAAACGTCTGCAAGGAATGTTTGGTAAGTCTGCAGAACCTAAAAGTACTGTATATCGGTGGATCGACCGTTTTAAAAGTGGTAGAACATCATTAGAAGACGATCCACGCAGTGGTCGCTGAGCACGTCGGTAAATGAAAGAAACATTATTGCCGTGGAGAACCTACTGAAAGAAGACAGACGAATGACAATTTCTCAAATTAATATGCGCCAATTTTTTGACAATCGCTTGATTAGCCTGAATAGCAATCACGAATTTCTCCAAGATCTTGCGATATTACTGCATGCAATTTCTTATTATGACCTATTTTAAAAAATTCTATTTTCAACGTAAAAATTCCAGATCTGTCACACCTTCAGGTCCAAATTACACAACAAATGAATGAAATTAATGAAATCAATGAATATCATAATATGTTAACCAATTTTCTAGTTTATAAATAAATACCTATTGTGTTACAATATAAACGTTTTATTTCGTTAAATGACATTTGACTTTTGAATGAACAAAATTTATAAATTGACGATCTCATGTATGTTGATTTTACAAATGCTTAAGTTAGAAAATACCTTTTTCGTGAAAAACCTACTTCGACTCCAGATTTATTTGATCGCTCGTTAAAATCTAGACTACAAGGATAGAAACTATTAGCTTCAGACAAAGAAAAACATTTTAACCTTGTCAAAAACTTTAAAAATGTACAAAATACTTACCACAACTCATATTCGTATACTAAATATGTATTTTGACAACTGAGTTGTCATCATTAGAGAATGTTAAGGCGGCTTTACACGGTCAAATAAATTCATGAATTTTGTAACCTTGAATTTATTGCAACGTGTAATACACAAAATTGTCGTGAATTTCTTGACGACAATAAATTCATGAAGAAATTTACAAATTAGAACAAGCTCTACTATTAGACTAATAGATTAAATTCCGATTCATAATTTGTTAAATACTAAATAAGTAGTAATAAGTAATGTCTTTATTACGCTAAGAAAGGGTAATTTTCGGCTCATTATGTAATGAGTCTATTTGTTTCGTCATAAAGCGAAATTTATTATATTGTATATATGTTAAATATAAGTAAATCTAGGATAAAGAATTCAACTATAACATTTCCAATTTTATCAATTTTCAATGATAAATTTCAAATTTAAACCACCGTATAAACAAAATTTTATTATCATATTCAAATTGTAAAACTTTCTCTAGATTCTAAGAAGGAGCATCTTTTATATTTGCAAATTTATTTATTACTTTATACATTAGACCGCTTGTTTATTACTTAGCTTTATTAGTGAAGTGTTTAACTGGCCATCCATTCTTACGATCACGTTTCTTAATTGGTGTCAATAAATTCCATTACTAAGCAATGGAATTTATTCGGAACTATATACTTAAATTTACAACTAATTAATTACTAATAATATTTTAAGATTGTAAATCCTGGTATTCTTGCCAGTAGGTACGGTTTACTAGGAAATTTCTCCCATTTATGACCTCAACCAATATAATGATATAATATAATAGTTGTGTTATCATAAGAATTGGAGGTTATATAGGTACTAGTGGATATCGTTATAAAATAGAAAATAGATGAAGTGAAGATAGTAAAAGCTTATAATAATTAGTCATCATTTTCAGTGTACAAAAATGAACATACGTTTGACATAACCTACTCAACTTCTGAGTACAAACACAAACAGGTTGGTAGTAGAAAAAGTCACTATTTTATGGTTGGCATTAACTGGTTAGCTTCAATAAAATATTTGATTGTGTAATACAAGAATGGATTTTCAATATATTTCAAATAGCAGTGTTGAACATGAGGTAGTCGTAAAGTGTTTCGTAATTTTTGTTAGGTTTACTTTGCGTCATGTTCTACACTGTTATTTAGTCCCACTGAAAATGCCAACTTTGTTGTTGAAATACGTATTTGCGATACGAATATTAATTGTGGTAAGTAGTTTTATGCCTTTTTTAAAGTTTTTTCCTCAGCCACAGTTTCCAATGAAAGATTTTTCGTTAATCTTGTAGACTAGTTTGAACTGTCAAACACATTTAAAAAAAGCACATAATAATTCTAGGTTGATTAGTCACGGTTAATTCTGTTCTCGTTTGGTGCACTTTTGAATTACGACATTATTACGGAAAAAAACAAATTTACAAATGATATCGTAAAAATAATCTTTATAGCGTAATACATAGTATTATTATAGAATTAGTAGATATATATACTTCAAATAAATATGCCCCCCTATGTATTTAAACGATATGATTATCTAATGTAAATATTAAAAGCGTTTCCTCGAATTCACAAGTGTATTTGTTGATAGTAATGAACTTCTAATTAAGAAAATAATTTAGGGAGTTACAACATTATTTGCAATTGCACTAACTAGATATGTTTTCAAATGTAAATATGTATTACATATTCTTAGAAAACTCACAAGTGTATTTCCGGTTAAAAAATACTTTTTCTATATAAATGTATAATTGTTCTTTTTAATACGAAAATTCACCTTAAAAGTAGCCTTTTATTAAAGAACACTAATTAACTAAGATTATTACACATAGAAAATTAATTCAATTTTGGTATATTTGATATATCGCTTATGAGGTGGAGGTGGTGTAGGAGATGTGAAAAACAGGAGGAAACTAGTCTTCATGTAATATGCACGTGTGAGGTACTGAAGGAACTCAGACAGAAATATTTCGGGAGAGATCTATTGGATCCTTCGAGTGTACTCAAACTTCCCCTGAGGAGGATAGTGGCTTTTATCGAGGACACAAGACTAACAAAGTGGAATTGAGAGATCTATTGGGGATAGTACAAAGAGCAGTGTGCTTCAAGAAGAAGAAGAGGTGGAGCTATAAAATAACGAGACAGATGCTACTGCAGATGAACTACGTTTGATCTGCAGTTGTATAGCAGGCCTTTGCTTGTAGGAGGGCTGATCCCTTTGTTCCACCCCTGACCCATTTATAAACCAAGACGATTATTTATCTTTACGTCGCATTGTAACCGGCTATGTACAGACTAACGCTAGAAACTTACAAGTCTGAACCTGTGAAAGCGTGCCTACAGTAGACGCCCGATATCGTGAGAGTCACATATCAGTATCAAAATCGTGTCGAGCAACGAGCGGTGATTAAATACTTATGTTTAAAAGAGATGACCCCCAACTCAAATTTATTAAGATTTATTGGATTTAGTGTGGTGAGTTTCAATTTGGTAGATGGTCGTGTACAGATGAACATGCAGGTGGAGCGCCTATAAGTCACTACCCAAGAAACTTTTCAAAAGGTCTAGGATCTCGTGTTACAAGATTGACGTGTGACTATTGGACAAATAGTTGAAGATACTGGTCTCTCATACAATGTCGTATATAATATAATTACAGCCGAATTGAACATGAAAAAAGTGACAAGGAAAATTTTCTTGCAATATTAGTGACAATTGACGAGTCCTGGATCCATTATTGTGATGTAGAGACCAAAATACAAAGTAAGGAGTGGACATATCGAGTTTCACCACCGCCGAAAAAATTCAAGAAGCAACCTTCAGCAGGTAAGGTCATGCTATTCGTATTTTGGGATGCTGAAGGCGTAATTTTAGTAGATTTTCTGCGGAAGGAGGCCACAATTACAGATGCTTATTATGCCAATTTAATTCCCAAATTACGTGACTTTATAAAAGAAAAACATCGGGCGAAGTTGCCCAAAGGTGTTCTCTTGCATCGGGATAACGCACCCAGTCACAGGTCCACCATAGCTGCGGCATTGCAACAGCTCAAGCAAGCTTCGAATTAGGCATCCGCCATAGTTGCCAGATTAGGTCACCAGTGATTACCGACTGTTTCCTAAACTTATGATCCGATCTGACCGTCGGTTAACGTAACGAAAATTCTTACAATTGAGCAAAAAGAAGCTCGTGTAAATATATGTGCTGATATTTTTTTAGGTGCCATTGAAAATGGCCTAAACGTCTTGGAAAGAGGGATAACGTGATGAATCTTGGTTTTTTACCTATGATCCAGAAACCAAGCGTCAATCAATGCATTGGAAGAGCCTAACTTCACCGAGAGCTAAAAAAGAGCAAATGAGCAAATCAAAATTCAAAGCTATGATTGTTTTTTTCGATATCCATGGGATTATGTACTTTAACTGGGTTCCTGAAGAGCAAACTGTTAATCAGCACCATAACAATGCAAGTTCGCACACAGTTCAAAAGACAATTGAATTTTTGGAGCAGCTAAATATCAAATTATTAGATCATCCTCCGTATAGCCCCGACCTAAGTCCCAACGATTTTTTTTACGTTCCCAAAGATCAAGAATGGAATGCATGGTCGACGATTAGGGCTATATGCAACACTAAAGACATATCTCGTATAAGCTATAAAGTCTATAAGTGACAGTATCAATATATGCATTTGTCCCGTTTACGCAAACTAAAAGACTCTGACTTTATGCTAATAAGAGTTGTACGGGTTTTATATGTTACGCAGTGTACCTGACGAAGCCCTTGTGCTAGCGAAACAATTGTGGTTTTTCGAACAAATATTTAATAAAGTAAATATTTTAACTATTTATTAATTTTATTTCTATTTTAAATATATTTTGCTTTCATGGTAAAAATTATATGTAATATATTTGAGGAAGACCCGCTTTTCAAAAGAAATACCGAAATAATATTACAAATACATATAGGTACCTTTGAGAAATTATAAAAATTACTTGCGTATTTGTTTCGATAACTTCTGCATAATAATTACGAAGAATTAATATAATCCCCTAAATAAATTTATTCATTTTTGTAGAAATTAGAAAAGAAGAAGTTTTAGCTATAAGAAATAGATTTCCAACCAAAATACCTGTAAGTAATTCCTTTAAAATCTAATTACACACAACTTATTTTTTTCTTTTTTAATACGCAGATAATAGTGCAGAGATTTAGTAAAGAAACAAGCTTACCACATCTAGACAAAACAAAATTTTTAGTACCACAAGAACTTACAATGTCGCAGTTTCTTACAATAATCAGGTAATTACATATAATTAATTGTTCAATAAAAATATCTTCAAAATCATTCTATTACAGGAATCGTACCAGAATAAAGTCAAACCAATCACTCTATCTACTAATAAATAACAAATCATTAGTGAGTCTTTCGCTAACATTTGCTGAAGTTTACAGTGAACATGCTGGAGCTGATGGATTTCTCTATATAACATATGCAAGTCAGGAAACTTTTGGAAGTTGTCTTGATCAAAATGTGACACCAAAAAATAACTGTAGAACATTATATAAAAATAATCCCAGACTCTTATCGAAATAGGCTTAAAGTTTTTGATATTATAAGTAGGACTTTTCAATTGATATTACTGCAATTCAAACTTCAAGTAATTGCAAGATCTGGCGGTTTACTATAGTGCAATATTGTGATAAATATTCATTATACATGTTTTTTTTTCTTTGTTTTATGTTTAAATGTTTTGTGTTTTTGATCATGTTTATTTGATAACTTGTCTGATTTTGTAAACATCTTTCTGCATGATGTATTGATATAAATATAAAATACATTTTTACATAATATTTGTAATTAATTTTATTTCCCTAGTGTCCAAACTGGGTCAGTAGACCAACAAAATACAGGAGTACTTGACCTATATAATTTTTCAACTTTTGCAAATAACAGTCTAAAAACCGGCACAAATTGATAAGTAATTTGTAATAGATAGGAACGATAAAGTATCGGAAATAACTTACCGATTTATAAAAAAAATGGATTTAGTATAGACTAAACTTTCACACACTGTAAACACAATATTTTAAAAATAATAATTACCTTTTCTTGAGAACTATTCTCTGAAACTACAAATGCCATAGAGCGAATTAATATCTAATGTTTACCGAAGCCGTTAGTTGATTGTGTTGGTTTAATGGTTGCATAAGCATCAGGTGACAGGTTTGTATTATAGGAACGTGAAGAAAATAAGATGTGTTTTTATAAGATTGCTTATATAACATTGAAACCCAAATAAATTTAATATACATCTAGTCATAAATTTAAATCGTAACAAAAAGATTCTTCAAAAATATATCAAATAAATTAATGCTTAAATATTTAATTTCAAAAAGAAAACGTTCATAAATGGAAAAGTTATATGAAAGCATGAAGTTGTGGAACGAAGTTCTTATATGATTATTATTTGTGTTATCATTCCATATGACAGTTTTTATAACCTCAAATTTTATTAATAATTATTAATTAAACGTTAATATAACGTAAACATAGTATTTTTATTACATATTTGTAGTTATGTAAAAGACTTTTAATAAAATTTTATAGTTTTTTTAATATACCATTTCAAAAAAAATGCCAACGATACCAAATAAATAAGAAAACAAAATGAGATTTCCTCCAGTTAAAGTCATTACCACAGCTGTTTCCAAAGCGGCAAGTACTAATTTTAATTTAGCCGTGCAGGAAACACCTAAATATATAAATGCATTTAAAGAAGAAGTAGTTTATAAAAAAATTAATGATATAAATAAATGGTATACAAAAATTATAGGTTTAGATGAAGTTAAATTATATCAAGACAGGGTATTTGATTTGCAGGTATTAGAATGTTTTCTATACATTCTTTTTAATTTATTAATTTTAAAGGTTTTTTTTTTTAGCAAAGATTACTGAATGCTCAAGAAAGACGAAGAGAAATCGGAACTACTTTAAGTGATATTAGAAAGAAATCTAATCAATTACAAGATCAGATACATAAAGTAAAAAGACAGGATGACCTAGAGAGGTTTTTAGATTTAATGAAAGAAGAAACAGAGGTATTTCTTAAATGTTAATTATAAAACGAAATATTCTGCTAAATTAAATTTATTTAAAGATACTAAAACAGGAAAAGGAAGTAACAGAAATATTCACGAACTGCGATAGAGAAGAACGTGAAATTTTTACAGCATTCACAAATGCCATAAGGGATTCGCATGAAAAACAACGAGCGCAGCTTGAATATACAAAGTATTTTGGCTTGGTTTTAAGCATAGCAGGTTCCTTTTTAGCATTCACATATTCCTCACTCCGAAAGAATGATTTAAAAAATTTTATTGAACAGCACATACAAGAAGTCGCAGCAAATCCTGAAAAAGTAGTGGCGGTATTGTCTACACCATTGCTCAAAAATGTGGAGGAGAACCAAAAGAAAAATGAAGCGATAATGGACACAATTATGAATAATCATCGTCAATTAATGTATGCTATTAACAAACAAAGAAATTCTCCATCTCAAGAAGTGCAAGCAGTAAAAGTTGTAGACTTAAATGAGATGCCAGATGGAGAGAAGATACTTTGGTTTAGTGTTCTTTCGTTGGTTGGATTAATGATATTAAAAAAGTTTTTTAACTAAGAGAAAATTGTGTACATAATGTATTTTTTGCATTTACATTACTAAGTAATATGTATTTATTGATGCATTTATATTTCTAAGATTAAATTAATTTATCGTTACTGTATCTCTTACTTCTTGAACACAAATATAATCTAAAACATATTAACATTTGTATTTATTTCAATTGTAATAATTAGTTTTCTATTGAAGTAACCTCTATTATTACTGAAGCATTATTTTCACAAAAACTTCATTGTAATGTTGAGTTGACATGAAATGGATACTGAAAACCCAAAGGAATTAATTATGAATTATTAATAATTTTCATTGTACGTGTTATTATATTTATGTACTATTTTCATGATAAGTTGTCATTATTGGAAGCAATATTTATTATTTATAAATTCCTTTGTGTCTACTTCTGTATAAAATGGAAGAATTATTTTTACCGAGTATTGATTCAAAACGATGTTTCTGACGGTGCGTCAGTACTTTTTGAACACATCTTTCCATGGATTTAGATTTTTAGCTGAACCAAATTTACACTGGATAGAAAAGTATGTACCTATTTGACTTTTTACAATCTACCAAAAGAAAATTTATTGATTTTCGTATTAAAAACATTTCCATTAAAAATACCACAGAGTTTAATGGTAGTTTTCACTCTTCAAGCTGTGTTTGCTGCTTTACCAATTGCATTCTTTCACTATCCGTTAAAATTAATAAAATTTAATTTTTTCGAGGATTTTTTGGTTGATATGCTGTATATTGAGTTGGTACGCATCCGGCTTGCTTATCATGGCAAATTGGGATGATTTTCAACATAATGCAATAAGTTTTGTCGTCGAAACGAATTATTTAGACTGGAATACTACTTTTCCTTCGGTAATAATTTGCGAAACGGACAATTCGAAAAAAATCGGCGAAGTGACAGACAGGTTTGAAATATTAATAATTCTAATACCCCTAGAACGTTCTGCGTAAATTTTTATTTTGAAGGATATATGGCGATCCTCACGATTACAACATTGATGAAATCATTAAGGAACTGGTGTACTTTAGGGGATTGTCTTTTTATACTTTACAAATGTGTGGTCCGGATGCTCCTCCTAGCCCCGACTGCATAACGAAAAATTTCTCAGTATATAGCGATTTGGTGCGGGGTACTTGTGAAGAAATTATGCGTAATTGTATATGGAATAATCAATCTTTTGATTGTTGTAAATATTTTGTACCTATGGATACGGAGATTGGCACTTGTTATGGTATAAATTCCAAACAAGCTAGGTACCAAAATGATCATTTTAATAAACTATTTACATGTATTTATTGTTGATTACCATATTCCAAGTGACTTCGGATGTGGCCCTCGCCAAAAGTTAGACGCAGTTTTTAATATTAGAAATCCAGATTTAATAACACTTCGGCAATTGTGTATGGGGACAATACCTCAAAATCTAGCTGCAAAATACGCTAAAATAAAAGAATATTTCAAGTATACACCTATAACCAGTTGCAATGTAGAGAGGACGTTTTCTATCTACAAGAATGTATTTTATTCATAGAGAACAAATTTTACAGAAGAGAACCTTCAGAAAGTATTGCTAGTTAATATTACTAGGTACTCATTTACTCAACTTGAACTACAAAACGAACAAATAAAAATTTATGTCGTATTTGATAGATCACCACCCGTTTGTTTTCCAATTATATAAATAAAATTAAAAATACTTTAAAAATGCAAATTTTCGTGGACGATGAATTATCGGCCTCTCGTGTCCGGTCCCTATTTATGACCTATAGTCTAACCACAATCAGTATAAATAAACCTAATCAATAGATTCGGTGATAAAAAAACTTTAAAAGGCAAGTTGCACGTGAGATAGATAGTAATTAATTCATTATAACGCTAAGAAATAAATAATTAAATTTCTAGTTTCAAAAATTCTTTATTGTAAATACCACTACAATATTGTTTCGCCATACAATGGCTTCATCAGGTGGATGAAATACTGAATATGTACAATACAAGTTTGAATATTTATGTGAAAATTATTGGGGAAAATGGTGGTGGAAAAATTTGTACAATCTTAAATTTAGTAGAGGGGAGTTGTTTAAATCTAGTTGGTCATTTAAAGCTAATCCTAAACTATTATATCTATTAATTTCTAAGTTTTCTAACAGGTTAAGTTTTTTACTTTTTTCTTGAATGTGTAAAATTTTGAAATCTATATTAAATCTATGATTGATATCTATACAATGACTTGCGAAAGTTGAATCTGTTTTCTTTTCTTTATGGCTTCTCTCGTGTTCTTTCATCCTAATTTTGAATGTCCTCCCCGTTTGTCCTATGTATACCTTATTACAATCTTCGCATGTTAACTTATATACACCAGAGTTTGATTCTTTGTCTATTTTATCTTTGTTGTTTTTAATAATGTTCTGTATAGTATTGTCTGTTTTAAATGATATATGTTCGTTATTAAGTTCTTTAATGAAAGTACCAATTTTTTCCGAAATTTTTCCTAATTAAGTGATTGAATTATAAGAATTAATTATTTTGTATTTTAATTTTGGATAAATTAAGGAAAGGTTTTTAGATTTTTGTTGGCTATTTAGGATGTTATTGACAATATTTATAGAGTAACCATTGCTTAATGCTATTGTGTATATTCTATTTAGTTCAAGGTCGAAATTACTTTTACTCATAGGTAGACGAATTAATCTTTATACCATTGATTGGTATGCTGATAATTTGTGTGTTATAGGATGAAAAGAATTAGCGTGTATTGTGGTATCTGTATGTTTTGGTTTATGGTATATAGCGAACTCGTGTTTATTAGTTTTGTGCAGGCGCGGCTCGTGATGACGTATTTTGGTTTGCAGTACAATGATCCGAGTGCTTCGTGTATTCTCGTGTACTAACTGTAACGTTTGCTTAGTAAACACCGAAAACACACGAGGCACTCGTATCATTGTACTGCAAACCAAAATACGTCATCACGAGCCGCGCCTGGTTTTGTGTGATATGGTTAAATCTAGAAAATTAATGCTTTTATTTATTTCTGTTTCTATAGTAAAATTTATTTTGGGGTGAATAGTGTTGATATAATTATGTAAAGTTTTTAATTGTCTATCTGAACCGTTAAAGCAAATTAATATGTCATCAACATACCTAAACCAATATACACAATTACCAAACAAGGGATGTGTACTAATTATAGTTTCTAAATTATTCATGAAAATTTCCGCTAATAAGGGGCTTAGTAGGTTTGCCATTGCTAGACCCTCTGTTTGATTATAAAATTTCTTTTTAAATTGAAAATAATTTTGTTCCAGGCACGTTTCTAAGACCTGTAAAATTTCGGTCTTTGTGACAATGTTCGTGTTTCTACGTTCTAGTTGTAAAGTAATTAAATCTATTACCTCTTGGGGGTGGGATACTAGCGAACAAATTCGAGACATCAAAAGAAATGAGTTTACATTTGTTTGGTAATTGCAAGTTTGAAATGTTGTTAATTAATTCCTGGGAATTTTTAACGGAGAACTTTTTTTGAATTTGATTTGAATTTAGTGTGTGTAAGAATTAAATCTATTAAGTGTTTGGACACATTTCTACAAGGTGCTTTTACGTACGATACTACTGGTCGTATAGGTGTATTGTCTTTATGTAGTTTAATTAAACCGTATAATTTGGGCTATATACCATAAACCAACACATACAGATAACTAATTCTTTTCATCCTATAACACACAAATTATCAGCATACCAATCAATGGTATATAGATTAATTCATGTACCTATGAGTAAAAGTAATTTCGACCTTGAACTAAATAGAATATACACAATAGCATTAAACAATGGTTACTCTATAAATATTGTCAATAACATCCTAAATAGCCAACAAAAATCTAAAACCCTTTCCTTAGTTTATCCAAAATTAAAATACAAAATAATTAATTCTTATAATTCAATCACTTACTTAGGAAAAATTTCGGAAAAAATTGGTACTTTCATTAAAAAACTTAATAATGAACATATATCATTTAAAACAGACAATACTATACAGAACATTATTAAAAACAACAAAGATAAAATAGACAAAGAATCAAACTCTGGTGTATATAAGTTAACATGCGAAGATTGTAATAAGGTATACATAGGACAAACGGGGAGAACATTCAAAATTAGAATGAAAGAACACGAGAGAAGCCATAAAGAAAAGAAAACAGATTCAACTTTCGCAAGTCATTGTATAGATACCAATCATAGATTTAATATAGATTTCAAAATTTTACACATTCAAGAAAAAAGTAAAAAACTTAACCTGTTAGAAAACTTAGAAATTAATAGATATAAAGTTTAGGATTAGCTTTAAATGACCAACTAGATTTAAACAACTCCCCTCTACTAAATTTAAGATTGTAAAAATTTTTCCACCACCATTTCCCCAATAATTTTCACATAAATATTCAAACTTGTATTGTACATATTCAGTATTTCATCCACCTGATGAAGCCATTGTATGGCGAAACAATATTGTAGTGGTATTTACAATAAAAGAATTTTTGAAACTAGAAGTTTAATTACTTATTTCTTAGCGGTGTAAACTAATATAGTCGGCTTATTTAAAAAGTAAAACAGTCTGATTTTATTAGGTTCTGTAGCACATGTTTAAGAGAGAAAGAGAACATGCGCAGGGGACATGCACGTATTACGGTTTTATTTCAAAAGATCAAAAGTGCCGACAAGAGGTGAAACTGCTTGGTAAAGTTTATACTGGGGTCCGTTTAATTTTCTCATTACTTTCTCGATCAAATCTTTCTATCCTTAACGCATTTCCAGTATTTTATTCATTTTTATCAAATTAAAAAAATCTTGCGTTTAATATTTAAACGTAATATTGTTTAAATATTTCGATAAATTTCTGATAATTGTTTTAAAAAAAGTTTAAATTATATATTTTAACATTATTTCACATTAATATAAAAAAAGCACCACAAAAGTAGCTTCTAACCTAAAATGCATATGTTATGATTAAGATTGTTTTAGGAATTCTAATACACCCAAATTACTCATGATTTCTAACAAAAATACGGGCCCAGGAACTTTATATTTTGAATTATTTGGTAATGCAAATGTAATCCTAATTTTACTAATCAAGCTTCTCTTTCAAACTAATGGATTAACCATTAATTTTTTAGATTTACATTATAGGAGAGCAAGAAGTGCCGTCTTTAACAACATTACAGACTGATATTTTGCAAATTACACCTCATATTCACTATCGCAGATTAATAGCCATAAATGAAATAGACAATGAAGCAGAGGTTTGTTTTAAAAAATGCTTATTTTTAATTTCCGTTATAAAAAAGACCAGATATTTGTTAACAGTTATGTTTATCATTTATCAATAAATACATCTATAATTTATTTTTGGGGTTACAAAAAGTTTATTGCGTAATGAGTGAAAATATGTTGTTTTAAAATTGAAATTCGTTTAAACTTCCAATTTCTGCAAAATCGCGTTAATTGACTTTTTCTTCGTGTTGAAAATTATGTATTTCTTTTCTATTATGAATTTAATAGATGTGTAATATTGACTTCCAACTTAATATTTCCTTAACTTTACATTAATTTATAGATACAGGATATAAGTATTGCACAAAGAAATTGTAGATTTATGGACGAAGCATGGGATATAAATGTTTATAGATATTACAGCTATAGCAGTTGCTGTGTACAATGCAGAAAACTGGCACAACTTAAAACTTGTGGATGCGTACATCATTTAATACCTAATACGCGTAAGTCCAAATACATTCTGCTATTTCCAACACATCCCTTCAATAACTGCAATTCTCATATTCATTCTACAAATATATTTTGTTAGGACTGAATTGCTTAAATGAAGATTGGTGTATTTTTAATAGGGTACAATTCACTAAAGATTAACCAATAAATTTTCGACTAAATTATCGACTCTATGTCACTATTTGGTATGCCTTTACTATTTGTGTTGGACAAAGATGCAAATATATGAGGTTTGTCTTCCGTCTTAACCAAATATGCTCAAAATTATACATTTTTATTTTTGAAACAGAATAATAAAATATCTGTTTTTTTTTTATTACTTCACGGATGTGTCTTGACTAATACGGTAATCTCATACAATGAATTTATCATAAGTAAAAACACAAGAGCTTTTTTTTTATGGGATAAATTTCTCTTTGTAACGAAATTATTTTGCCAATCAGTAATTTGACGAGAAAAACTTATATGAAAAAATCGCGAGACCGAAAGGTCGAGCGATTTTTTCTAATGTAAGTTTTTCGAGCAAAATTACTGATTGGAAAAATTTTGAGTTAAAAAGAAAGTTATCCGTGAAAGAAAAGCTCGAGTGTCTTTTGGCAAGATAAATTAACGATATGAATCAAATTCTTTAAATTGTCTCCATATTGACGATCTTGTATTTCTTGTGGATTGTGGTATTTTCTCTAGTTGAAATTTCCCCAAATACATTTTACGTTCAACGATACTTAATAGTTATTATAACTGACAGCTGCCAAAATAAATTAAGTGATGCGGGGCTACTAGATAAGTAATACAATTTTGAGGAAGAAGCATTTTTATCAGTGATAAAAAGCTATGTAGCTTTTTATCGCTGTCAAAGTGACAAAAATGTCACCATCAAATGGGTATTTTTATAACGAGCGATCAAGATAATTTGTAATCGAGTCAACCTTGAATCCGAAATCGTGTGTATTTACTTGAACTGCACTTACATTACAAACGTCAAATAAAATGTCAGTTGACAGCAAAAATAACAACAGTTAATGTAAACTATGCAACTGAGGACGAATGTATTTACGACATACAATTTCGGTTTCAAGGTTGACTCGATTAGAAATTATCTTGATTGCTCTTTATAGGAGTTAATTTATCAGTTTAAAAAATTCATATTCATAATCTTGTCTAATATCTACGAATCTCAGATTTTTCTAAATCGACTTGTTAAATTTTTCTGTAAATATTTCTGTTGAAAGTTCTTCAAAGTTTAGTTTATAGAGTCAATTTGTGATTGACTTCTAACGGTTACACGCAATAAAGTTTATAGCCGCTAATTTGACTACATACTCATAGTTGATATTTTAACTTGGCAAACGTCCAAATTACTATCGTCCTTATTATCTTTATTCAAATAATTTTACTAGACAAGGTAGGTTTTATCGTGAATAATGCCTTACGATTATTTCTGCTATTCTAATCCTATTTTAACAATTTACATTAACATTTATATATAATATTTTTATCAATAAATTATGTAAATTTAACATCTTTTGGAATCACAAATCCCGACAAACACGAATGTCAATTCTGAGAATTCTCGTTTCAATATTGTTATTTATTTAAAAAGACGGGCTTTAAGTTGACTTTGCAGTACCAGTTTGGTCCGCAATAATACCGATTCAAAAATTATCTGTCAACGGTGGCCAGGGAGTGGAAAACGTTTGTGTTAATTTATATCATACTTTTGAGAAAATTCCGATAAAATTCTCAGGTTCAGTGTCATGCTGACGTTAAAATTTGTCAATATATTAATCTTAATGTCAGTATGACACTCCTGAAAATTTTATCAGAATTTTCTCAAAAGGATTATAACGGGTGTTCAGAAACATTCGAAGTCAAAGTAGTCCTTGATAATATGAAGTCATGTCTGAGATAGATTGATACATTTACTTAATACAATTTTATAGGTTATCAAATTAGTATCTTCGATATTAGATTCTGACAATTTTTGACAGACAACAGTTGACATTTAATAATTATTACAAATCAGATACTTAAGTAAAGATATACGATTTTTTGTTCAGAGCCCACTTGACTTAGAATGTTTCTGAACACCCGTTATAAATTAAGATAGACGTTTTTCACTCAATCGCCGCCGTTGACCAGGATAATTTTTGATTGACGCATCGGTAAACATTGGTGATTTCTACTTTGATAAACTTATTTTTTTTCAATTACATACGTCACTTCGATCTTGTTATTAGAATGTAATCTTTTTTCTTTGTATTAATGCACAAAAAGCTTTTCAGCGTACGATTTACAATGCACAATAGACGGTTTGGACTGTTTAAACGACAATTATAACAATTTGGCAGTTTTGAAAGCGCAATGGTCAAACAGAAGCGGTTTAGTTTGCGAATGCTTGCCGAGCTGTACAGAATTAGAAATGGAATTAATACGAGACATGAAAACCGGGTGAATACTATTTTAAAGTCAAATAATAAAATTTTATTATGTAAAATTACTCTTTTGTAGAATAGCAGAAGACTACGCCATTGTGGAAGTAGCTTTAGATAGATTGCCAAGCGAACGGTTTAAACGGAATGTTATAAAAGGAAAATTAGATTTAGTCGGTGAGTTTTTTTTTTAATTTTCAAACGTATTCTAATAGTAAATACCACTCAAAAGCAATGATTCGGAATAAATACCTGCGGTAGTTCATTTATGAGGTTGTTACTGCACTAAAGAAGACATTTTCTTGATTTGAATTACGATGAATATTCGTTTGTTTTACATATTGTCCAAAACCAAAATATTTTCAAAATTCGAATTTCAGATCATTTTTAGTAAATTTTCCTCTTTGTAAGTGTAATATTTTGTTATTTCTCGATAATCGTAATAATTAAAGACAGCTATAGCAAACGCCAATTAAGTTGGCGCGAGGAGGGGTAAGTTCGCGCAGGATTAAAAGTAGTTGGGAGATTTGTATTTGGTTTTACTTCAAAAGTTAGATAATTCTAACCTCTAGCGTGTATCACTTTATGATCCACTAGCAAAGACATTATGTTCCGTCAAACGTCAATGACAAATGTATTCTGACAATTACTTGAGTAGTGGGGGTGGACGTTTTTAAAAACGGCTTCTGCGCACCCCCTCCTTGCGCCAACTTAATTGGCGCTTGCTATACTTGGGTAGGCAAGCAGCGGCGTTACTGCATTGGTTTTACTGAAATAAAAAAGCGCGTTATTTAGAAAAATGCTTTCCGTTCGAATTACACCTACGCGTATTTGCAAATTCGTCTATAAACTTCACATTATTATAGCTGTTCATACAGTATATGTACACAGTTCTATTAAAAAAAAGGTTGACGATCTAAAACACAAAATCAGTAAAATATTTTTAGGTCTGGCCTTATTTTTTTTTATGAATGAAATTTTACTATAGACGATAGCGTACAAGTTACTTATAGAAGAGCGGTGGGTCCCCAGTGTTCGTAATTTAAACATGTTTGTATGTTATGCTTATTTTTTTATTATATACAATACCAATGTTGTAAAGTAAACAACATTAAGTGGGGTGTTCTGTGTTCGTCAAATTGGGATAATGTGTAGACAAGCTATTATTATAAGCGATATTGTCATCTTATAAATTTTTACTTTTATTATACCGCCTCATTCTGAGCAAACGCAACGATCCGAATGTATGAATATTTCTCCCGCTCCAAATACAAATCCCCTGAACGCGTTTAGCCAATCACAAAACAGTCTGTCTCATTCCGAGCAAACGCAACGATCCGAATGTGCAATCGATGTCATATGTCATACATACTTACATATTATGGAGCCGCGTAAGAAAAATTATCTGATTACCAAATTACTATTAAAGGACTATAAATTGTTTAGTCCTGTGTTATGGTAATGAGTAAATTGCAATACGTTATACTGACGATGGTTACACAAAGCGTAATGATATTATTAATAAGCGATCAAGAAAATTGCAAATAAGGCATCAAGAGATTTAATAAATTAAATTTTAATAATAAAGGTCACAAAAACTTTTCATAGTATACTAAATAAATTTCAGAACTAATAAAAACTGAATTAAATTCTAGTAATGTAAAGAAAAATTTACTCTTAAATAATAAAATAAATTGTTCAGAATGAGAAATTAATTATATAATAACGGAAATTCATCCGTTTAAACTCATCGCCGTAAAATAATTGATGATGTTTGGAATATTTATAATTACGAAAACCATTTAATTTTAGTACGCGGTTAACGGAAGAGCAGCATATGCCTAAATCATTGGAAATATCGCTAAGTGTCAAATTTCAATTTAGTTCTATTGCAGCGCATACTAAAATGGACGTATCATTAGGAACTCTGCGATTTTGGAATAATGGTTTTAAATTTTCTACAGAACCAGTAATGTCTATTTTCTTCTTAAGTCTACAAATTGTAGCTTTGTTCGGGATGGGCCTGTCGGCATACCTTCCGGCAAATAAGTCACATACTCTTTCATAAGAATTATCAGCGTGATACCATTTCATCATTTCGGCTTTCTCTTCTAGTGTATAACGCGGCATGATCACTATTCAAACGCTTAAGAGACTCCGTATAGGGTGACAGTGGTGACACTAATTTCTGACATTAATTGTCAAATGGTTGCGCGACAGAATGTTTTGTGATTGGCTAAAAGCGTTCAGGGGACTTTTATTCGGAGCGGGAGAAATATTCATACATTCGAATCGTTGCGTTTGCTCAGAATTAGGCGGTATTTGTCGTTTTAAAGCCTGTCTGTAGTTTAATAAAACGGTCCTTTCATAAGCCGATGTGTCAAGGGAATGTAAAGTATATTTTACCCTTGCCTTTCGTAAATTTAAAACGCAGATGCAATAGCTGTTTATATTTCGGGTAGAAGTATCTCTTCAAGAATTTTATAGTGTTGATGTTTTAAATTATGAAACATTTTATTAAATGTATAAAATTTGAACCACCCTATATTTTTGCAAGAATATTATTACTACAATTTTAAAATGATAGTTACAGGTCTTTCTCTGGGGACTGTGTGGTTAAGTAAAAACTCAAAAAAGGTATAAAACCCTTTACCACAATTAATAATTGTATCCTTAAATACGCATTTCGACAACTAACTTGTCATCATCAGTAGGTAAAGTCACTAATCCCCGCATATGGGGCACAGTGAAGCTAACACACAGAATCGCACACATCTTTACATGGCGTTCACGTGTACACTGCCTGCGTGTACACTGTTTTACGTTAAAAATATTATTTAATAAATACTATCCGGAAACATACATATTTAAATACTTTTATTCGTTCATTTTTGTCCCTAAGGAAATATATTAAAAACAAGACGCAAGAATCAGTTCAAATTTAATATTTATATATTTCTAATCTTTGTCTCAGAATAAGGAGTGATTCAAATATCCCGCCAAAAGCTACTTATTTTTCAAGAATTTCATTGGCGCTTCTGAAGCCTAGTTCAATATCGATAATAATCTAGAAATATCAGCTGGTTTACAGGTTATGTTTTATATGCAAATATAACCTGTCAACGTTTTCTTGCATTTTTATAACTTTAATATAGTTACCTACCGCTGTACCAAATCATATTTTTTACTCTTAATAAAATCATGGCAAAATAAGTAGTAGAGATGCATCTGTACCAAAAAATGAGTACCTATAGCTTACCTTACACAGTCTTAAAACTTATTAATTTCAAGTAAGTGTAAGTGAAAAACTGTGGTTATTAATATTATCTTTAACTTTTATTTCGGCTGACAATCACGATGAAATGAATAGCACTGTTTTTGAAAATTGGTTTGCAAAGATATTGCCAAAGTTACCAGATAATCTTGTAATAGTGATGGACAATGCAACATATTCACGTATTTCTGAAAAGGTACAGAACTTTTAATGGAAGTATAGCAAACGCCAATTAAGTTGGCGCGAGGAGGGGTAAGTTCGCGCAGGATTAGTAGTGGGAAGATTTGTATTTGGTTTTACATCAAATGTCAGATAATTCTAACCTCTGAGCGTGTATCACTTTATGATCCCCTAGCAAAGACATTATATTCCGTCAAACGTCAACGACAAATGTATTCTGACAATTACTTGAGTAGTGGGGGTGGACGTTTTTAGAAACGGCTTCTGCGCACCCCCTCCTCGCGCCAATTTAATTGGCGCTTGCTATACTTACAAATGTTACGGCGAACAAATGGAAAAATCGTACTGACCATGTAATTAAAGTAGAATGTGGGACCTAGATGGATTAATGGATGATATCTTGGAACCATTTGGAAAAATCGTACTGACCATGTAATTAAAGTAGAATGTGGGACCTAGATGGATTAATGGATGATATCTTGGAACCATTTATTATTCATATTGGAAACAGTGACAATGAATGTGATTCGTTAGAATCCGGCATGAATGAAACAGACTAATAGTGCATATGTTTCATTTACTATTCCTTCTATTTAATTTTATTTTGACAATTTTATAATCTTTTGTTGTATTTTTGAGGTAGTTTTGTAATAAATTCGAAATGTAGTTTTTGTCTTACTATAAATTAGCAATATTTTGTAGAAACATGGGTAACATAATGATATACATGAAATATTTGTGCTCATTTTTCGGAACGTCAGAAACAGGTTATTTTAAGTATCTAGTAAAAATAAATGACATTACAACAAACTACTACACTCTCATATGTGTACACGTACGGTAGGTCAAATTTTAAGCTGTGTGGACCGAGTTTTGGCGACATATTTGAGTCACTCCTTCTTATTCTGAGACATACCATAGTAAGAGATATTGAGTGTTTATATTTAAACACACAAAAGTTTACTAAACAAACGCGTGAACTGTTCGCTTTATCAATGAACGAAGCCTGTGTGTAAAAGTGATGGACCGTCCCAAATGAGATCGGCTCTTGTAAATTGTCAACCTTTTTGTTAATATAATTGTACATATAGCACGCGAAGCGCTGGCAGCGAATCTGTCGCTTGTCCACGCTTCTGTGAGCTGACCGAGAATGGCATTCTTTAGTAATAATGTTTATTTACCCACAATTCCGCGATATTTCGAATACAGCAAATAGAAGTTCTTACGAACGACTCTTAAGAGATTGAAGGTAAAAAGTTAGGAAATAAGATCCAAGGATAGAGAAAATGGAAGGTGAAAACCAAGACTTAAGTCTGTAGAGCTGTTGTATATCTTTTATAACACCCATTACAGAAATTTTTGTGCTTCGCGATATTGGTTAGAAATCGGGGGAAGTACGAAAAGTATTTTGTTGACTGTAAATATTAAAAACAATGTTACACATTTTGATCTTTATTTTTACTAATTAATGTTTAAAATATTGTACTTCATACATTTCAAAATATGTACAATCCATCTCTTACAATCAATATAATAATTAAAATTTACTGAAAAGCCACCTCCATCAACGGGAACGTAAAGACGCGTTTCGTTCTAATTGAAGCTTATCAATGTACGGTATCTCGAAGACAGACATGGCTTTTCAATTCTCTACTTTGTGTATATATAGTTAACATTCTGAACTTACTGCAAATGAGAATTAATGAATATTAATTCCCATTTTTACATGTCAATGTCGCCTTATGTGATGCATTAATAACTACAATCCGACAAACTAAGTTTGTACTAGCATGTATGACACACCTCGTCGCGACTACGATCTTACTGGTTGTTAGGATAATTAAAAATTACTGAAAAGCCACCTCCATCAACGGGAACGTACAGACGCGTTTCGCTCTAATTGAAGCTTATCAATGTACGGTATCTCGAAGACAGACATGGCTTTTCAATTCTCTACTTTGTGTATATATAGATAGTGTGGTTAATAGTTAATTTGCACTAAGTTCAGTGCCTTCGAGATACCGTACATTGATAAGCTTCAATTAGAGCGAAATGCGTCTGTACGTTCCCGTTGATGGAGGTGGCTTTTCAGTAATTTTTAATTATCCTAACAACCAGTAAGATCGTAGTCGCGACGAGGTGTGTTATACATGCTAGTACAAACTTGGTTTGTCGGATTGTAGTTATTAATGCATCACATAAGGCGACATTGACATGTAAAAATGGGATTTAATATTCATTAATTCTCATTTGCAGTAAGTTCAGAATGTTAATCAATATAATGTATATTTTTCTTATTTTAGTCAGTACATAACACTGGTCAACAAATTTTCATTTTTAAAATTTTTCTTTAGAAACTATGTACAATTTTCGTTTCTTTTATAGTTTTAACAATAGTAATAACAACAAATTTATTTTGGCACGTCAGGTTTTGAAAAAAAAAAAAATTGAAAAGTAAACAAAATAATATTAATTAGGTATGTAGATTAAATAGAGCTGTATGATATCGTGCTGTTTTTGCATCTGAGATTTTGGGAAATTTTTGTTTAAGGTATTGGAATCCATGGCCATTTTTAACCATTGCTTTCACGAAACCTTGTATCACATTTTGTATTTTATCAGGTTCAACTAGTGACTTATGAAGTATATTCTTCTGTCCAAGGATATACTGGGCCCTGATTGGCCAGTCTCTAACAATGTAGTGGAAATTTATTGATTGACTGTCCCACACACAAAGAAAACAGCAATTCTTTGTATAGGTACCCTAGTTGTAAATCGAGTGGAATTGCTACATCTTTGAGGGCTGCGCATTTTGTAATTAATTGTCTATACCTTTTCAACTTCAATTTGGGATTAACCAAGTTCAAATTGAGAATAAACACTTTCAAAATGAAAACAAACGATTTCAAATTGAGAATAATCAATGTCAAATCGAGAACAAACAAATTCAAATTGACAATAAACACATTCAAAATGAGAGTAAACAATTAGAACTGAAAACTGCTTAACATGTAAAGTAACATAATTAATAAATTGATTTTGTAAATTACATGATTAGATTGATTAAATTTAATGCGTCAGGTATAAATCGTTGAATAGTTTGCCGAATTTATTGCATTAACATTAGTATGTATTATCTCCTTTAACTGTTGTAGACGAAACTCCGTCTGGTCTAAATTTGCTCTGCCCTCATCAGCTAAAATATATGGCAAACGCAGATTTAAATTTCATTTGATAGCAGCTCTTAAGCTGGACCAAGTCATTTTAATTGGATTTAACATTGGGCTGTAAGGACTAAGTCTTAGCAATTTATGGTTTCTGAATTCATTTTCAGTAAATACAGTCTCTATACCGGCATGGCACGCAACATTGTCAATTACCAATACCACTTCATCTGACCTCGTTGTGAATCATTCCCATATTACCAATACAGCCTACACCGTAAACGAGGTGCATTCAAGTTCTAAGGCCTCCGATTTTTTTTCTCCAGACTGGAAAGAGATAGAAGCATGTGCATTGTTTTAAAATGAGCGTGCGTTCGTTGTCAATACGTCACTGAGATGGCAGCACTGTACGGCAGATGGAATTGTAGCGGCAGCGTCGAGAATGAGAACTGATTTAGATACTTAAAATGGCTACGTTTTCCTTAATTGAACAGCGTGCAATCATTCGTTTTCTGAATTTGCGTGGTCTGACACCAATTGAAATTCATCGACAGTTGAAGGAGACATGTGGTGATGGAGTTATGGATGTGTCGAAAGTGCGTTCGTGGGTGCGACAGTTTAATGAAGTGCAGAACAAGCCGGTCTGACGACATGATCGAGAAAGTGGAGAGACTTGTTTTGGGGGATCGCCGAATGACAGTTGAACAGATCGCCTCCAGTGTTAGCATTTCCGTGGGTTCTGTGCACACAATCCTGCATGACGACCTGAAAATGCGAAAAGTGTCCTCCAGGTGGGTGCCACGAATGTTGACGGACGACCACAAGGCTGCTCGTGTGGCATGTTGCCAAGCAATGTTGACGCGCAACCAAGGCATGAATGGGACTTTATTTTCGTCGATTGTGACAATGGATGAGACGTGGATGCCATTTTTCAATCCAGAAACAAAGCGCCAGTCAGCTCAATGGAAGCACACAGATTCACCGCCACCAAAAAAATTTCGGGTAACCGCCAGTGCTGAAAAAATAATGGTGTCCATGTTCTGGGACAGTGAGGGCGTAATCCTTACCCATTGTATTCCAAAGGGCAGTACGGTGACAGGTGCATCCTACGAAAATGTTTTGAAGAACAAGTTCCTTCCTGCACTGCAACAAAAACGTCTGGGAAAGGCTGCGCGTGTGCTGTTTCACCAAGACAACGCACCCGCACATCGGGCTAACGTTACGCAACAGTTTCTTCGTGAAAACAACTTTGAAGTGATTTCTCATGCTCCCTACTCACCTGACCTGGCTCCTAGTGACTTTTGGCTGTTTCCAACAATGAAGGACACTGTCCGTGAGCGCACATTCACCAGCCGTGCTGCTATTGCTTCAGCGATTTTCCAGTGGTCGAAACAGACTCCTAAAGAAGCCTTCGCCGCGGCCATGGAATCATGACGTCGACGTTGTGAAAAATGTGTACGTCTGCAGGGAGATTACGTCGAGAAGTAACACCAGTTTCATAGTTTTCGGGTGAGTAGTTAGTTAGAAAAAAAATCGGAGGCCTTAGAACTTGAATGCACCTCGTATATTGGCTCCGTTGCAACCAGCCAGTATATTGCTGCAGCGGGATCTCTTTCTTGATCGTCCTTGTCTTCTTGATATGAATAAATTAAAATTTGTTTTGTCCATGTACATAATTGGCACATTATTGATAAATTAAAAGTTGCACTATTTGCTCTTTCAGGTTCTTTTCGTATGTCTTTCAATGTGAACAACAATTTGCCCAAATATTTTCGAAGTGTTTCTTTAGATACCGTTATTTGATGTTGCACTTGTTAATGTTAATTTTGGTTTTTCTTCAATTGAACGATAAATCGACGATACTTCTCCGTGATTTTCACAAGTTTTTGCCCCCCCTACCTGCGGATTTTCCACATTTTTCTTGATTTTTTACCCATCGGTTGGTAGTCGATTTTTTAACGCCCATTCTAATCGTTTAACTTTGTCATCTTCACGTTCTTTAATGTAAGGCATGGTAAAAATGTCAGTAAATGTCTTATCACTGACGCTAAATGATACTCAGTAACTGTCGTTTGGTAATGTTTTGTTACATCAACGCGTGCTGAAAATTTATTAATTCTCAATTTGAGGTTGATTATTCTCAATTTTAAGTTGGTTATTCTTAATTTGAACTTGATTACTCTTAATTCAAAGTTGATTATTTTCATTTTGAAGTTGGAAAGGTATAGAAGAAAAATCATATTTTCACACGTTTCTTTTAAGTGGATTGCGTGGCCAACGAGGGTGGATGGATAAATGTTTCCTATGCGAAGCACATCTTTTAAACTCAATTTCGAAGCATTGACGAAAAAGGCGCCATTCTTCGGGATGGTGTTGGTGACCTAATGCCAATATTGAATCGTTGACATTATTGCACTACGAAAAACACTCGTAGGTTGTATTGATAGTTCTTTCTGCGACACAGAAATATGTAAGCCTGGAGCTAAAAGCTTCCATCCTTGGAGTGTAGATCCTAATATTTCTGCTTTTGACAAATTCAGGTCTCGAATAAAATCATTTAATTCTGATTTATTAGGGTTAGTCCGCCCTCTTCAGATTGCAAATATTCATCATCACTGGTCGATAACTTGATATTTGCTTCTTCTGGTAATGTAACATATTCTTCAATGGAAACACCTATGGGTCTTGGTACCGGCAAGGCTTGCGAATAAGGTACTGGACGAGTAGCTGAGGGCAGATTGGCATAAGTAATATTTTTTTAATTTTTGTTGGAAAATCCGAAAGTTTTCGTGCAGCAAAAGTACCAATCAATCAGTCGTTTGTTCACGCCAAATCATAGGTCTTGCAAATGGCATAGCGTTTTTCTTACCATTTGACTAGCCCCTCAGAGTAACAGTACAGTGTGCGCACCGAATACTGGGAGCCCATGGCTTGTCTTGATGTTCAATGGTTAATCGAAAATAGTGAAAATATTTCGTATAGTCAATTCTCCACACACATAACAGAAACTGTTTGGGGTATTTATTTCATTTACGCGAAAGCAAAATTCAACCCCTTCTTCTTATGTAATACACCAGAAGCGCGTGTAATAAATGTCCCCCCAGACGAACAGCTTGTTAGTAATAATTAGAGAACGGACGCAATTTCCATAAAACGCAATCGGCAATTGGAATTGTGTATAACGTCGCTCAGTACATCCCGGCGTAATTCAATGAAGTATTTGTTTGACTTATTCGGACACCTGGTCTCGCCGCGATAACAATGGACAAGCCAGCTATTGTATTCCGAGAATATAGTGCTTTTTAAAGTGTTTTCATGAGCGTAGATAGAAGCGGGGATTTTATAATGTATTTTATTTATTAGTTTATATTTCGTAAGATAAATAAAGTGCTGTGAGTAAGTTTCTTGTTTTCATAGTTTTAACTGTTAATTACATCGTAATTTTTGTGATAGATCCTGTTTAATATCGTTTGATTGAATCTATTTCTACCAATTATTTCGACGTAAGAGTGTGCATTGAATTTCGTTCAGTTTCAATAACTTACGCACACATTTTTAGTTTTCATTTATTTAGATCTAGAGCATTGTTTAAGTTACTTTTTCAGACATGATATGGAAGAATGTCGAGAACGGCATTGTAAAACAATGGCGAGTTGGATTGACGGTCATACTGATTGTATGTCCATTGTCAGTGATTCCGAAATTTATTACAAAATCCGTAAAATATCGTCAAAAATTCGTCACTTAGGATCGCAAACACATCTGAACTCTGTAAAACTTTTATGGCGGCTAATATTCCATTAAATAAACTTAGCAATCCAACTTTAAAAATATTTCTGAAAAAATATACTGGTCGAAATGTTCCTGATGAATCAACTTTACGCAAATATTATGTTTCTAGGTGCTATACGAGAACAGTAGAACGCATTAGAAGCCATCTTTTAAATCAATACATATGGATAAGCGCCGACGAAACGGTGGATATGTTAGGACGCTGTGTGGTAAATGTTGTAGCTGGTGTACTACATCCAACTATTCCCTATAACTCATATGTAATAGCAACAAGTGTTATAAATAGAGTTGATGCGGAAACAGTTGCTGAAACCATTAAGGAGAATATGTAAAAAATTCTTCATTCGGACGCCACGTACAAAGAAAAAATACTTTTATTTGTCAGTGATAGTGCTGCGTATATGTTAAAAACAGGCAGACTATTGAAGAAAACATATCCTAATATGCTGCATATTACTTGTGTAGCACATGCTCTCCACAGAATCTGTGAATATATCAGAGACACTTTTCCGGAAGTTGATAGACTTGTATCAGCTTTTAAAAAAGTTTTCAGAAAAGCACCATTGAGAGTAGCTCTTTTCAGGGAAAAATTTCCATCTCTGTCACTGCCTCCCACTCCACTAATAACTAGATGGGGAACATGGCTGGAAGCTACTAGTTATTATGCTGAGAATTTCGATAGTCTACAACATTTCGGAACACTGCTAAAGGAGGATGCTAGAAGTATTGGTGAGTGCAAGGAGCTCACACAAATCCCAAATTTAAAAAATCAGTTGTACTTTCTTCACGAACACTTTGGAAAATTGCCAAAACTAATCACTTATTTTGAAAATCGAAATCTCAAATTAAATGACGGATTAACCACATTAGATGTGGCTGTTAATAATTTGAAAAGTATTCCAAGTGACTTCGGATGTGGCCTTCGGCAAAAGTTTGAAGCAATTCTTAATAGAAATCCAGATATAATTACATTGCAGCAATTATGTATGGAGACAATTCCACAAAATCTAACGGCTAAATATGAAGAAATAAAACAATATTTCCAGTATGCACCTATAACCAGTTGCGATGTAGAAAGGACGTTTTCTATTTATAAGGATGTACTTAATTCAAAGAGAACAAAATTGACAGAAGAAAACCTTGAGAAACTATTGCTAGTCCTTTACTCAACTTGAACGACAAAATGAACAAATAAAAATGTTCCAATTATAGAAATAAAATTAAAAACGTTAAAAATACAACTTTTCAACAAATACATATGTATTTCGTAATTTTATAGATCACCACCCGTTTGTTTTCCAATTATATAAATAAATTTAAAAACTTTATAAATACAACTTTTCAACAAATAAATATGTATTTCGTAATTTTACAGATCACCACCCGTTCGTTTTCCAATTATATAAATAAAATTAAATATTTTAGAAATACAGCCTTTCGCCAGTGGGTGGTAAGCGTGTCCGCTCTCTAGTAATAATATTTATATTATACACTGTAAATGGTCTCTGTTGGGTAAATAAATGATATTATTATTTATATACGTACACGACATTATGAAATAAAAAGACGTTCAGCTATCATAAACCGACTTACGTTGAATCGAAAGAGCCGTCTGTAGCTCTTTGTATACCCACACAGCCAGATATCTACCAATTCTTAATTTGATTCCAGAGCAAAAATAGGCGTGGTTTAAGTGCTTTGGCGTAGGAAACATGCAAGGGCATGTTTAGACATGTTCACTCCAATGTTCGATAGAACAATATTTTTAGTAGTATCTTTCTTATATAAAAGCAACTTTGAAAGTTTCTAAAATTGAATGCGTTTTTTGAAAAAGAAACTGTTTAAGAAAATATTTAAAAATCCTGACGTGGTGAAGCAAATTTTAAATCAGGTTCAGAATAAGTATGACAAAAGGCTTAAACTGTGTTGACCAGTGTAATTAACAAAAAATGTCAATGTTGTTTACGTCAATTGGTTGCAAGGTAAGCCTCCCAGATAATTGTTGGGTTGCTTGGCGGCTTGCTATTCACTCATAACTTCTCAGTAGAGAGGTACATTCTAGTAACATCGCACGGGCGTGCAATATATATTTTGTCAGTCGCCACCGAGCAACGTTGAACGCATTTAGTTCGTGGGATGTCATTTGAATAAACCACTCTACTTCACAGATAATCCATATTATCTTGTGACCAAATGTCTTTTTTTTCTAAAAGCCCATTGATTTATTTACCGTCTCCGGAGTGAGGCTACTGGAAACTAGAAATGCGCTATAGTTATTAATGCTTTGCAAGGGTTGTTCAAGGGGCACGTTTCTTCTTGACAATTTCTTACCATATCTACAATACTGTTCGTGTTGATCTGGGTTTAACCCACTTTTTGAACCCCTACCGTCATTTTACTAATATCATGTGCGAGAAATCGTCATCTTGTTCTAAAAAGAAGGATTCTAATCAATGTAATATATTATTAAACCTAATTAATTAGTTTTCGTAATACATATACAATAACATAATATAGATATAGCAAGCGCCAATTCAGTTGGCGCGAGGAGGGGGTGCGCAGAAGCCGTTTAAAAAACGTCCACCCCCACTACTCAAGTAATTGTCAGAATACATTTGTCATTGACGTTTAACGGAACATAATGTCTTTGCTAGAGGATCATAAAGTGATACACGCTCAGAGGTTAGAATTATCTGACATTTGATGTAAAACCAAATACAAATCTCCCCGCTACTTTTAATCCTGCGCGAACTTACCCCTCCTCGCGCCAACTTAATTGGCGTTTGCTATACATTATAACAAGTGTTCATTTGAAAAGTCAATCTAGGTTACTTTGAAATTTTGATAGAATAAGACGCAAATATATTAATATGTGTTTGTTGTTCCGTAAACGTAAATCCAAATGACATTTGATAATGTCAATACCATTTGTTAGAGTAAAATTACTTTCGGATGAGACTGAAGATGCGCGAGCGATGACATTACAAAAATACTGAACACCTTAAAAACATTGAGCAGTCGGCAGCGGGAGCAATGTAGGTACGTACAAGACCACTACGAAACACACAGATCAAATGCCCGGTATCGACTGACAAATAATCGATAAACGTTTGTGGCTCGTATAGTACACGGATTTATACTACTAGCTGTTTCTCTCATTTATGAGGTGGCTCTCTTTCTAATTACTAAAATGTGTTTCTGCGCTAGTCTCATCCGAAAGTAATTTTACTCTATTTATTTGTATGGATGAAACTGTCAAAATATACGACTTCGTAGGTTAAGTAGTAAATTTTAATTTACGACATACTTTAAAATGTTCTCAGTAAATCACATGCTACTAGATTGACTTTTCAAATGAACACTTGTTATTAGCTTGTAATTGAATTAACCCATATCTCATAGTTTACATTTAATTTTGACAAATAAAATGCAATGTTTCAAAACACATAATTCAAAATACACCCGAATAATATTAAAGCACAGAGAAGGAAATATAATATGACCTGCTAAAGTCCACAATGCCATTGGTTGCCTCCAATGCTTTTATAATTAAAGATAAATGGGAAACCACCTAGCAGAAACTAACATCCCAGACTGGAATACCAGGGAAAAATTCCCAGCAGGATGCGAACTGGAATGGGAAACTTGGAAAAGTCTCGATAGACTGCGATGTGGTATGGGTTGATCTAGGAACAACCTTGAAATATGGGGCTACACTGAGGATGATGCGGGTGCGGGACATTGGAAGTCTCCAGTATGATATATATGAAAGACTTTTGACTCTTTGACAATGTGCATATGCACTTGCTTTTACTTATATTCTACTATGTATGTATCTCGGGCACAATTAAATAAATGGCCTGATTTTCATAGACATTGCATACTTGTGGGTAAAACTATATGGACATTCACAGAATTGCAAAGCTTCCACCTGCTGAAGAGTATTTATCTGTCAATGTCATTTTTAACATAATGTTTCCGGACCTCTGATAAAGCTGTAAAAAAATGACTTTTGTGAAATGCTGTTATTTAGTGGCCTTTGTGTTCTCCGGATCTGGACACATTCGAGAATAGCAAAAAGGAATAGAAAAAATATTAGTGATTAGCTTAATCAAATCGAACGAGTATGGAAGAATATAACAGGGGAAACCTATTAGGCATTAATGGAGTCAATACCAAAATGTGTAGCAGTTATTAAAACTAAATTCTGCTAAATATTAATATGCATTATGAAGGAATTATAAATAACTTGTTAATAAAAAAATTTTATTTCAATAATTGGGTTCATCATAAAAATAAAAAAGTCGAAATCCAGAGTTTTCAGCAATTATAATTGAATCGGTGAGTATTAAAAGGAACTAACTCCACAATCTCGACATTTTGAGATTTACGTGTATTAGTATATTTTGAAACCCTACGGATCGAATGGTGATGAAAGGAACTAACTCCGATTTGACGTTACCTTGTTTCATCTAACAGTTAAAATCGAGTCGGTGGAGAAAGGAACTAAGTGCCGGAGTTAGTTCCCTTTAATCCAAATTTCGCGACTGCATCAGCTGTTTATATTTATACATAAAGATATACGCATTTGGTTTATATTGTAAATGCGCTTTGTATATTGTAACCTATAAAATATTATAATATTGTGCAACGTTGGGTGGGACATTCGTTTACTGAAATATTCGAAAAGTATCCTGTATTTGAAATGGAAGCTGAAGAAGGCAACATTGATATCATCCGAAAAGAGAAAAAGCGAATTAGGGAACCTGAGACTTGGAAGTGTAACGTTAGAAAATTTAAAAAACTGAAAGGGGAACTGTCCCAAAAAAATCTATTGTGACTCCCATATGCAGTAACTTCATATATCAGTGTTAGAGCTCGTTTAGTGACTAGCTACAATATTACGGTTATTTAAACATATTTTGACTTTCAGTTGTAAAATGGGATGTTACCGCAAATTTTTTGAACAAGATCAGATAATGGTGTTGACCCAGTTTCACGATTTGGAATCGAAAAATGAACAAGACCTACACTTACAACGTTTAATTGAGTGTTTTGACATTAAACGTCGACGAGGAAAGAAGGAGAAGCGTAAGGCTAGTTTCAAATTTTTCATTTTACGGAAAAGTGATAGAATCCAGGTATGCCGAAAAGCTTTTCTGAATCTGCATGTTATTAGCCAGAAACGTGTTTTCCGTATCTGTACTCTACTTAAGCAAAATACTACCCCACGAGACAAAAGAGGGTATAACGTTAAATCTCACTCGATTTCTGGAGAGACATGTAAAAAAATATACGACCACATTCGTTCATTTCCAAGTAAAACTACGCATTATGGCACCAACGAACTAGAGTATTTAGATGCAAGGCTTAATGTGAAAATTATGTACAATCTTTTTCAATCAAAATATCGAGACATCAACATTAAGTATGCATTTTATTTAAAATATTTTAACGAAAACTTGTAAGTTAAGATTTGGTCGCCCCCAAATAGATGTATGCTCTACATGCGAAGAACTGGAAACTAAGCTAAAAAATACACATTTATCTCAAGCAGCAAAGTTAGCTATACAAGGTGAACTTCAGGTTCACAAAAGAAGAAGTAAAAAATTTTACAATGCAATCAAAGCTGCTAGAGAACTCTGCAAGTCTGATAATTCGGTGTGTGGCATTGTGTTTGATTTTATGCAGAATTTGCCGTTGCCACATATCCCTGTGCAAGAGATTTTTTACATGCAGCAAATATGGGTCTATACTTTCTGTGTAACGAATCTAAAAGATAATTCCTCCAGAATCTATCTGTACCCTGAAGGAACAGCTAAGAAGGGTGCCAAGGAGATGTGTAGTTTTCTTATGGACTACATTAACGACTGTGTTCCAAAAACCGCAAAAACTTCTCCGATTCGTGCCCAGGACAGAATAGGAATCATACGTTTATACGTACCTGCATGGGATTGGTTGAATCAAAAAGATTTGAAACTATTGTGCAGAGATTCCCGATAGGAGGACATTCATTTTTGGATTGTGATAGGACCTTCGGCCTTTTCAAACGTGGCATTAACAAAGTGGATCGTATTGATCATCCAATGGAATATGTTTAACTTATAGCTAATTCCAAGTCCAACATATCAGTTAAGGTAGTACAGGCAGAGGGCATAAAAGATTTCAACAGATGGTGGCCCAGTCTGTTTAAAAAGAACTGTTTGTCACTAGAGTCTTACGGCAGGAACGTTCCACGCCATCTAAAGCAAGCTTTTACACCAGTGTCATTCATGGAGTTTAAATATCTCACCTCTGGTCAACTACAGGTATCAGTGTATATAGGAGGTCTGCAAAAGCACAGATTCAATCTAAATCAACCTGGATCAAGACCAGATGCATCAAACATTTTTGATTCGCTATTATCCGCATACCCTGAAGGAAAGGTACCTGTTAAGCAGAACAAAATAGATGCTGTAAAGGAGCTTATCAGATATATTCCGGAGAGCAATGCAAGAGACAAGCAATTTTATGAAGATTTGTTGAAATAAGTTATTTATATCTTATTTTAGCATTTATTTCTGGTATGTTGGTGGTAGGAAATAAGTTGGTTACTTTTGTTTTTCTTTTTGACAAGTAGATAATAGTTACATAAAATAATAATGACATGTATGGTATAAACACTTTTGTAAATTCTTAGAATAAAATATAAAATAGTAAAGATAGTTAACACCTTTTACGTTTCACAACAGGTTATGGGCCCAGTTGCGTTATAAGCAAAAGGTAGAAATTTCAACTTAAAAATTATGGATGTAGTTGAATTAAAGAAAACTATCTCACTAGATGGAAACGGGACAAATTACCAAGCATGGAAATTCCAGTTGGTTATCATACTAAAAATCTCTGCTTTGTATGATATTGTGGAAGGTAAAATAAAAAGCTCAAATGATGAAGCAGAAAAGAAAGTGTGGGAAGAAAATGATTTGAAAGCTCAAAGAACCATAATTATGTCAGTTCATGAAAAAGTAATTACACATTTAATAGCATGTAAAACCTCAAATGAGATGTGGGTGAGAATTGAAGCACTATATGGTAGAAAAACGGAAACAAGTTTACATTCTTTGCAACAAAAGTTTTATACATATACTTACAAGGGAGAAGGAGTTGCACAGCATATAGCTGACTTGGAAAGTTTAAGTCATGAGTTAAAAACGTGTGGTGAAGAAATAAGTGAGAATATGTTAATAAATAAAATTCTCATGACATTACCTGAGGAATTTAAACATTTTCATTCAGCATGGGACAGTTCAACAGATAAAACATTGAACAAATTAACATCGAGACTAATCTCAGAAGAAGATAGAATCAAAACAAGAGAAACTAGTCCAAACGTAGCTGGAGCATTAACGGTCAAGAAAGTAGGCACAAAAACAAATAAAACATATGGCTCTAAAGATAGAAAATATTCAAAGAAAAATGTAATATGTAGTTTTTGTAAGAAACAAGGTCATTTCGAAAGAGAATGTTGGTTTAAGAAAGGTAAAAATAGTAGTCCTAATGTTGCAACGAACAATGATCATTATGCACTTGTCAGTAATATCACTGATAACACAAGTAAATGGTACTTAGACAGTGGTGCTAGTCATCACATGACAGCAAATGAAGAATGGTTTAGTCATTATGAAACATTAACAAATAAAGAATACATCATAATTGGAGATGGTACTAAATTAGAAGCAATTGGCAAAGGAAATATAGAGGTAGATATTAAAAATGGAAATTGCATGACCAGTTGTACAATTCAAAATGTTTTGCATGTTCCAAAACTTAAATGTAATCTGTTATCAGCAAGTGCAATTGTTGATCTTGGATATGTTATTATAACTCTTCAAGAGGAATGCCATGTTAAAAAGCAAAATAAAACAATTTTAATTGGAAAGAGAAATGGAAATTTGTTTGAAATAGAAATGGGTATCAAGCATTGTAATCGTGTTAATTTTGTGAATGCAAAAAAGGAACGCTCACTAGAAGAATGGCACCAAATTTTGGTACATCAAAACATCCAGCAATGTAAAAAAATTTTAAGAAAGCATGATATAAATGTTACAGAAGAAAAGGATATACAGTGTGATTCCTGTATTTTTGGAAAACATACTAGAAAGTCGTTTCAAACTTCAACTTCAGAAACAAGTCATCCTGGAGAAATTATACACATGGATGTTTGTGGACCAATGGAGAAACCTTCTGTTGGAGGATCGAGGTATTTCCTGTTACTTAAAGATGATTATTCCCATTACCGGACCGTGTATTTCATTCAAAATAAGAATGAAGTATATGAAAAAATGAAAGAATTTATAATAAGGTTCAAATTAGACACAGACCACAAAATAAAGATTTTTAGGTCAGACAATGGCTTGGAATTTGTAAACAGAGATGTTAAGCAACTTTTAAACAGGTATGGTATAAGACATCAGTTAACAGTAAAATATACTCCAGAACAAAATGGTTCTGCTGAAAGGGAAATGCGGACATTAGTGGAAGCTGGTAGAGCTTTGTTATATCAGAAACAGCTTGATAAAAGTCTGTGGGCTGAGGCTATAAATACTGCTGTGTATATTATTAATAGAACTGGTACTAGCTCAATTCCAGATAAAACACCCTTTGAATTAATTTTTAAGAGGAAGATAGATCTTGATAAATTTGAAATATTTGGCAGTGAAGTTTTTGTTCACATACCAAAGGAAAAGAGGCAAAAATGGGATTGGAAAAGTAAAGAAGGCATTTTTGTTGGTTATTCAGAAGAAACAAAAGGGTATAAAATATATTTTCCTGTGGATAAGAAAATGGATGTCTGTCGTGATGTAATATTTAAAAGGAAGTCTGAAAATTTACTGATAGTTGGAGAAGAAAAAGCTACACAAACAAGAACAAAGGAACAAGAAGCTTTTACAGATGGCAAAATTGTAGAAAGTTTGGAAACTGTTTTAGAAGAAAATTCCCCAGAACAAAGGTTATTAAGAAATCGCACAATGATAAATATACCAAGTAAATATGATGATTATGTATGTTTCATGGCATCAGAGCAAATTGAATACTCAGATGCAGTAAAAGACGAAAAATGGAAATTGGCAATGAAAGAAGAAATTGAAGCATTAAACACTAACACAACTTGGACTCTGGTAGAATGTCCTAAAAATAGGAAACCAATTAACAATAAATGGGTATTTCGAAAGAAGGAAACTGGTATTTATAAGGCACGACTTGTAGCCAAGGGATGTAGTCAGGTGTATGGTAAAGATTATTTGGAAACCTTCAGTCCAGTTGCACAGTATAAATCTATTCGATTAATTTTACGAATTGCTGCATTACATAATATGGAATTAGCACAATTTGATATCAAAACAGCATTTTTGAATGGTCCAATAGAAGAAGAGATCTACATGCAACAGCCAACAGGATTTGAAGATGAAACTGAAAGAGTATGTCAGTTAAACAAATGCATATATGGGTTGAAACAAGCTCCTAGAAATTGGAATAGAAAGTTTGTTGAAACACTAAAGCAATTCAATTTAGTGCAATCTGAAAATGACCCTTGTGTATTTTTCAATTTCAAAAAAGAAATATTATTTTTAGTGATATATGTAGATGATGGACTGGTTGCATCTAGCAGTAAAGATCAAATCGAAAAACTTTTAAGTTATCTTCAAAGCAATTTTGAAATAAAAACTGAACCTTTAAAACTCTATTTAGGTATGGAGATTAATAAAATGGAAGATGGAACAATATTTATAAAACAAGAAAATTATATTAATAAACTCTTGGACAAATTTAATATGAGCAATTGTAAGTCAGTGTCAGTTCCTTGTTCAACAAAGGATTTAGAAAATGAGGACAGTTCTTTGTGTGAAGCACCTTATCGCGAAGCTATAGGAGGTTTACTCTTCCTGTCATCAGTTAGCAGACCCGATATTACTTTTGCAGTCAATAAGTTAACTCGATATATGGAGATACCACGTTCAAATCATTGGGAGGGAGTTAAAAGAATACTTAGATATCTTAGTGGAACAAAAGACTATGGTTTAAAATTTGACCCCCATTCAGAAGAGAAAGAACCATTACTCTGTTACACAGATGCAGACTATGCTGGAGATGTGTCAACACAAAGATCCACTTCAGGGTATGCACTAATATTAAAAGATGGAATAATTGATTGGTATACAAGACGTCAAGGAACAGTTTCTTTATCAACAGCTGAAGCAGAGTATGTGGCAGCTACAGAAGCGATAAAGGAAGCAATACCAATGATGAAATTGTGTAAGGAAATTAGTGTTTGTGAATCTATTGCAACTCTAAAAGTTGACAATCAAAGTGCATTAAAAATGTTAAGTGATGAAACGGCACATAAACGTACAAAGCACATAGACGTTCGTGTTCACTTCTTAAGAGATAAACTTAATGAAGTTTTTGAATTACAATATGTTAGTAGCGAAGATCAGCTGGCGGACATATTTACTAAAGGACTCACAAAATATCGTTTCGAATATATAAGAGATAAAATAAATGTTAAAAGGAGGGAGTGTTGAAATAAGTTATTTATATCTTATTTTAGCATTTATTTCTGGTATGTTGGTGGTAGGAAATAAGTTGGTTACTTTTGTTTTTCTTTTTGACAAGTAGATAATAGTTACATAAAATAATAATGACATGTATGGTATAAACACTTTTGTAAATTATTAGAATAAAATATAAAATAGTAAAGATAGTTAACACCTTTTACGTTTCACAACAAGATTACTTAACATGGCCTACTACCAACACTGACAACAATCTCTAGAATATATACCATGAGTTCTGTATTTTTAAAAACTGTTTACAAGCTGAATAAACCTTTTCTTATAAGTAAAATTGTTTTTTGTCAGAGTTTGGTATTAAAAAGAACTAACTCCATCGCCTTTTTTTTGTAATTTTGAACTTATTATGACCCTAACCAAATAAATTCTAAGCTGTAACTGATCCTTGACTTAACAACATCGCGTCAGACAAAAGCTATTTTCATTAGAACGTTCAACAAGGTTGTGAGAAAAACTTTTGTATTTTCCCAAAATTTAAGTTTTGCGGAGTTAGTTCCTTTCAAAACTCACCGATTCAATTGTAAAGTTGCTAACACATTTCTAATTCGGATTGCGAAATTTTGAGTGGCAAAATACAAGTGATTTTTGAATTTATAGGAGGATGGGATGATTATATCTCCGTAAGTGTATATAAAAATCACTCGTTTCACCAGTATTTACTCTTTTTTATGTTTCGTTTAATGCCTACGTGGTTTCGCCATTTTTTATATTGAACATTTGCATCATGTGTAACAATTCTTTGCAAGAGACTTTTCGCTTTTCTGACGTTAAATCAGTTCTCCCATTCTATAAACTATGAAAATCAGGGTCGTTGTCATTTCTTTGTATTTCTACTTCTTGTGATATTAGACTTCTATTTCTAATATTGTTATAATTTTTACAGGTTATAACTATCACTACATACTCTTAAACGACACTTGTAAATAAATTCTGCTTGCATGCATACACTTTCTCATTATTCACATCGGATCGCAAATAAACAAAATACATATTAAAACATTATTCAAGGAATACGCAAATATAATGCAAGTAATATAATTTATTTATTTAAACTATAAACGTAATATGTTTCTTATGAATAAGACTTGGGCTAATTCAATTACAAAGTATTGTAGTTTTGTCACGATAATAGACCTACAATGTAAAATTCTGATACATTTTTATTTTTTAGTATCTATGGGCGGTACAACTGGCCTTTTCCTTGGAGCGAGTATCCTGAGTTTCGTCGAAATAATTTACTATTTCCTAATACGACCCTTCACCGACTACTTGATTATAATAAGACTAAAAAATAAGAAATAGAAATACATAGCACAACGAAATGGGGTAGATTTTGTCAAATAACTTAATTAAATAAGGGTTGCTATTTATGTATCCGGCATAATAAACAAAAATAAATATTTATCATTGAAAATGGTTTTATTTTTTTTCGAAAGATTCTCCGCATCACTTTTTCCATACCAATTGAGGCATCTCCAAGACATGCATTTTGAACGCATCAACCGCTTTTTATTATTCGCGTACTGGAATAAAAGGTACGCTGGATGAACCATCAATTTGATGTCTTACCGGTCAAATATTGAATAGTTTGTGCCGATGTGTGATAGCTCGCATTGTCAGGGTGAAAAATGATCCTGCGTCGCTGGTTGTTGTTTATTATTTCTCCAAAGACTTCTGTTAAACAAATAGTGGTGTACCATTCAGCTAATTTCATGCCAATTGACTGTTCCACGATCCTCTAGTAGTAGGGGAACGTGGTGTACCTTGGACAGTGTTGTACCTCGGTCACAACAAACTTTTCAGTATTTCTGTTAGTTTGATAATCAATTGACAACGTTGCTAACAGCTCTGTCTAAGTAGTGTATAACGAGGCGTAGTGATAGGGTATTCAACAAAACGTGTTTTGATTTTAAGGAAATTTTATATATTTTCATTTAAAAAGTAAGTTTCTTAGATAAGCTTTAAATTGTTCGTAAAACCTTTATATTTAGTTTTTTTTTTAAATAAGTATTTAGACGAAGAGATCACTTGATTAGCTTGTAATTGTATGAAGGTTAGGATGCTATTAGTAAAAGTTTTAGGGTGTTGCCACGTTTACTAAATTTGGTAAGGTAGTTGTACTTCGGACACAACACTAGTTGTACCTAGGACATGTCCTAGGTACAACCTCTTGATTTAATGTAAATAAAAAATGGGTTTTTATATTTGTACCTAAATTATAATATAATTTTTTTACAATTACAGACTCTTGAAAATATTCCGCGCAGCAAACAAGGCATAAAACGAACTCCACTTGATAAAGAAAAGTTGCGACAGCCCATTAAGTTTTTAAAAGAAAAGAAAATGTCTTTATTTGAGGCAGCCAAACATTTTGATATTAGTAGAACTACCATTAGGCGTCATTTTCAACATTGTATTGAAACAGAGAAAGAAATAAGTATCTTACACAATAATTTAGCGCAACATAAAGTCTTCATAGATGAAGAAGAGCTAATATTGTGTGAATATATAAAAGAAGCTGCAGATTTACAATACGGATTAACCTTAAAAAACGTTCAAATTTTGGCCTATCAGTTTGCAAAGCATAACAACAAAAAGTATCCTAAATCATGGGATGAGTACAAAATGGCGGGAAATTACTGGCTACGCATCTTTCGTAAAAGACATCCACAACTTAGCTTACGTAAACTAGAAGCTACGAGTTTAGCTCGTTCGACTGCGTTTAATAAAACCAATGTTGCTTCAGTATTTACGAATTATAAGGCTGCATTGACAAAGTGTTCCGATATTTTACCTTCTAATATATGGAATATTGATGAGACCGGGTTCTCTACTGTACATGTTCCACCAAGAATCTTAGGACCTAAAGGCGCTAAGCAAATCGGTTCAATGACAAGTGCTGAGCGAGGTTCTACTGTTACAATGATCTGCGCCATTAATGCTGGCGGAGGTTTCATACCCCCTATGCTAATATTCCCACGTATCAACTATAAGGACTTTATGATAACAAATGCTCCACCTGGTACCACTGGAGGTGCAAATCCTTCAGGATGGTCGAATGAAAACTTGTTTTTTCAGTTCATAGACCATTTTATTAAACACGTAAGGCCTTACACTGACTCACCGTGCATTGTGCTGTTGGATAATCATGAAAGCCATATGAGTGTCCCTGTTATAGATCTAGCCAAGTGAAATAGTATTATTTTAGTGACTTTTCATCCACATACAAGCCACAAGCTACAGCCACTAGACAAATGGGTATTTGGACCATTCAAAAAATATTATAGTACTGCAGCAAATGAACTGATGATTACTCCTGGACATGTGGGTAAGCCAATAACAATTTACAATGTGGCTACATTAGTTGGGAAAGCGTTTCCACTGGCTTTTACTCCCAATCAGTGGCGGCTCTTGATGACGTACGATGTGCGCTGCTGCACGGATGAGACTACTTCGAACTATTTCGGAAGATTTCGGTACGATTACTTGCTTCTCTGTATATATGAAAGCTTAAACGAAGCAGTCTCATCCGTGCAGCAGCGCACATCGTACGTCATCAAGAGCCGCCACTGCTCCGAATAATATTATGCAAGGATTTAAAGCCACGAGAATGCATCCACTTAAAGAAAACATTTTCGACGACTCGGATTATTTATCCTCACAGGTAACTGATCGTCCCTATGCCGTTACTTCCGATAAAAATGAAGATACCGCTGTCAATACTGACATTTTAACTCAATCAATTCCAGAGGCTAACATTTCATTCCAATTATCCATTCCATCCACTTCTGCGTTTGCAAATGTTGTTACATCAACTATGATCAGACCTCATCCTAAAGCTTCGCCGAGAAAAAACAATAGAAAGGGCAGGCAAAAAGTAAAATCTTGTATTTTAACAGACACGCCAGAGAAAACCAGAATTGAAACGTTAAAGATGGTTAATCTAATAAAAAAAAAACAGAAAAGAAAATGTTAAACCTTCTCTAAAAGATACAGCGAAAGGCAAATACAAGAAAAGGCATGTTAAAAGAAAAATCGTTTCCGATTCTGAATCCTCTATATCAGATGATAATTTTTCGTTACGAGAATCTGATGTGGCTGAAATTTCATTTGAAATTTATGATGAAGGAATTGAAAATCCAAACAATGATTCAGAATTTCTAAAATATCAGTTAAATGATTTCGTAATTTTTGTTTACGAAAATGATTATTTTCCCGGACAAATTGTTGATATTAAAGAACAAGAATTCTTAATAAAATCTATGGAAAAATCGCTCAAAAATTTGAAATGGCCTAAGAGAGAGGATCGAAACTTGTACTCAGCATCTGATATTAAGCAGAAAATTAAACCTCCAAAAAAAATTAGTTGCACAAGGAAAGTTTATGAAGTCCCAGAGATGTCAAAATTTTCGAAATGGGTTTTAGGCACAATTACAGTTTGATTTTTTATTAATATGTGTGTGTTTAGTTTTGTATTTATGGTTCCATAAAAGTTTGTAGAAGTAAAATGTTTTTTTTTTAATTATCGTACCTAGTGTCCAAGGTACAACCTCCTTGTGTTCAAGGTACAACACCCATGTTGTACCTCGGACATATTGTCACTATCTTTTCAAATGTACAGACCTTTCTAAATACTAGTATCTAAACGTCCAACAAGAAATATATTCTTCGTTAATAGTTTAACATTATATTACAGTAGGTTAGATAAATTTATTGGTTTTAACAATTCCAAAAACGTCAATTTAGTAAAAAAGTGTCCGAGGTACAACAGGTTCCCCTAATGCAATTACATGTCCATTTTTCTCAAAAAAAAAACAGGTGGCCATTTGTCCCGAAGTGTTTCTTGCGCGAATAACTTTTGTTGGGTTCAGTTTGTAGGCGTCTGCTGTTGTTGTCCATGATTGCTTCTTGGATTTCAGACTGGTACCGCGTCCTTGGCCTTCTTGGCTTACGTTTCGTCCACTGTTGCAAGGGATTTTTTAGGGCGGGTATTGTTCAGTTTCAGTGGAACAACAGTAATAGCCCTTTCCTTTTGGGGTAATACGGATAAAACCAGGATTCGTCAATTGTAGACATGTTATACACGAAACTTTAACGCACCACGATTGTATTGTTTGAGCATTTCTTTACACCAATTGACACGAGCCTTTTCTTGAGCGATTGTCAAATTATGTGGAATCCAACACAAACAAATCCTTTTCACAGCTAAATGTTCATGTAATATCTTAGGTATGCATGTCAAACTAATGCCTCAATCTCACGGTGTCACATTATCAGTTCATACACAGCATCAATGCTCTCTGTCACAGCACCCGATTTTGGACGACCTTTTTAAATTTGTCCGTGAACGAAAATATATAGGCAATGAGGTTTCGGGGACAAAATCACATATATTTTCTTATGAAGCTTCATTTTGCAATTTAAAGTAATTTGAACTGTACCGTCCCTGCTGAGTAACGTAAAACATGTATCAAAGGGTTACCCTGTTTAGATCGTGTGAGCCACAAAAAAACTTTTTAGAGTATGCCATGGATTAAATCAGTTGTCTTAGATTTAACCTACATATCGTACTACTAGTAATAGGTTAAATCGTTAAATAAGAGTTGCCAAATGACATTCATTAAGCTAACCTAATATTTCAGTCCACGCAAAAATTGAATTTCAAGGAAGAGACGGTTATTTGAAAGTTTTGGTGGTTGAAATATGTAAAGTAAAATGATTTATTATAAAAAAAATGTTAGCCTGAATACTGGGAAATACGAGTTGGTAACACTGTGGAAGGGAGTGTCGGGGAGAGACTCATGAGAGGTGGTTGTGTTTTACGTATTAAGAGAATTATTTGGAAGTTTACTCAATAAATTTGTTCATAAAGTTAAACGGGGAGTTTAATTAGAAGAACAGGTGTCTACAAATCAGAAGTGCGATTGATTTAGTGAATTACGCGTGCAGTAAATACACCGGAATACGTAAAATCGGTGGAAGAAAATTGGAGGGAAAGTGGATACATAACCTGAAACAAATAACATCGTGTATAGAATGTCTGTATATAAATATACCAGGTGGTAAAAAAACGGGATATTCGAATCCTATACTCATACCAAAAAGACCATTTTCAAGAATTCATGCAGATCACACTGGACTATATGTGACCAGTAACGACGAAAATACTCATCTATTAGCGATTGTAGATGCCCTAACAAACTATGTAAGGCTTTTAAATAGTGTTCGTTGAGGGCACCGAATAGTCAGGAAGGTCGATTGTTAGCGTGAATACTGGGAAATACGAGTTGGTAACACTGTGGAAGGGAGTGTCGGGGAGGTGGTTGTGTTTTATGTATTAAGAGTATTATTTGTTCATAAAGTTAAACGGGGAGTTTAATTAGGAAAACCAATACTAAAATTATGGCAAGCCTACATCAAGCGGCGGGTAAATGGCGTAACGAGTCATTCGAAAGCGACAAAGTAAAGAAAAGTTCGGGTAACAAGCTAAGTAAAACCAATCTTTATTTCAATCACGTTGGTTAGAGGACAACAAATCAAAGCAAAAAGATAACCAAAGTACAACGTGTGATTAGACTAAATTGATTCCTTACAAAAAAAAAAGCGAAAATGCAATGTAATAAACTGACTTGATTGTTTAGACAAAAAAGGAAGAAAAAATAACGCATAAATAGGTTGAATAATCCTTGCACAAAACCCCCATCAAAATACGTATTTATCAGGGTTCACATACGGTGGGCGTGAACCTATATAGAACATTATAAATATGGTCTATTTAGCAGACCCTGTATATCACTAAAACTTATCTATATAATAAATAAAAACTGAAATTAAATTTTCCTAACTCTCTTGGAGTTTGAAAATTGGTATTGATTTAAAATAAAGTTTGACAAAGGTTCCGTAATATCTTAAAATGAATTGATTATATAATTAAGACGAAAGAAAAAGTAAAGTAAATTTACATTTAACGTTGTAAAACTTTTTTTTTTTTTATTTTGATATTTAAATGCAAAGAAAACACGTGTCCTTGATCACGTTTTTCGACTTGCACAAACAAGAAAAAAACTACAAAGAATTATTCGAAAATGTCGTTTGTTTTTATTTTATTTTTAAAGTTACATGAATGGAAATTACGTTGTATTCTTAAAAACGGAATTATTTAGACCTCTAAATATAGCAAAAAGAAATAATTAATGATATTTGAAGTTAATTTAAATTAGGATTATAAATGGAATTACGTAGTATATTAAAATTAATTGACGTGTTAAATATGAATATTTAAATAGTTTAAAAATAGATTAAACGGTAATTATTTGCTAAAATTATGAATTTGATCTTTTAAATGATGTTCGTAGCGTTTATAAAATTGACTACTTTTGAACAATAGCAACTAATGATTTAGATAAACAAGAGAAAGGAAAAAAAAACTAAAGAAATAAAAATCCTTAGCTCTATCCTCCGAACTCCTCGAAGGTAAGTTATCCAGGATTGTCGCTGCCTGATTGTTTTCTTTTCTTTGTTTCGTACGAGAATGGAACGGGATACTCTTTCAGCAGGCCGTAAAAAAAGGACGGGAGATAGTTCAGTCTACCATATAGAAAAGAAAAACCCAAAAAACAACAGCAGTATGTAACTAGTGGGTTTCAAGACACAAAAACTTATATTCCGGTATTTGGAAACAAACCCTTTTCGCCACCTTAAAATCCCTTTACAGGTAAAATTGGCAATTCTTGAATAAATCCTTAGATACAGGAGGACACAGTACACTATAACTTACAAAGCGATAATAAAGCCCTTAATATTCAAATAACCACGTGGTGGGCGAGAGAGGAGAGTTCAGTACGGAATCAACGACGGATAAATGCCGGTGTCGGCCTTACATCTGAGCGATAAATACCTCACGTTCGACAATCAAAAATGGGGAGGGGGGGAGCAACGAAAATACCGTTAGTACAAAGGAATAACTACAAGGAGTTTCAAAATTAATAAAACAAAATGGTAAAGAGACCCCTAATTCGCGAAAAATAATTAAGCCTCTACGAACACGAACAACCTATTCAAACCTTTTTATATCTGTTCAAACCAGATATAAAACAAGTCCGTACAAGTAACGAGCCATCGAAAAAATTCATAATTGGAGTAGACTGTGAAATTGGGTTGGTACTTTAGCCACTTCCACATAATGACATTTATTATTTGATATTGAAACTATAAGTTTGTGTCAAATTTTTCAAAACTCTTATTAAGAAAATTAAATTTATTTAAAAAATGGTATTCAACATAGAACAAAAATAATTTACTAAATAAAACACTTGGTATATTTGTTTCACAAAATGTATTTAAAATATCTCTGACATATGTTTCGACTTATTCAGTCATTCTCGAAGAGTCATGTAAACTAAGTGAAAAGTGTACTCCTACCAATATTTATGAGTTATTTTTTTTTAAAAAGGTTTATTACAGCATCGATTGTGGGGGTGTTTGAAAAATCCAACTGCGTGTTTGTGATCTGTCTGTTGAGATTTATGGCTTTTTAATTTCTAAAATTTCTAAGAAGTCAAGCCTTTTACCCTTATTTCAAGAGTGTAAAAGTTTGAAATTATTAGTATTAAACAGATGAGAATTTTGAATACAGTGTTCCGCGAATCCCGTTACCATATTGCCATGTAAAATAGAACTTCTATGTTCTTCGATACGTTCTTTTATAGAGCGTCCTGATTGGCCAATGTATACCGCGTCACAATCACTGCAAGATAATTCATACACCCCTGACTTATCACGCAATTCTGTTTTTTCTTTATTGTTAACTAGAATATTTCCTAAATTGCATTTATTAACTAGGATAACATTTAAACCTAATTTATTAAGTTTATTAGAAACTTTATTGCTAACCCCAGGTATATAGTTAAGGGTGTGAAACACTTTGTTAGTTTTTGTGTATGTCCGGAGTAAAAATTTTTCCTAAGGATAGCGCGTTGTTTTTTGTAAATCATTTTGTCTAAGAATTCTGTTTTGTACCCGTTATTTCTAGCTATAGTTTTTATGGTATATACTTCTTTTTCGAAGTTCTTATTATTTAGAGGGAAATTAATCAGTCTGTGTATGAAACTGTGAAAAGCTGTCATTTTTATATTCCACGATTGGTTGGAATTTGCCGGAATTACTGTATCTGTTGTAGTGGGTTTTCTAAAGATATCAAATTCAAATCGTTTATCAACTCTTGTTAATTTTAAGTCTAAAAAGTTAATCGTTCCGTCTACCTCTTTTTCTATTGTGAATTGTATTTTATTATTAAGGGAATTTAAATAATTAAGAAATTGGTCCAGCTGTCTGTCAGTGCCCGACCACAAGCACAAAATATCGTCTACATATCTGCCCCAAAAGGAAATGTAGTTGTTTCATAGTGAAAATGTGATCGTGCACTCCTCTGCCTTTCCGAAATCCGCTTTGCGGTTCTTCTAGTTGGTGATCCATTAATATTTTTAATCTCTTTTCTAGGATTCTCTCATATATTTTTAGCATTACACTGAGTAGTGTAATTCCTCTATAATTGCTACACTCTTTATTGTCACCTTTTTTGTGGATGGGTAGTATTATGCCTACTTCCCAGTCCTTTGGTATACTTTGTTCATTCCAAATCCTATTAAACAATTTCTCTAGGACTTCTATGCCGTTTTCCTTCATATTTGTTATCATTTCCGCTGTTATACCGTCATGTCCTGCCGCCTTGCCTCGTTTTAACTTCCTTATAGCTTCCATTATTTCTTCCTTCCTGATAGGTTCCTCGCCTTCACTCTCCCCACTTTCTATGTTTTCTTCGCTCACCTCTATTTCGTATATTAAGTTTATTCGTTCTGTGTTAAGCATTCCCTCGAAATATTCTTTCCATCTTTTCATTATATTATCTTCGTCTTCTAAAATTCTCCCGTTTTCTGCTTTTATGTATCTAATTTTGTTTTGTTTACCTTTTCTTAGTGCCTTCAATATTTTATAGAATAACTTTTGGTTACCTTTACTGTCTTGTTCCATCTTTTCCCCAAATTCTTCCCAAGCTTGTTGTTTCGCTTCTTTCACCATCCCCTTCACTTTTAACATTTGTTCCTTGTACTTGTCGTAATTATCTTTGTTCTTTTCACTAAGATAATTTTTCCATTTGTCTTTCTTCATCTTTACTTCCCTTTTAATTTCCTCATTCCACCATCTTTTTGTTTTTGTCTGTTATGCTGCTTCCACACGTTTCTTTAGCTATTTTCATTATTGTATCTTTAATTATTTTCCACATGTCTTCCACCTCCACGTTGTTTAAACTCTCTTTGCTTTTTATCATTTCTGCCTCTATTTTTTCTTTATATATATTTGCTATCACCTCTTCTCTGAGTTTATATGTTCTTATTACTTCGATGGCTCGTTATAAATAAAGTAACCCGTTCATATCTGTTTTACAGTACTAAGCAATGACTTTGAATAGGAAAGTGAAGCTCCATAAGAAAATACATAGAATTTTGTCCCCGAAATCCCATTGCTTATCTACTCACGGACACAATTGAATTCACTAAGCCAGTGATATAGTGATTTTAGTTGGTCCTTCATCGACAATAGTCGAAGTGAGTTGAGCGATGCACTGTTTCTGCAATTTAATATTTTTACCAGAGATGAAATTTTCAAATCACTGTAAACAAAACGAATAGAGTTCGTATGACAAAACGTTCTTAGTCGATAGGCCGCCAAAACTGTCAAACTTTACTATGAATATGTCAGATGGAGCCTAGCAACACTAGTGCTGACAGTTCCAAGTAAGTACATAAATAGCTACCCTCGTAATATGAAAGGAAAAAATAGGAAAAAAAACAAAATACATGTTTTAAATTATATTTGTCACGCAACAATACAATTATAATCTGTAGTCTTGTGACATAGTGAAAACAAATATTAAGTAAATAAAACAAGTTATACAAAATAACAATAATTGAGCGTAATAATAAAATTAAAAAAACAACTAGTTAAGAAATGAAAAAAGTCCTGTTTCTGTGAAGCATCTTTGGTGAATTCAAGCAAAGTAATTATAAGGCAAGGATTTAAAAAGCATGAAAAATCAATATATTTAGGAATGTCTTTTTTCTTATAGTATACCCAGATTTACGGATAATTGTGTACAATAGATATATACATACTATCACTTTTGAATATGCTATAATAAATAGAGATTACAGTTGTGGACATGGTAATATAAACAGTTACATAAATATAATAACAATTACAATTTTAATAATAATATTTCTACAAAATTCGTATTAATTACTTGTAGTATTTGCATAAAATGTGGAATTTATCAATTATACACTATTTTGTGTAATATCTGATTTAACAGTCCTAAGGACGTTAAATAAATACGTACAGATTACGGACATTAGTACTAGGTCACTATTTCCCTAATAGTACTAGTAAATCAGTTGAAATAAAATTATGTCTTTAAGTGATTTTTAAGTACCGTGATATCATAAAGTTTCTAGGACGAAGATGGCTTTGTAATATAAATTGTATGTCTGAACTTAAGTTAGGAACTATAACTCTGTTTTGTAAATTATTTTGACAGTGACATTATCCATTGACATTATCCATTAATGTGTTAGAATTGCTGAAAGCAAGTTTGAACGTCGAGTTTGAAACAGCACATTCGAGTAAATTCAAATATGGTTTACAATATAGTGCAAAAAGCGTACATGATTGAAGCCTATTTTCGGAGTGGAGTGCGAATTGATGGAATTTGGGTGTACAGTCAACGTGCATGTTTGGATGATTTTAGAGAGCACTTTCCAGAGTTAGCTGTAATTCCCAAAGATTTTTATAATTGCCTTTCCAATTGTGTTGGTGTGTTTCGTGAGACTGGTTCTGTGGGTCATAAATCACGTACTGGTAGACCAACTGTTCGTTCGGAACAAGTTATAAATGATGTTCGTCAACGTATGGTAAATGAACCCACAAAACCTTTGAAACGCCTTTCTCAAGAGATTGGACTTTCTTATGGAACATGTCAGAAAATTGTAAAGAAAAACGTACACATGCATCCGTATAAGATGCAATCACATCAGGCTATTTTGCCGGTAGACTACCCTAGACGTCGTGCGTACTGCCAGTGATTTGCAAATAACTTAATAGAAGATGATGACCTGCTAAATTTGTAATTTTTCTCTGATGAAGCATGGTTTCATCTTTCGGGGTATGTCAATTCCCAAAATACTCGAATGTGGAGTAGTGAAAATCCTCATATTTTTATTGAATCGTTTCTCCATAATGCGAAACTTGGTGTTTGGCTAGCAGTTTCTCGCCGCAGAGTTGTTGGCCCTATTTTTTTAAATTTCACAATTAATGCTGAGAGGTATAGAAACATTCTGAATGAATTTATTGAACATTTGCATGATGATGAATTGCAATATGGATACTTTCAACAAGATGGTGCAACGGCACACACAACACGAGAAAATATTGCTTTTCTTCGTGAGTTTTTTGACGATCGGATCATAAGTTTACATACGGAAGTTGAGTTTCCACCACGATCACCTTGTTTGACAATTATGGACTTTTTCGTGTTTCCTCACCTAAAGAATAGAATATTTAAAACTCCTGTTGCTAATTTGCAAGATATGCAACAAAGAATTATTGACGAATGTGCATTAATAACGCCCGCAATGCTGCAAAATGCCTTTAACAGCATGAAAAGGCGTGTCACATTGGGAATTGAAAATAACGGACAACAATTTCAACATTTGCTTTAATTTTGCCTTTTTTTATTAATAAAATTTTGAATACAAGCTGAGCTTGTTGTTTTATTGTATCTTTATTAAATCAAATGACATATTTATTGATGTCACGATGACACTATCAAAATAATTTTCAAAAATTAAGGTTAAGTTACCAGTATGATAATATGGATAAAGTTCAGACATATATTTTCTATTTCAATGCCATCTTGGACCCAGAAACTTTATGATATCGCGGTATTAGTATTAATTCTGCCCATCATCAGAGAGAGACAAAGTTAACCAACGAATACTGGAAAAGAACCTAAAATACTTAACAAATACATGCAATTTAAGGTGTTTATCATATATTTTAAACCTCTTAATTGTTTTAATTTGCTATAAATGAGGGATATTCTTTAAATAAGGTCCGTTTGTAAATAACAGTGAGAAAGACGTGCGATCACCGCAGTGCACATGCGCATCTGCTCCAACATACTTTGCGCACGTTTATACACCATTTGCAGCAGTATCGTCTGTCTGTGTGCTGAGCTGTACAAGTTTATAATGTTTAAGGAAATTGAGTCGCCCGCCGACGGAAATACGATCTGTATTTCGATTCTTGAGTGCAAGAAACAGCAGCGGAAATTTACCATCAGATTCGTGAAGTTTACGGTGATAATGCTATCAGTGACAGTAAAGTTCGAAAGTGGATGGGAATGTTGAAGGACGGACAAGTTATCTCATTTCTGAAGATTTAGTTCGTGAAGTGGACAATAAAATTTAAGAGGACCAACGATTCACGATTTTAAAGTTATCAATTGATTTTCCACAGGTTTCAAGGTTAGTTTTGTACACCATTGTTTCGGAGAAACTGAAATATCGAAACGTGTGTTGTCGGCGAGTTCCAAGACTGCTTTCTGATAATCACAAATCAAGCAGATTGGGCTGTGGTTGATCGTTTTTGACTCGATACGATCAGGAAGGAGATTAATTTTTGGACCAAATCGTTACAGATGATACTTGGGTGTCCCACACGGCTCATAATTCCAAGCAATAGTCAATGGAATGGTGACATACATCGTCGCCAGCCAGAGTGAAGGGTAAACAGACACTTTTAGCACGAAAGATTATGGAAACTGTGTTTTGGGATCGAAAAGGGATTTTATGCCGATATGCTCTGAACTCCGGCGTCCCGTACAAAACAAGCGGCGTGACCTACTGCTTTCCGGTGTGATCTTGCTCCATGATAATGTAAGGCCATATGTTTCTGCACAAACGCAAGGTCTAATCAGGTCTTTTGAATGGGAACAACTAGGACATCCACCTTACAGTCCAAAGCTTGCACCCAGTGATTTTCACATGTTTTGATACTTAAAGAAGTTCCTTGGTGGTCGGCGATTCGACGACGATGAAGATGTGAAAACTGCTGTCATCGATTCTTCACAGGCTGCAGATTCTTTTGACATTGGAATTAACAAAATTGTTGAACGGTATGTCAAATGTTTGAACAAAAATGGAAATTATTTAGAAACGTAGCTGAAAGTATGTAGAATGCGGAAATAAATATATTTTTTTCTACTCATGACATTGAAATTACTCATTTCGAAATTGATTACGATGGTTGAAATAGCACTTCAACCACTAGAGTTTGAAATTATCGGACTACTGGGATTTTAAATTTGTTTGACATTCAATTGCTGGCAACAGAAATACCACTTTGTGTAATTTCGAATTTTTATATGCAAGAAAGGACATAGCGACCAAGTTATTTACAGATTAAGCAATCAACAAGCTCAAGGTCAGGATCAGTTATTCCTGATGGGTCCTGTCAAATGAATACAAATACTTCCGATAAATGTATAAATACAATTGGCGCTAATTGCACAAATTGTTCTATTATAATTAATGTATATGAAAAATAATCAAAAACGGTTTATTAACGTTTACGTTAAAAAATCGTAGAAAAAATAGTATATGCAACTCGTGGCTGATAAAATTTCAACGTCTCGAGTTACCTTTTTCAACTCGCTATAGCTCGGACACTTAATTTGTTTGGTTTGAATATGGCTTTTTACGGCTGTTTACAGATCCGTCAGTGTCATATTTAGGTTTATCCAAATATAAGGTTAATATACCACATTTGAATATTCAAACTAAAACTCAAATAATTACGTTACTAGAAGAAGGATTGTCAGTTAGATGATTAGCGAATCGATTTTGCGGGGAAGGGTATCATTTCAGATATCAAAATTAAAAGACAGGGAGTTATTAATAGAAAACGAGGCTCCGGTGGTATCCGTGTGTCAACTCCAGAATAGGATGAAAATCTTATTAATTTTATAAGAAACGATCTGTTCGAAACAATAGTAAATGCAGAGACCGTCACATATTTCCCCGGGCGGTCAGCAAGAAAATGGCTGAGACAAACTTCAGACTTGAGAAATCGGGCGTCTGTGAAAAAAACATGTCTTAATGCGCAGAATAAAGAAGTAAGGATTGACTTTGATTTGGAATTTATGCCGCATAATTTTAATTTTTGGGAAAATAGATGAAAAAGTTGTTTAGTCATCTCATAATAGCCGAATCCGTGTTTATAGATGAAATGAAATTTCTTTCAGGATACTTATATAATTTCTGCCGAAGGTAGAAAAACATTTTTTAATGTTCTAATATAATTGTTACTATTAAATCTTTCCCCTATAATCCAACAAACACCTGACCCATGTGCGCAAATCCAGACCCAGATATTTACTGAGAATCTTCCGCTCGTTTGTGATTTTTGAGTATACTTTTCGTCAAATAGTGAATTAGGTGGTGGACCTAATTCACTATTTGACGAAAAGTATACCTATATTATCCTATAAGTGTCAGTATCGTGAAAAGAACCTAAGATCGTTACGAAAATTTGCAATTTATAAAAAATTTGACGAAAACGGGTCGCCCAAAAACTGCTACGACTCAATATAAAACACACGAAATAAATGGATCGAATAGTAGAGACTTCTAAAATTAGTTCAAACCAACTAGCATTAGATCATGAGGTGCGTTAATCATGAGTTCATAGGATTCTCAAAAAAGAAAAAGCACATCCTTATAAAGTGCAATTAATTTACGTATTGAAGGAAGATGACCCAGATAAGAGACTACAATTTTGTGAGGTTATGCAAGACATGATTAATAATAATCCTACCATATTAACCCATTTGTTCCCAGTGTACCCATTTGAGTACGGTTAATGAAATATTTTTTTAGGCTCCATATGGTACATTCAGAGTTCTATGCTTAGTGGCGGTGCAAAGTACACTAAAGAAGGAATATTCTTTTAGAAATTGGCCACTAGATGTCGCTTTTATGTATGGAAAACGTAACCTTACTTTTTGCTACAAATTGTGCCAGTGTGACTGTACTTTTTGTTATTTTTTACCTATCTATAAAAAAAAAACATTTTATTCTACTAAAATTAGTTACTGAGGTATGTATGTTTTACTATTATTTTTGTGAATTTTACATAAAATACATGCACTGGTATCTTTTCATATTTACATATAGGTGTACTCATATGAGTACAGCGGGAACAATACGTTGTTAGAGCTGTATTTATTTTTTGTAGATAAATTACTATGGATCCCAAGCCAATCAGCACTAATATGTTTTATGGCAGATCCTACCAGAATTTGCAAGCTGCCATAGACGATATTACTGAAAATGAAAAAGATATTGATATCGTTATAATACCACCGGATGCCGATTATCAAACAGATGAGGACGATATCGATGAAGATGATATTCAAGCAGATACCCTCCCATTCGATGTTCCTGGTGTTGTTGAAATTTTTTCTCAGGACAGTACAGAGAGTGACCCAGAAGATAATATTCCGTTGATTATGTTACGCAGTATTAGTAATACTGGCGAATCATCTACGAAGAAGGGAAAAATTGCAGAAAAAGAACCAAATTGGACTGACGAAATAATTGATATCACAATGAACCAAGGAAATGGATATTTAGCTCGCGAAGATATTGTCAAACAAGAATTAGCAGGACTAAATCCTGTCCAGATTTTTGAAAAATTATTTGACGATGAAATAATAACTTATATTACCAAAGAAACCCAGAGGTATGCTGCTCGGCAAAACAATCATTCATTTACTGTAAGAAACAACGAGATAAAAATATTTATAGGTATCTTATTATTCACTGGATATCATCGATTACCAAGAGAGAAATTATATTGGTGTACAGATGAAGATCTAAACATACCACTAGTTAGAGGTAGTATGTCTCGCAATAAATATTATGAAATAAAAAAAAATACTTTCATTTAGCAAATAACGAAACAGTTGATAAAAACGACAAGATGTATAAAATTCGTCCTCTCATGGAAAAACTGAATAAGCGATTCCTGCAGTGGGGTATATTCCATGACAAGCTCTCCATTGACGAGGCTATGGTAAAATACTTCGGACATCACTCGTCAAAACAATTTATCCGTGGAAAGCCAGTGCGTTTCGGCTATAAAGACTGGATGGTTTGCAGTTCTTCTGGTTATTGCTATCAGTTCGATACCTACTGTGGGGCAAAACAAAATAGAAAAGGGACGGATCAAAATTTGCCTTTAGGGTCTAAAGTTGTGTTGGACTTATTAGAAGTAGTGACAGAACCGCAAGATCATATAATATTTTTCGACAACTACTACACAAGTCACGGTTTGTTGAAAACTCTTAGGGACTTGGGCTATAGAGCGACGGGGACAGTGAGGGACAATCGCACAAAAAAATGTCCTTTGCCTGATCAGCAGCAATTGAAAAAAGGAAATCGCGGTTTTTTTCAATACAAATACGATAAAGAACATTCATTACTTCTAGTAAAATGGAAGGACAACAGTATCGTGTCTATGATGACCAATTACGACAGTATTCATCCCCTTTCAAATGTAAAACGTTGGTCCAAGGAACGGAAAGAAAAAATTGATGTACCTCAACCTCGTCTCTTTGCCAATTATAATTCAGCTATGAGCGGCGTAGACTTGCTAGACCAATCTGTAAATAATTACCGAGTGTCCATCCAATGTAAGAAGTGGTGGTGGCCCCTTTGGACCCACATGCTGAATGTTGCAGCAATCAACGCCTGGAGGTTAGATTCATTGGCAGGCGGTAATATGGATTTGCTCAACTTTATAAGAAGTATATCAAGGCATTACTTGAGAGTTTTTGAGAAAGCTCAACACTCCAGGCACCCTAGCACTGTCCCAAGAAGTATTGTAGAAGATCAAAGAGGGTATTTTCCCCAAAAAATTGAAAAGCAATTGCGCTGTCGCAAGTGCCATCAACGAGCTAGGTCAATTTGTATGAAGTGTAATGTTACACTTTGTTTAGAAAGGGAATGTTTTATAAAGTTCCATAGTGAATAACATTTTCTATTGTAAATCACTAAAATAAATTAGCTAAATATTATATAATTTATATTTTCATTAACGTCCCTATATTCCCGTTGTACTCATTTGAGTACATACCTTTTTTTCATATTCTATTCAAAAATTTATCGAAAAACTGTCATATTTTGTTCTTTGGGCATACCTTTAATAAGAAAAAAACGACCTTATTGAAATTTTGAAAAAAAAAAGTTGTGGGAACAAATGGGTTAAGATAACATAAACAAAGCAACTTTAAAAAAATTGTAAATTTTAGAAACCAAAAGTTACTCAGGCATTAATGGGTTAAACAGCGCCAGAGAAACATTCAGGGTTACTGCTGAAATAATTCGGTAAAGGGCTTTATTTTTTTATGATAAGGTGCATCAAAGTACACATAAATTTAATGCCAGTTATGGGTGGCTCCAACGTTTTTAAAAGCGTTTCGGAATTCGTTATTTGAAAATTACCGGAGCCACACACACGGAGCATCTCAGCCACATCTAGTGGATCCTTTTAAACAACAATTGAGACAAAAAATTGCGGAATTTGATTTAAATGAACATCAACTCTATAATGCTGACGAGACTGGGTTATTTTGGAAACTGTTGCCTGATAGGACCTATGTTTCACTTGCTGAAAAAACGCTTCGGGAATGAAAATTTCGAAACAAAGAATTACATTCCTCGGTTGTACAAATGCAGCTGGCTCGCACAAATTAAAGCCGCTCATAATTGGAATAGCAAATCGGCGTAGATGCTTTAAAAATTTCTGCAATCCAGTTGTCTACAAGAACAACGCAAATGCAAGAATGACGAAAGATACTTTTAAAGACTGGTTTTTTAACCAGTTCGTTCCTGAGGTAAGTTCAAACAAAAAAAAGATACCGTAGTTGATTTTCATAATTTTAGGTTAGAGCTTTTTTACGCAGTAAAAACATCAGAGAATATGCCATCCTTCTTCTTGATAAAGCTCCTTCTCATCCCTCTGAAGCAGAATTAAAAACAACTGATGGCAAAATATTTGCAATGTTTATGCCTCCTAACGTAACACCATTGATACAGCGATGGATAAGAATGTCTTACGGCTCACTAAGCTTTATTATAGGAAAAGTTTACTGGCCTCTATAATTTCCAGTACAGTAAATATTCAGGAAGCTCTTAAAAATCTGTCGTTAAAGGATGCTGTATTGAATCTAGCCGCTGCATGGGATAAATTGGAGCAATCTGTTATCGCTAAATGATGGCATAACATATTATCAGACAGTGACAATACTGAATCTGACGAACAAGACACTCTCCCCTTAAGTGTTTTACAACGAAAATGGAATGAAGAAACTTCCGAAATTGTAGCTGAAACAATCACTTTATTGAATAATCTTGAAAGTGAACCGACCATAGACCAATACACAAAACTCATATTGAAGAATGGAATAAAGACACAGTTACATATGAAAGCGAAGATGAAGATGTTGAAGACAATAAATTCTTAAAAAATCAAGAACTTGAAATTCCTAAAGTACCGCATTCGGATGGGGTGAAAGCATTAAATATGGCGTTAGATTGGGCGCGTACAAACAATTTGGATGCCGAAGACATAAACTTAAAACGATTGCAAGAGAAAGCAATTTTGCTCAGCATTTCTAGCAAACAAATTAAATCAAAAATGACTAGCTATTTTATGTAATGTTGTATATTATTAAATAAACGATATATATATATATATATATATATATATATATATATATATATATATATAAGTAAAACTGTGTATGTTTAGTATCTACTCGCTAACGTGAAAAAATTCCATAACGTGAACAGTCTCGGATTATTTGTGTTCGTGGTTTCGAGATTCTACTGTTTCAATATTCTAAATATCTCGTAATGTATCCTTACATATTCAATATAAGAGGAAAGAAAGCAGCAAATGTTAAAACAGTTAAGAATTTAAAATATATGACTTACTTTCTTCGATGACGGATTAAAATAATATGAAAGCTCAGATACATTTAAAAGAGAATTTTATTCCAAACAATTCCTTTTATTCTTTCAATTAATTCCTGAAATTCCTAATATAATTTGTCCAAATATAGTAAAATCACTTCTTTTATTAAAAATATTACCGTTTTTCTTTCTACTTTCTCTCTACATCAAAATTCATGTCCACCCTGTATTTAGCTTGTAGTAAATTTCTACATTTTATGAATAATTTAGAATAAACTTTATTCTTAGGTTACGGTGTTCTTGCTCGTGTTAAAATGTTAATGTCCATATTACCATGTCCATCGCTGTATGTACTAAATATCACTTTTAATTTTGCGAGAATAAATAGAACTACATACGATTATATTTAAAAAAATCGTTATAATTTTTTTAAATAAAATTAAAAGGTTATACTAATAAATAAACAAATATATTGTTACTTTTAATTACTGATTAGCCTTTTTATAATTTTCCTTCCAACACTGGACATGTAAACATTTCAAAACAATTTACTCGAAATATAATTTGAATTCGAAAATAAAAAAAAATTCTGAATAAATTAAAAAGCTGTTAGACTGCCAAGAATCTTTCAGTATTTAACGAAAGATAATGCAGTGAAAATTCCTGTTCAAAATTTACCATTAATTTCATTGGGTTATCTGTTAAATTATGCGAAATATACTCAACAACCAATAAATGTGGAGAAATCGTCTTTTATACTGCTTTTTAAAGATATTTTTTCTAAGGATACGTTCAAATAACTGGGAAATAAAATCTAAAGTTACGAGTCTTTTTCTCGTGGACGAATAAATAACTTTATTGCTAAGAAAGACAATTTTTGGCGCCCGAGCATTTCATATTGGCACCTATAGTAATGAAATCCTTAGGTAACCTTGCGCTTAAAAGTCTGTCGTAATAAATTTTTATATAGCATAGACAGCTCTAAAGAGATATTTTTTGTTTGTTTTCACAAGATTTACTTCGAAAGAATGAATAATTTTTTCGAAAACATAAATGCAATAACAAAACTCATTTCGTTAAATAAATATCAACATATAAAAGTATGTATATTGCTATCGAAATTTACATAATTGTAGTTTTTAGGCTACTCTTCAATTTTTTTTATACATGTAATATTTACAGCCATCACAAATGGTTAAAAATTGCTCTTTGATAAACTGTACTTTTGAACAAATAGAAAATATTGTCAGTCCCATAATAAACAACAACAGCCCATCATACAATATGATCCATCGATGATGGCTTTATCACTAATCTCTTTCTAACCTATCGACTTAGTTATTACCATTACTAATTGGAGTGGTATCTTCAACAGCTATGCCTTTCTTCGTCAGTACGTCGTTGATATGCACGTCTAAATCTGTTGACGTGTCGATAAGTTTCAGATTTAATACGTTGTCGCATTTATACAATTCATCTTTCTCGATGCTGACTAGAATAGAAACCAACGATTTCCGCAAGACAAGTTTCTGGAAGAACTTACAATCGTCCATTGTCCACTTGGATTGTTTCGGTCTTATGCCTGGAAAAATCGATAAAGTATTTGCTTCGATTTTTTAAATATTCGAATTTACCGCTTAATTTGGCTTTGATCGCTTGGTAAGGCAACTCGAGGAATTGCGGCTCCAATGGAATAAGTTGTTGCAGTGTTAGGTTATCATAATACCCAAAGTCGCAATAAAAGACTGATATCGAACCTGGATGAATCACTTTCATGACGCTGGTTCTGAAAATTAAAATGAAATTTAATAAATTGTACCGACGTTGGGCGCCATTTTTTAGGGATTTAGACGTTCTATGTATTTTTCGACTCTGTTCCGATTTGCTGCGTCTGTTATTACCCATGTGCCTTACTTTGAAAAAATTTGAAGTGAGATTTACTGAATGAAGATACTTTATGCAGTAGAAAGTGTCAAACGAAGTTATATTATAGGCCGGTACAAGAAATATAAGAAAAAGTTCATGAATATACCGAGTGCGACAACAGTGTGTCGCCGGAGCTTAGCATGAAAACTAATAAAGTTGTAGCAATAAAATTTTACGTACACATGTAGTATGCTACAGTGCATTTTCTATTTTAATTTATATATTTACAGGGTGTTCCAAATTTCCGCAACCACTTTCAATTTTTTTTATAATAAATTGCTATACTTTCTTGTTATTATGATGATAGCCACCCAAATTATCTTTGCAATGATATATGACAATGTGCACTTACAACTGTTAGTTTTGGTTTTATTGCAAATTTTGTTAAAATCTTGACAGTTGCAGCGTCACATTTTAAGTCTTAGCCTGAAAATGGGTGCAATGCCTCACGTAACTCTTTTGTTACCAATTTATAGACTAACACGTTATATGTTTTGAGGGTGAATAACGTGACAACATATACAGGGTGTTAAATATGTCGTGCCAAAGTTATCGAAGTTTAAAGGTTATTTTCTCTTTTTTTTTAAATTGTACCTATAATTTTTTTATTAGTCAGCAAATTCCTTGTAAAATTTCCGTTAAAATGGTCCCAATAACATACTACTTATTTCTATTATTTTCGAAGTTGTAACCTTTACTTTGTAACCTAACTTTAATGGGATATACCTATGTTTATAATATTCAATATGCGGTGCTGCATCTAATATTTGGTTGGTTAGCCATGAAATGATATCAAACAAAGTAACTTTTACAAACACCTGTTCTTTAATTCTTTATTATTAGTTTTAGAATTACATTTTGTAATTTTTCCATAATAAAACAAAATTAATTTAAAATGTGTTCAAATATATTTCCATTCTGCTCTACACATGCTCTTAATCGCCTCTGCATCGACAGACTTACATTTTGAGCCATGTTGTTTTCACTTAATTGAAGGAAAGCGTTTCAGATTCGTTGCTGCATGTTCTCTGCCGTTGTAGGAGGTGTTTCGTAAACAATATTTTTTTACAGTAGGCCACAGAAAGAAATCACAAGGGGTTAGATCTGGTGATCACGGTGGCCAGCTTATAAAGCTTCCTCTCCCAATCCACCTACTGGTGAATACTCTATCTAAATGTGCTCTTGCAGCAGCACCGTAATGTGCAGGTGTACCATCATGTTGGTACCCCAATCTCCTTATGACGTTATCTGGTAGGCCTTCTAACAGCAATGGTAAATTATTTTGTAGGAAATTTGTGTAGATTTCACAATTTAAAGTAGTATTAAAAAAGAATGGACCTATAATAGTGTTTCCTATGGCGCCTCCCCAGGTGTTAACACTCCATTTTTGTTGGTATAAAATGGGTTGCACAAAATGAGGGTTTCTAGTGTCATAATAATGAGAATTTTTTCTGTTTGTTATTCCACAATTAGCAAATGTTGCTTCATCTGTGAAAAGCACATGATCTAGAAAAGTTAGATCTTGCCGTAATTGGAAAAGTAGCCATTCACAGTAAACAAGCCTCCTTTCAAAATCCGTTTGTAATAAGCCTTGATGATTTTGAATTTTGTAAGGGTGAAATTTATGTTTTTTTTTTAAATCCTTCTTACAGCAGTAACTTCTATCCCGTGTTCTTTCGAAATTATCCTTGTAGATACGCGCGGATTTTCCACAACGGACTGGACGACTGTCACTTCATTATCTTCTGTAAACATAGTCTTAGTTCTTCCATCTTTGACGTAATTCACTGAACCCGTTCGAAGAAACCTTGTCAACAAATTTTCAAACGTCTTAATATCCGGTGCTCTTCGGTGAGGATACTCCATAGCATATGTTCTTGAAGCTAAAAGTGGATTTCTATTGCTAGCGCCAAGAACAAATACCATGTCTATTAGCTCCTCTTTCGAAAAATCCATTCTAAAGAAACACAATTATAAACTATTACGGCATGTAAATAAAAAATAATGATAACAAAACGATATAAGTGACAAGATAACAACTAATAACGAACAAACGGAAATTGATAATTAACTAGCCGAACTTAAATTATAACAATTAAACGCGATTACAGCAAAGAGGAACTACAGAAAAACACTTTATACAGAAATTTTAAGTAGATATTTGACGTTTGGTTACACAGCAATTTTTGCTTAATATCATTTCATGGCCAACCACCCAACTATTAGATGCAGCACTGCATATTGAATATTATAAACATAGGTATATCCCATTAAAGGGTTATAACTTAGAAAATACTAGAAATAAGTACTATGTTATTGGTACCATTTTAACGGCAATTTTACAAGGAATTTGCTGACTAATAAAAAAATTATAGGTTCAATTTAATAAAAAGAGAAAATAGCCTTTAAACTTCGATACCTTTGGTACAACATATTTAACACCCTGTATATGTTGTCACGTTGTTCACCTTCAAAACATATAACGTGTTAGTCCATAAATTGGGCACAAAAGAGTAACGTGAGGCACTGCACCAATTTTCAGGCTAAAACTTAAAATGTTAGACGCTGCAACTGTCAAGATTTTAACAAAATTTGCAATAAAACAAAAACTAACAGTTGTAAGTGCACATTGTCATATATCATTGCAAAGATAATTTGGGTGGCTATCATCATAATAACAAGAAAGTATAGCAATCTATTTTTAAAAAAATATTGAAAGTGGTTGCGGAAATTTGGAACACCCTGTAAATATATAAATAAAAATAGAAAATGCACTGTAGCATACTACATGCGTATGTAAAATTTCATTGCTCCAACTTTATTAGTTTTCATGCCCAGCTCCGACGACACACTATCGCCGCACCCGGTATAATCGACATTTGAATATGAAAGCTAATAAGGAACTAATAGGAAAGCACGAAAGAAATATTTTTTACGAGTGATTTTTAGATTTTATTTAAATCGAATTTTGGCGCCCAACATGATTAAAAAAAAAGATGCGCCAAACGCATACCTGTACCATTTACCATCTTCATGTTTACTGGCATAGATTCGTCCTGGTTGTACATCGTCTATTTGCAATGGACTATGAATTACCATACGATACGTAGTTTGAAGTTGTGTCATCAGCTTCGACAATTTACTATAACTGTCATATGGCTGTACCTGTTCAGAAAAAATCTTTCTATCTGCAATACACTTTTGAATATTTTGGAACTCACGAAAAAATTCCAAGGGTTTACTGCTGTGGGAACTTTGACATCGAAATAATCACCGATCTTTGGTAAGCAAGGGCTTTTCAGTATCCCTGTCGATGGTACATTTTCTATAAAGGACAAACTGATAACTAACGATGAAGGAGGTTAATATTATTTTACGTACTGTTTATTGTATCATCGCCTTTTGTCAAGGAACGCAACCTCTGTAATCTTTCCGGTCTCACTATAGCACCCCTACGAAATAATAAAATATTAAAAATATTAAGACATTTTTATTAAGATTACTCTTGCTCGGTTTCGAAGTCAATCGATTGATTTATAGAACATAACTCGTTATTCGGACCTATCCTAGTAAAAAATTGGACTAAAGGAATGCCTTCTGAATTTTCTTCGATTACTTTTAAAAGAACAACCTGCTCTTTAGGCATTAATTTGTAAACTTTCTCAACAAAATCACTCGGTATATTGTCTATTTGCATCTTAACTCTAACCGCTTGCGCCGGAAACTTATCTATCACATCTGAAAGTTCGTCTATGGGATACAAGGTTTCCGTCGCTACTTTGACGACATCACAGTTTCCATAATCTACGAAATATATTTGGGCGTAGTCCCCTTTTGGTGACCAGTCAAGAATTTTTATCCGGTACCAATGTTCGTCTTCCTTATATCTGGCGAAATAAAGACGCTCCACGTCGCTTGCACGTGTCACTGCCTTGGTCGGAAAGTTGGAGGCACTTTCTAAGATACTTGATTCGAGATCAGTTATTAGGCTTTGTAATTTCTCGAAACCGGGCGATTGGATGTGAACGTACACGTCGCCGTTGGGCTCGGCATGGCAGACGTATGCTTGTGTAACAGCGTTCTGGAAAATTAAAAAATTCTCTTCTTCTATATCAAAATAAATTCAGAAAATTTTTACCTTGTTTAAGTCAGGTGTTGCGGATTCTATTGTAATACTTGCTATCAGTTCTTGATTTATAGACTTTGACGTTTCGGAATCATACAAAACAACTGAAATCGGGGCACCTGTATCGCGATTTACTGCAAAATATAAAATAAGATGAAATACATTGGGCAAACTATCAAAAATAGTTAATAGAGAATCGATTTCACTTACCGTCTTCTATTGTATCAGTCTCCATATGTACAGTCTTTCCAATTAAATTCTGTAGATGCTCCGAATTAGCTGACACCTCATACAATTCTTCCAAACCAGCTAAACGACAAATGAACGCCTACAGCATAGGAAAAGAGCATCCATCGGTTAATGTATCTGTGCATGTGTATTTTGAACAAACCTGAGCTTTTTCCTTAGCAAATTCTCGCCTCAATTGATAGATGTCGCTCTTTCTTATCAATTGTTCGTCACCATAGTCAATAAAGAAACAATTGACGTCGTTTTCGTTAACTTCGAATACTTTAACGCGATACCAATTTCTATCGAAGTAAGCTGCGTAGTAACTGCCCTCATTGAGTTGTACAGGATGAACATTGTGAGTATTTTCTGAATAGGTCCTTTCGAAGATCGCCAGCATATTATTAAAAGCTTCCTGTAAAACGTTATATAGATTAATTACAGTCTTTTGGGGAATTAAATTAATAGGGCGTGTTGTGCACTATGGTGATAATGATTGGAATGTTAAAACTGGATGAAGAGTATTAATTTTCCATTTAAAAGATTAAATTGTTTACTATTATCCAATGAGGCGTGACTTTAACTATGTCTATCGGTTGAGAGGGATGTCTCATATATTGATTTCAGTAGTAGTTTAAGAGGGGCACTTGGTTCATAAAAAACACAAGATAGCGCCACAGTAGAATTACAAGCTAATTTTAGAAAATGCCTTTTAAATAAAAAAAACTGCTAGATTTTATAATGTGTACTGCTTGATCAAGAGATTAAAGACCAGTTTAGGGGTACACATAGATTATATTGGGAAAACAGTTAAGAAAATATAAATATAATTTTTGTGAACAAACGTATGCACACAGGCGTTAACCACGTAATATTCAAGCTTGAACTAAGTTGGTACAACACATTTTCGGTTGAACTGAAGTTCCCGTTGAATTACCAGTTAGTTAACTTTGTTGGTACAACCGACCTTTAGTGTAGTCTCAAATTTACACAAATACAAAACAAATCGAAAAACTACATTATCCTGACATCTATTGGCTTGTGACAGAATCTTCACCCCAAGTGGCCCTCTCAATGTACCAAGACAATCTCTTAAGTGTTGAGTTCACATTAGATTTTTTTATGAATTATTCGACTTTTTCACAATTCATTTCATTATTATTTCATTAATTATCCCTTATTAAAATAGGTAAAAAAGACATTTTTACATTGACAGTATAATATACTACACATTTCTAGATTTTTAGATAGTTTAGATGAGATAAATCGTGCAATAAAATGACACTTACGGATTCACTGGTTCCAACTTGTCTACACCAAACTTCCTTGGCGGAAACGACACAAGTTATTTCAGCTATCAAGGATCCGTCTTCGCCGATGTCAATAGTGTTTACCGGCACGGATACTTCGGATACTAAGCCTCCAAAGGACCGCTTACTTTTCTGGAAAATCTAAGTTCAGAATGGTGTGTGTCAATGAATTAGGCATGCCCAAAGCGACCTCTTTACATGATAATTAGTAGTGTTATAGTAACAGCGTCATATGCATTGACCGCAAAAAGAAAGACAAACAAGTGAAATCACACAAGTGTGGAATAATTCAAATTGTATTATTTGTATCTATTAACAATACTAATGATACAATTGGAATTAAAATTATGAAAAATTATATTAACAGGTAACAATAACAGCTTATTTACAGCAACCTAACAGATAAAATACAAGAAATAGTGTAATAGAGTAAGCGGATCCTTACATGAGAACATCGGAATAGTACGATCAAACACGATTCAGCATAGTAGTAGCGATAGATAGCAGACAGAGGTTGTTGCATTTGGCATTCGATTCCCAGTTAAGATGGAGTTACGTAAGGAGATTGCTGCTAAATCATTTTGAAAAACAATCTTCGTTCTACACTTACGAAGACCATTATAAACGTATATTCTATTTACTAACGAGTCGACATTTTCTTTGTACATGATCATATGGATACAGGTTGCTGATTGGTACTATAAAATATTTGTCTTTCTAAACAAACTAAAACTAACGCTAATTTCAATACACACTATATTAACAACAAAACGCACTAAATAACAATTTAGAAACTACTAACTAATAATAAGAATATTTATTACGCTAAGAAATAAGTAATTAAACTTCTAGTTTCAAAAATTCTTTTATTGTAAATACCACTACAATATTGTTTCGCCATACAATGGCTTCATCAGGTGGATGAAATACTGAATATGTACAATACAAGTTTGAATATTTATGTGAAAATTATTGGGGAAATGGCGGTGGAAAATTTTTTTTTACAATCTTTAATTTAGTAGAGGGGAGTTGTTTAAATCTAGTTGGTCATTTAAAGCTAATCCAAAACTATTGTATCTATTAATTTCTAAGTTTTCTAACAGGTTAAGTTTTTTACTTTTTTCTTGAATGTGTAAAATTTTGAAATCTATATTAAATCTATGATTGATATCTATACAATGACTTGCGAAAGTTGAATCTGTTTTCTTTTCTTTATGGCTTCTCTCGTGTTCTTTCATCCTAATTTTGAATGTCCTCCCCGTTTGTCCTATGTATACCTTATTACAATCTTCGCATGTTAACTTATATACACCAGAGTTTGATTCTTTGTCTATTTTATCTTTGTTGTTTTTAATAATGTTCTGTATAGTATTGTCTGTTTTAAATGATATATGTTCGTTATTAAGTTTTTTAATGAAAGTACCAATTTTTTTCCGAAATTTTTCCTAAGTGGTTGAATTAAAGGAATTAATTATCGAGTATTTTAATTTTGGTTAAACTAAGGAAAGGGTTTTAAGATTTTTGTTGGCTATTTAGGATGTTATTGACAATATTTATAGAGTAACCATTGTTTAATGCTATTGTGTATATTCTATTTAGTTCAAGGTCGAAATTACTTTTACTCATAGGTACATGAATTAATCTATATACCATTGATTGGTATGCTGATAATTTGTGTGTTATAGGATGAAAAGAATTAGCGTGTATTGTGGTATCTGTATGTGTTGGTTTATGGTATATAGCGAACTCGTGTTTATTAGTTTTGTGTGATATGGTTAAATCTAGAAAATTAATGCTTTCATTTATTTCTGTTTCTATAGTAAAATTTATTTTGGGGTGAATAGTGTTGATATAATTATGTAAAGTTTTTAATTATCTATCTGAACCATTAAAGCAAATTAATATGTCATCAACATACCTAAACCAATATACACAATTACCAAACAAGGGATGTGTACTAATTATAGTTTCTAAATTATTCATGAAAATTTCCGCTAATAAGGGGCTTAGTGGATTTGTCATTGCTCTGTTTGATTATAAAATTTCTTTTTAAATTGAAAATAATTTTGTTCCAGGCACGTTTCTAAGACCTGTAAAATTTCGGTCTTTGTGACAATGTTCGTGTTTCTACGTTCTAGTTGTAAAGTAATTAAATTAAATCTATTACCTCCTGAGGTGGGATACTAGTGAACAAATTCGAGATATCAAAAGACTTCACTAGTATCCCACCCCAGGAGGTAATAGATTTAATTACTTTACAACTAGAACGTAGAAACACGAACATTGTCACAAAGACCGAAATTTTACAGGTCTTAGAAACGTGCCTGGAACAAAATTATTTTCAATTTAAAAAGAAATTTTATAATCAAACAGAGGGTCTAGCAATGGCAAACCCACTAAGCCCCTTATTAGCGGAAATTTTCATGAATAATTTAGAAACTATAATTAGTACACATCCCTTGTTTGGTAATTGTGTATATTGGTTTAGGTATGTTGATGACATATTAATTTGCTTTAATGGTTCAGATAGATAATTAAAAACTTTACATAATTATATCAACACTATTCACCCCAAAATAAATTTTACTATAGAAACAGAAATAAATAAAAGCATTAATTTTCTAGATTTAACCATATCACACAAAACTAATAAACACGAGTTCGCTATATACCATAAACCAACACAAACAGATACCACAATACACGCTAATTCTTTTCATCCTATTACACACAAATTATCAGCAACCAATCAATGGTATATAGATTAATTCATGTACCTATGAGTAAAAGTAATTTCGGCCTTGAACTAAATAGAATATACACAATAGCATTAAACAATGGTTACTCTATAAATATTGTCAATAACATCCTAAATAGCCAACAAAAATCTAAAACCCTTTCCTTAGTTTATCCAAAATTAAAATACAAGATAATTAATTCCTATAATTCAATCACTTACTTAGGAAAAATTTCGGAAAAAATTGGTACTTTCATTAAAAAACTTAATAACGAACATATATCATTTAAAACAGACAATACTATACAGAACATTATTAAAAATAACAAAGATAAAATAGACAAAGAATCAAACTCTGGTGTACATAAGTTAACATACTTAGATTGTAATAAGGTATACATAGGACAAACGGGGAGGACATTCAAAATTAGGATGAAAGAACACGAGAGAAGCCATAAAGAAAAGAAAACAGATTCAACTTTCGCAAGTCATTGTATAGATATCAATCATAGATTTAATATAGATTTCAAAATTTTACACATTCAAGAAAAAAGTAAAAAACTTAACCTGTTAGAAAACTTAGAAATTAATAGATACAATAGTTTAGGATTAGCTTTAAATGACCAACTAGATTTAAACAACTCCCCTCTACTAAATTAAAGATTGTAAAAAAAAAATTTTCCACCACCATTTCCCCAATAATTTTCACATAAACATTCAAACTTGTATTGTACATATTCAGTATTTCATCCACCTGATGAAGCCATTGTATGGCGAAACAATATTGTAGTGGTATTTACAATAAAAGAATTGTTGAAACTAGAAGTTTAATTACTTATTTCTTAGCGTTATAATGAAGTTTCAACAAGTATCTCCTTCGTCAATTAACTATTTAGAATATTTATTTCACAATAAGTATTTATTTACATTTATATAATATCACACGACGGCGATTACTCGTTGAATCCTGGTTCTTATATATTGTATAGCTTATTCGAGGGCCTTCCAGAAGCTCTTTTCTAGAAGGTCCGGGAGCCTTGACGACGTACTCAGTGCGTGATATCACATGCACTACTTATACAACGTGCTACCTAGAAATTCCCGGAATTTGAATGTGACGCGCTAAGAGATGGTAGTACAGCTCTATAGCGCTAGATGGTGTGAGCTACGTCTATACTAAATCAGTCTGTCAAAAGGTACTTTTGGTTGCCGAATCTGTGTAGTGTTACTTTGTTACTGTGAATAAGACAAAATTTATATTTTGTTCAGTTGTGATGTGCGATTTGATATTTTAGCATAATTTTTTATCAATTGTCAAGTAGTTATTTCTGAATCTTTTATTGCGGCTATTTTCTATTTTGCGTTTTACTCACTACGGAAAAAGGATCGTAGAAATAAGGAATACCTTACGCAACAGCTAGAGGCGATAGTAGCCGAAATGAGTGATGTTGAATACAATAGCGGATATGAAGCTTCAGACGACGATAGAGCGGTAGATGCAGTCGAAGGCCTCATCGATGGAGGTGATACAAGCACAGCAGAAGAATCAGATAGCGAAGAATCTGCTGAGAGCAGCGATGATGACCACAACAGAAATCCGGCTGGAGCTAATTCTTTTATATCAAAGAACAAACAAATTGTTTGGTAACAAGATCCTATTTTACCTCATCACGGAAGACAACCACGACACAATATTTTACGAGAACGTTCAGGCCCAACACGTTTCGGAAATCGCGAGATCGATACACCTGCTTCTTCTTTTTTGATTTATTTTCGTAAATCTCTTCTTGAAATTACCTAAAGTGGACGAATGAAGGAGAGATTGTTTTCGGCAAAAATTGGATAAAAATTGATGTCCAAGAATTGAAGAAATTTATTGGAGTTTTGATACTAATAGGTGTATACAAATCTTATAACGAGGACGTAACACAACTTTGGAGCTAAAACAATGGTTGAAAAATCTTTGGTACTATTATCGCTCGAAATAGATTTCAAAATATTCTTCGTGTATAGCAAACGCCAATTAAGTTGGCGCGAGGAGGGGTAAGTTCGCGCAGGATTAAAAGTAGTGGGGAGATTTGTATTTGGTTTTACAACAAATGTCAGATAATTCTAACCTCTGAGCGTGTATTACTTTATGATCCCCTAGCAAAGACATTATGTTCCGTCAAACGTCAATGACAAATATATTCTGACAATTACTTGAGTAGTGGGGGTGGACGTTTTTAAAAAACGGCTTCTCCGCACCTCCTCCTCGCGCCAACTTAATTGGCGCTTGCTATACTTAGATTCGATGATGCAGCGGAAAGACGAAGAAAAAGGGGTGGCGACAAAATAGCACCAATACGGGAATGCTTTGAGTTATAGAATACATATTTATTTGCGAGATGCGTATGTACCAAATTGGTTTATGACGGTTGATGAACAGCTTGTAATTTTCAGGCAGATGTCTCTTTAGACAATTTATTCCATCAAAATCTGGACGATATGGAATACAATTTTGGGCCATTTGTGATAGTGTAACAACCTGTGTATGGAAACTGGAAATTTATCCTAGAAAGCAGGGAGAGGAAAGAGATCAGAATCAAGACAAAAAGGTTGTGAAACGTTCAGTAGAAGAAATTGAAAACTCTAGAAGGAATGTCAGCTGCGACAATTTCTTTACTTCGTACAATCTTGCAAAGTATTTGTTATCAAAAAACCTAACATTAGTTGGTACGATCCGTAAAAATAAGCCTGAATTGCCATTTTCATTTGTAGATCCAAAAAATCGTCAACTGTTTTCCACACAGTTTGGTTTTACAGACGATGCGATGATTATTTCGTATTGACGTGAAAATTTACAAAATTTAATCGACCAACTCACCGAAGAAGAACATATCCAGGATGTATTACAAAGATCGGGGCATCTATTAATGGTTAACCCAGAAGAACCGACGATTCAAATTGAGTTAATAAGCAACCCCACAGAAAAACAAGAAAAAGAAAAGCCTCCCGTAAAATCGAAGAAGAGCCAACCGGAACCGAAAATCGAAAACGACGTATTCAGACACCCGAAAAAAACAACAAAAAGACAGAAAACCGACCACACAACGCCACCAATCGAAACAAAAAATTCCTACGACGCCCTCGAAACCAAAACCGAGGAAAAAATGGAAGAAGAAGCAACCGAATTCACCCCACAACCGCCAACATCAAACAGCACACCCAGGGTAAGTGACAAAACAAACACCATACAAAACACAAACACCGAAACACGCAAAACACACAAAATCGCACCAATCATAATAACAGACAAAGACAAATGGGCACATATACGACAAATACTTAAAACACATAACATTAACACCGTACAAAACAAACTTGTGAAACCTGGCATTCACATCGAACCGAAAACTGACGAAGACGACCGCACACTTAAACACATACTCAACAGAACACATTCAATTTTACACGTTTCAATTACGAAGCGAAAAAACAATAAAGGTAGTTATGCGAGGCATTCCTACCTTTATCACTGACACAGACATTACAAACGACTTGACTGACCAAGGCTACCCGACAATAAAAATCAAACGAATGAACGGTAAACACGGCATACCTGCACCACTTGTTTTAATCGAACTGACGAGACATTATAAATCAATTTACAACATACACGACTGCAGCGGACTCACAATTAAAATCGAACCATTAAACAGACGGACAGACATAATGCAATCCCACAAATGTCAGACTTTCGGATATCAACAAAGACACTGTAACGTACACTATAAATGTATGAAATGCGGAGACGAACACTCAACACACGTATGTACAAAACCCAAAACAACGTCACCAAAGTGTGCAAACTGCGGTGGTCCTCACTTATCTACTTTCCTTAACTGTCCTAACAACCCAAATATCCCTGTAAACAAAACCACACCCAAACCCAATTACATACCAGCACCACCCCCAACAACTAACCCCTGGACACAAAAACAAAATAACACAACACCTAACACAATTGACGAATTAGCACTTGCCTTAGGCAATATGCTAATAACATTACACTCTACAAACGCAACAACACAACAGATACAATACTTTGTAACGCAAACACAGAAAATAATTACTGACTTAAACGCAAAAAAGCGACAAACACACAGACTAAACACACGCAACACAGGACCGCACAAAAACACACGATTATTTATTAATCAGACACAAACACGTCACAACCCTGGGAAATACAAAACAATGGAGTGGAAATAGAGGCAACTCCGACTACAAAACAAAATTAAAAGGACTCATATAGACAACATGGACAAAATAACACGATTATACACCGTGAAAAGGTTGACGAAGATATGGCCTGTTGTAGTTTTTCATAACATGATAGACATCAGCGCCATGAACGCATACATAGTATGGAAGCTCCTGAAACCTAATTTAGCTTTTGATTTGAAAAAGAGAAGAAATTTTCTAATTGAGCTAGGAATGGAGCTAGCAGAATACAAGGACCACAAAAAACCAGAAGAAGAAGCTGAAGCATCTACTAGTTCTGAGATTCCAAGAAAGAAGAAGAGATGTGATGTTTGTCCATCTTCAAAAGACAGAAAAACAAGAACTTGTGCACGTTGTAAAACCAATGTATGCTGTGAACACTCAGTAGTTATATGTAAGAAATGTGTTTAACCCACTTTTACTTTTATGTAAGTCATTTATATATTTTATTTTACAATATTAATGTCTTATTATTATTACTGCTTCGGTTTATTCTAATAGTCTTTTCTTATGTTGAATAAAATAAAAGTCAAATATAATAATGCTTACGCTATATTGAATTCAAAATAATCGCCGAATATTAGCTCAAACCCAGCACCCGCGCGGTAAGTAGCGATAAGACGTTTTCTTGGTAGTTCTAGGGTTAATACATTTAGGTCGCTTTAATCATAGGATTGATTAATGGGGCTTGTCGTGCAAATGAGCTATGTTGTGGATGTAATACAAAAACAAAAGTTCCTCGTAAATTTACTATAACAGGTCATTTCTATCAAATTTGCAATATATTGACAAGCACCCCGTTAATGCTAAATCTACTGGCTTTTTCTTAAATTACCAAAATGGTAAATGTACTCTACAAAAAAATTGGCATAAATAAACTAGGAGCAATATTCAAGCAGATAGCAACGTTTTTGAACCAAACCCAAAAAGGTACACACGTTCTTGAACCAAACCCAAAAAGGTACACAGATCATCTGCCACACTGTTAATTGATGCAGGCGCTGATATACCCGCATTGAAAAGACACGCAGGTTGGGAATCCACAACATGAGAAACAAGATGAAGGTATTTTTAATAATATAAAATATTACTAAAAATCTGGTGTGAAGAACACAAATGCAGGTTCACTATTAATATTTTCTGTGAACGTGTCCGAATATATCCTATCCCCAGAGACGTAGATACGTATTTCGCTTTTCTACAAGCTCATCGGTACGCCCCTGCTGGAGAAAGGATATTTCCAGACACATTCACAGAAAAGAACCACCTCGCCCTATCACCGTAATTATCCTTTCGCCAGCAGGGGCGTACCGATGAGCTTGTAGAAAAGCGAAATACGTATCTACGTCTCCCAGATTTTTAGTAATATTTTATATTATTAAAAATACCTTTGTATTATACAAAACTGGTGGGGTTTACCTACTCATGTATGTTTCAATTATTCTGATACATTACACATGCGGTTAAGCCGTAGTATGAGTGAAGGCACAAACAAAATGCAGTTTTCTAGAGAGATTGGCTGTGCTAACCTTTGGAAGGGCGTCGTTACTTCACATTAATTATGTGGACGGTATGCGAGGTACTTCGGCTGTCTGACAACAGGTAGCGCCGAATTTACTTCTGCGTTCGGTCTGGATAATTACGGTGATAGGGCGAGGTGGTTCTTTTCTGTGAATGTGTCTGGAAATATCCTTTCTCCAGCAGGGGCGTACCGATGAGCTTGTAGAAAAGCGAAATACGTATCTACGTCTCTGGGGATAGGATATATTCGGACACGTTCACAGAAAATATTAATAGTGAACCTGCATTTGTGTTCTTCACACCAGATTTTTAGTAATATTTTATATTATTAAAAATACCTTTGTATTATACAAAACTGGTGGGGTTTACCTACTCATGTATGTTTCAATTATTCTGAAACAAGATGAACACAGCTAATAAAATTATAAGTTCACTAAACTAATCCAGTACCAAAACACATCTTCTCCACTCCGATGCCAACGACAATATAAATGTTAATATAAACTCAAATGAAAATAATCTTGATAATAATTCAACACCATCTATGCAATTTAAAAATTGTAATGTCAAAATAAATTTCTATAATAAATCTTTATAAATACGTGTAACCTTATTTGAAAATTAATTAATTAGATCACTCATTTCATATAGAAGTGGAAAAATACAGTATTCTACTCTCGTCTAAATGGACATTAGTAACTTGGATAACTTAAGACTTATCCTCGTGACTAATGTCTAATTAGACGCTCGTTGAATAATATACTATTAAAAAATATAAGCGTTTATATTTTGAATTTATATTTATGTATGACAACTGTCAGAATTTGTAGTTTCGCATGGCACCAATCTTAGATTACTTAATTACTTAAAAAACAGCCTACTATAATGAGGAAAGTTTTTGAAGGCACGTCACAATATGGATTTGGTTAGCGAGCTCTGGTGTAAGAGATGTGAAAAACAGGAGGAAACTAGCCTTCATGTAATATTTAGTTGTGAGGAATAAAAGGAACTCGGACAGAAACATTTCGGGGAGGCTCTATTGAATCTTGCGAGGAGGTCCTCAAATTTCCTATGATGATAGTGGCTTTTGTGGAGATCACAAGATGAACAGAGTGGAATTGGTACAAAGAGCATTACATTCAAGGGCCTAGAGTTATTGATGTCCAATTTAAAGACTTAGAACAAGCCTTTCAAAATAGCTTTCTCATTATGTGATAGCTATTATATGCTTTGACGCTTAACGCCATCTTGCGGCAGCTCTTAGTATTACCTTCTAATTTAAGTACATATGTATTTTACATGAATTATTCATTTTTAATTCTAAACCTAGTTATAACACAGAAATTGCAAATCGTATTAACAGTTTTGTTCAAAACTGCAGGTCCTTTTCTTATATGAAGTATAGCAAACGCCAATTAAGTTGGCGTTTATTAATTTTATTATTAATTAAGGAGTGGTAAGTTCGCGCAGGATTAGAAGTAGTGGGGAGATTTGTATTTGGTGTTACATCAAATGTCAGATAATTCTAACCTCTGAGCGTGTATCACTTTATGATCCCCTAGCAAAGACATTATGTTTCGTCAAACGTCATTGACAAATGTATTCTGACAATTACTTTAGTAAGGGGGGTTGAATATTTTTAAAATCGGCTTCTGCGCACCCCGTCCTCGCGCCAACTTAATTGGTGCTTGCTATACGTATATATTATTATTTTGTTAAATTAAGATTAGTTTTGATAAATTCAGCATGATATTAGTAAAAATACATAGGCTGTTAAACAAATAATTAAAACAAATAAAAAGATGATAGAAGCAAAAAACTTACATCTTCAGGATTACAATATCTCAAAACATATTTATCCAAAAAGGATTCAACGGAAACTTTGGGACTGGTATCGACAATTTGGAGCCAATTCAAGGGAAGCTGTTCGTTATATAAATCCGCATAATCGGCTTCCAATTGCCAATTCCAAATTCCGTGGTAGTGCTTTTCTACCATAAACGGTATCCTAGCCAAAACATCTTGATCGTTCGAAATGAGTAACGATTTTCTTTTGGTGTATTTGGGCATTAGATCGCTCAAAGCCATCTTAGCAGCGTGTTGTTTTGCCGATGTCTCGTTGGTAAAATCTTTTGGATACGTTGAAAATGAATGCTCTCCTATCTGAAATGTAGTAACAAAACTAAATATAATCAATAAATTAATATATGGATGAAAGAAAAAGACAAGGTATAAAAAATGGAAAGATGTAATTATATAGAATATGAATCCAAAATATTTTCCGCAAATTCCTTCAAAGATGCGAGAAATAAAATGACAAAGATATTTAAGAAAATATTTGTCCCGTCACTGCATTTTGCTCCGACTATAAGAGTTTACAAATCATTCATAGCTTATATATTCATACGTAATCGTATTGAGGTTTTTTAACCCTAGCATACAAAGGTGCTATCTTGTAGAGTTTCTATAACATCGACAGCTGTTAAAAAAATGTTATCTTTTAGAGTTTTTATAAACGTAAACATTGCAACATATGTTTGCGTGTAAATTCAGTAGAGGTTTTTTTTATAGACATTCTAAATCCATAGGCGACATATAATATAATTGTCATGTCATCGGGTTTTTAATTTTGGGGTTCGCGTCGTAATTAACAATTTTTTGGATCCATATTTTATATAATTGCATCTTTCCATTTTTCATACATCCTGCATTGAATGTACATTGCCAATAACTAATGAACAAACAAAAAAAAGTAGTCAGAAGATATGTATAAATGTTAATAATTCCTAAAAAACATTCGTATTTGAGAGACAAAGATTATAAGAACTGGTCAAACTCAAAACGCATTTAATATGTTATGGAACATATGGAAATAAAATCAGAACTAATTTGTCATTCATCAAGCACGTTTGAACGGTAATTTTTAAATGCTCTAATCTATTTTCTTACCATTCCATGGCTCATAAAGTTTTCTCTATACAGTCTATATACTTGATTTATCTGACGATAAATTTCGGTTCACACTTAGCAGCATTTTCTATTTAAAACAATTTTGTCAAGCATGTCTTTATAATTCAGAAGTAAAGGCATTAAACAGACAGGTTAGTATCTGAGATTATGTTTACAGTTAAGTTGAATACGTCTATACCGACCAAGGAAAAGGCACGACTCTTACCTGGTTCAGGGTTGAATCGCAGAAATCTGGGAAGTCTGGGAAAATACCCAGAAAATACCTACGACAGTTTTCCATGCTTAATTGTTTGCAGTCGCAGCTTGCAATGAGAAAATTCAGGAAACCGGCTGTACAAATAGAAGGATAAGCATAATGACAGAGTCAGGCGACTATTAAGACCATTATGAACTCAATTACCAGGTCGAAACTTGTTAAACTTTGCAAGCAAATCTTCAACAGACTGGGTTAAGACAATACTGTGTTACTGACATACGTGCCAGGACATGAGGAGATTAAAGGCAATTAGATGATGAATTGGTCAAGTAGGGCTCGAAGGATTGCGGGAAGGGAGATCTGGTCTAGACAGAGAAGATCAAAAGAAATTGAGGCTAACGAAAGGTCAACTCCATACTAAAACACTACTAGGAGAATCGGATGCAAAGATTTCAGCCAACCTAATTAGAAGTAACAAAATAGTAATTAAGACTATTACCGGCTTGGTAATCGGACATTGCCCTTTGAGGAAGCAGAAGGAAACCAGCCTTCATCTAACATGTACTTGTAAGGTACTAAAGGGATTGTGACAGAACATTTCGGTAAAAATCTCTTGGGATTCTGCGAGGGAAGTCAAATTTCCCCTGAGGAAGATAGCAGTTTTTAGGGAGGATACAGGACTAACATTGGAATTGAGATATATTGAGGTGGTATAAGGAGCATTGTGTTCAGCCTGGACTTATTAGTGTCCAACTTATAGACACAAGAAGACGACAGACTACATCAAAAAGTGGAACAAACGATTATAAATAATGTATTAAATCTTTTTTCAAAATTGGCTAGTCAATAACGGTCTATGGGAAGCATCAATCACTAAGAAGAAATGATAATGGATTCAGCGTATTCTTAGAAACATTGGAAAATGCAAACTCTAGAACTTAATGCGTTTGTTAAAAGGAAATTGCGATATAGCAATTCCTGAAAAAGAACTGAACTAAAAGAAAAGGAACTATAAAAAACATTGGGACAAGAACAAGATGAAATGAAAGGAAATGACTCATTACATTAGACTAAATAACTCAACAAGCTGTAACTTTTCAAACATGTTTAACTGTCGGTGTAGGTTTCCGCGGTCGTTCTCTAGATGTAGATCTCGGTTTCCGGTTTGGAACCGCGTCGAGTTAGGCGTAATTGCCAACGTTTCGTCCACTGTTTCAAGCGACATCTTCAGGGCTGTACGTAGATGTTCGTCGTTTCGCAGTAGCTTGAAGCATGCTATGACAGAGACCGGTACAACTTATATAGGGGGGACCGGGTCAGATGGTGGCCTGCTATTGGCTGGGGACAATGAGCCAATGGCATGCGTCATATGGGCGTGGTGATTCTTATTAGAGTTCAGTAGAGTTTGTCACGTCGGATGTAACGTATAGCCATCGTCTCTATTGAGATTGCGGGGATGTTTGTAAATTTCAATAGATTCACGGATTTTCCTAGGGAAACAATGCGATTCACGGGACAGAAGCTTGACATCTTTGAATAGAATTTGATGACCGGAGTTGAGTTTGTGTTCTGCCAGCGCTGAACCGGCTATATGTAACAGTCTAGTACAACGTTCATGTACGGACACACGCACGCCGACTGGCCGCTTAGTTTCGCCAATGTACACACTGCCACACGAACACGGAATGCGATACACTCCTTGTGCTTGGAGCGGAGATATTTTGTCTTTAACCGAGGGTAAGAGGTCCGAAACTTTAGAATGGGGTCTGAAGACAGTTTTGATTTTATTTCTATGTAGAACCTTTCCTATATGATCGGTGATACCTTGAATATACGGTAAGAAGGCGGTGCTGATGTTAGGATCGGGTTCACTTCGAGGTTTGGGGTTACGATGTCTCACTATAGTACGGTGTATGTCGTGGGCGTTATAATTATTCTGGAGTAGGGTGTTAGAAACATGCTTAAGTTCGGAGGGTAGTGCCCTAGGTTCTGAGATAGAAAACGCGCGATGTACAAGAGTATTGATGACCGCTTGTTTGTGTGCCGGGTGATGATGGGAAAACCCGTTCAGATATCGGTCCGTATGAGTCGGTTTCCTGTAAACCGTGTGGCCGTTTGCCATTGATATTGCGGGTCACTAAGACGTCTAAAAACGGGAGACTTCCGTCTGATTCCACCTCCATGGTAAAGCGAATGTCACGGTGCTGGGAGTTTAGAAAAAGTAAGAATTCATCTAAAGACTGTCGCCCATGCGGCCAGATGACGAACGTATCGTCTACATATCTAAACCAACATTTAGGTTTTAAATGAAAGAAGCTTAAGACCTGTTGTTCGAACGCTTCCATAAAAATATTAGCGACAACCGGGGATAAGGGGAACCCATAGCGGCTCCCGACACTTGTTCATAGAACTTGTTTCGAAATTGGAAGTACGTGGAAGTGAGGCACACATTTACGAATTCGGATATATCATTCGGTTTGCCGTGGGCGGCTATAATGTCGGAGATGATAGACACTGTGTCCGCGATCGGGACCTTCGTGAAAAGAGATTCAACGTCAAAACTAACTAGTAAATCACTAGTGTCTAAGGCAAAATCCTGTAAACGAGTTACAAAATGTTGAGAATTTTTAATCGCAGAGTTACTGTCACCTGTGTTTGTTTGAGCGTGTTAGATAAATATTTGGCTAATTTGTAGGTGGGACTGTCGATAGCGCTGACAATGGGGCGAAGAGGCACGTTGAGTTTGTGAATTTTAGGTAATCCAAGCTACTGCGAAACGACGAACATCTACGTACAGCCCTGAAGATGTCCCTTGAAACAGTGGACGAAACGTTGGCAATTACGCCTAACTCGACGCGGTTCCAACCCGGAAACCGAGATCTACATGTTTAACTGTCCTTTATTCCACCTAAAATAATATGACAAACACAAAGAAGAAATATGGGATTATGGTACACGAAGTGAGCCAAAACAACTGTATGACTTACATCAACTTTACAATCGTACATATGCGTCCTCTTGGTCTTTCTCGTCACTGTTTTGAAAACGGGTTCCGGTAATTTCCTGAGCTGAGTGAAACTGTACAGATCGACTAGTGGTTCCCCGGTAGGAGTAAAGACATCCTGAGAGGATCTCTTCGGACCCCTACTGTCACTAGTGTCTGAACTCGACCAGGTGTCCCAAACGGAACTTTTAGGATCGAGTGCAGCCATCGAAAAATTCTTCAGATTTTCCATGGTGGTCGGACTTATCACCGGTGGCGCGTTCTTACGTGGAAGCACACCCATAATGTGAGCCCGATTCGTCCTATCGGAATGTGGCGCTCTGTCCGTACTGCTGGAAGAACTGGTCGAATCGGTGCTGTCGAAGGAAACTGTCCGTTTTAAGTTTAAAATCTCTCTTAGATCTTTCACGTTGTTGTTATTACTGCCATTTGATATGGTACGAACTATGGTTGGCGTGACTCGCACTATTTGATTGTGTGATACGGCCGCTAGCCTCGGCGACTGTTGATATCCATTTTTCCATTTGTCGTTGACGTTTGTCGGCCTCCATCGGTGATTTGATGGATTATTATTGTATAATACGGGTCTTTTGTGTGGTCTAACCGGCATCCTATAAAATATATCAAAAAACAAAATGAGAAAATTAGTTTGAAATACTTAAATATAACGGGTGTTCATAATTAATAACATAGAGGGCACCGTCAAAACTTTCTAGTATAAAATTATTTTTATCCTTTACAACGGGTGTTCAGAAAAAATTCGAAGTCGAAGTAGTCCTTGAAAATTTGAAATCATGTCCGAAGTAGAGTACGGTAAAATAATACATTTATTTAACACAATTTAATAGGTTATCATACACACAAATGTTAGTTTATATCAAATGCCGTCCATTAAAATGCCATATTAATTAAAAGAAATTAGTCAGGTAATGATTTTAGAAAGTAAGAATAATTAATTTGCAAATTTAAAATTAAGCGTTTTGATATTTTGGAGAATTCTTGCTGAACACCTCTTCACGCGATATCTTAGTTTGGAAGAAATTACATAATCCAAAGTAGCGAAAATATTAGAAAAAAGAAACAAGAACTAGACAACTATGGAAATGTTGCCGCAAGATAGAAAAGAGTGGAAGAATTTTTGTCTTCTCATCTCAACAGCCTAACCGTGCATTCGATGTCTTCCTTAACATAACTTCCTTGGGAGGCCACACAGCGCTGGAAACGGTTCTTTCAATCCTCATAGTAGTTGGAACTTTGGTACTGGAATAGCCTTCAGCTAGTCGGTTACAGTCGTGTTACAGTGTCCAAAATGACGTCTCTTGAAGTAATGTTTCAATCTCGGGATGAGGAAAAAGTCACAAGGATTCAAGACAGGCGAATGATGGGGTTGGGGAGCCACAGGAATTATGTTTACTGGCCAAAGACTTGTTTATTGAAATTGTTGTGTGACTAGGCGTATTGTTGTTATGCAACATCCAGTTGTTCTTGATGTTAGCTCTCACAAGCATGACTCTTTTACGAAGTTTTTCAAGAACCTCTAGGTAACGGTGTTGGCGGACTGTTTGGCTTTGAGGCAGAAACTCTTTGTGGACGATTACCTGGCTATCGAGAAAGCAGCGCTGGAAAACGAAAAAGCAAATCAACATGCATTTGATTTTCGATTTACTCATTCTAGCTGTTTGGGCCTTGGAGAGGTTAAAATATGCCATTCCATGCTCTGACGCTTGGTTGCTGGGTTGTATTTAAACATCTAGAATTCCTCACCAGTACACGTTCCAGAAAATGGGGATAATTTTCAATCGATTCCAAAAAGTCAACGTATTTTTTCCTCCTGATGCCCTTTTGGTTCTGCGATAAGTCTTTAGAACCGTTTCTACGATAAGTCTTTAGAACCGTTTCTACGCAGATTTTTCTCACCCCCTGAATAATTGGTTAAAAGACGATGAACGATGGTGTGAATCAAATTCAACTCTTCCCCAAACATTTTGACTATCAACCGATGATCTGGACGCAGAAGATCCTAGATTCTGTCGATATTTCATCGATTCTTGAAGTTGAAGGCCTTCCGCTGCATGTTTATCTTCAATTGAATCTCTTCCTTCTGTAAATTCCTTAAAGTACCGGAAAACCTGGGCTCTTGACAAAATCCAACGCGTCAGCAACGTATTGAGAAAATACCGCAAGGTTATGTCTCCGTAGACCTGATGAAGTTTTGTAAAAGTTTTCGTTGCCTGTGTCCAAGTTTGAAGCAAAACCTAATAGCACACCGTTGTTCGAAATTGATGTCACTCATTTTTAGAACACTGCGAAAAAACTCGCTACCGACAACCAAATGATTCTAGCGAGTTCAAACTCGTACTGAAGACGGATCACATGTTCACCTGCCGCCTCTTCAAGTCTTGCGTCTCAAGTGTTGCCAGGTCGAACGCTGAGTTACCAGTCTCATTACTTAATTTACACACCTCGAATATATATACAGGCTGATTCATTTTCGGCCGTCACCATGGGGATCTCGCTTATTATTGGAGATAGAGTACAGGTTTAAATTTGGCAAAGTTGTTAAATTTTGTGTTTGTTATAAATCCGTAAAGAAAATAGACCTGTGACAAATAACCTTCGTTATTAAAAAAAAAAGCGAAAACCCCATTTTCTTCTTTTACCTGTAGCACCGACATTTGGCCTTGTAGAGAAAATATAAAAACACATCCTTGTGGCCATTTCTAAACCTCTATCCAGTGGTGTACTCTAAATTTTTATACGACGTTTCGTTTCTTTCTGGCCATCATCAACTATCTAATTTCTTATAGGCGCCATATTGGATTTAGACATCTTCAGAAAGAGTTTTTTTTTCCGATTTCAACCATGTACCACATGCTGACTAAAGTTTTTGATATTAGGTTTTATTTGAAAGAATATATTATAAGATTAAATAAGGTAGCCATGGAATTTCAATCTGTCAAACATTTCATTTATTGTTCATTAATAATACAAAAATGTCATACACTAACGAAGAGAGAGAAACGAGATATGATAAGTATTTTTTATTCTTCGAACCGAAATTCAACAGTAGCGAGTACAAGATATCTACAATTATATCCAGAACGACAACAGCCTCATCGTACCATTTTTCTAGATCTCGACAGAAATTTGGTCGAGAATGGATCGTTTACTAAGCCGCGCAATGGTCAAGCTAAATTAAAAGCGTGTTTTCAAATTTCATGTTAATCTTGTATTTTTATAGATAAATAATAATCCATCAATTTCTACACGCGAAGTAGCGTCAGAATTAAATTTGTGCCAGTCCAGAGTTTGGAGAACTTTACATAAAAGTAGGTTTAAACCATACAGGATCCATGTTAGTCACTCTTTACTGCCTGGAGATAATTTGAGAAGGCTAGAATATTGTAATTGGTTAATGGGAAGGATAGAAAATGCCGAAAATTTTTTAAGCAAAATCATCTGGTCAGATGAAACAAAATTTACAAATTCTGGAATGTTCAACAGAAATACGGAGCACTATTGGGCAGTAGAAAATCCCCGACAAAACAGGGCTAGAAGTCCACAACATCGTTTTGGAATAAACGTTTGGATGGGTTATTTGGCAAATCGTCTCTTAGGACCAGTTATGTATGAAGAACATTTAAATGGAGAAAGATATTTAAACATTTTACGTACATACGTAACTGACTATCTTGACGACAATATCCCATTAAATCAATTACAATATTTATGGTGGCAACAAGATGGCGCACCAGCACACAATGCAGCTGTTGTTAGAAATTTCTTAAATCAAGAGTTTGCAAACCGTTGGATTGGAAATATGGGAGTTGTTGAATGGCCTGCGAGATCACCTGATTTAAGTCCGCTAGATTTTTTTTTATGAGGATATGTTCAAAATAATATTTATAAAGTAGATGCGCCACAAAACATTGCAGAATTACGAGACAGACTTCAGAATGCCTTCGATACAGTTCCTAGAAGAACTATACAAAGGGCAGTACAAAATGCCAGAAGGCGTGCCCAATTGTGCATTACCGAAGATGGCCAGATAATTGAACATTTACTGTAATTGTTTATTGTTTACTTTTCTATGTATTTTTATTAATGTTTTTGTTATCTTGTACTCGCTACTGTTGAATTTTGTTTCGAAGAATAAAAAATAGTTATCATATCTCGTTTCTCTTCGTTAGTGTATGACATTTTTGTATTATTAATGAACAATAAATGAAATGTTTGACAGATTGAAATTCCAAAGGCTACTTTATTTAATCTTATAATTTATTCTTTCAAATAAAACCTAATGTCAAAAACTATCGTCAGCATGTGGTACATGGTTGAAATCAGAAAAAAAAACTCTTTCTGAAGATGTCAAAATCCAATATGGCGCCTATAAGAAATTAGATAGTTGATGATGGCCAGAAAGAAACGAAACGTCGTATAAAATTTAGAGTACACCACTGGATAGAGGTTTAGAAATGGCCACAAGGATGTATTTTTATTTTTTCTCTACAAGGCCAAATGTCGGTGCTACAGGTAAAAGAAGAAAATGGGGTTTTCGCGTTTTTATTTTAAATAACGAAGGTCATTTGTCACAGGTCTATTTTCTTTGCGGATTTATAACAAACACAAAATTTAACAACTTTGCCAAATTTAAACCTATACTCTATCTCCAATAATAAGAGAGATCCCCATGGTGAGGGCCGAAAATGAATCAGCCTGTATACATCTCTCAATACACAAATTATTGTGAGTTAATGCAGAGTGAATCTTGTTCCAGCAGGACAACGTACCATGCTCTTAAAATGACCACCACAAAGCCTAGTTTTGAATTCTATAAAAAATTTGTGGGCTAGTATAAAGCAAAAAGTAGGTGAATACAAATGCAAATTAAAACGGGATTTGGAAGCAGCAAAATATTTCAGAGAAAACATATCGAACATTAGTCTCAAATTTATCTAAATGCATCAAAACCCCTGTAAATAATGGCATACGGAAACGTTCAACCATACGAGGGTATACCAAAATATAATGAGACTGGTGCCATAAATTCTTTCACAACCAGAATTCTATAACACAAAGAATAGAATATGAAACTCCCATCTCTAATGTACTTATTCTCAAGTAGGCTTTGATTTAACTTAAACGGCCGCTTTACCAAGACATCGTTGGATCCTGCATTACTACTATGCTCCGGCCCACAGATCAATGATTTGTCAAAGAACACTTGAAGAATTGGGGGTGGAAATTATGGTTAACCCTCCATCCACACACAAACGTGACTTCAATTTGTTTCCTGAAGTCAAAAAAGAATTGAGGTCTAAAATTTGAGTCGAATTTAGAGCTCAACAACTGGGTGTACTAAATAGATGATCAAAAAATGGTTTCTTAGATGTTTATGACAAGTGGACAAAACGATGGGACAGAATGGATTGAAAGATAGTTGTTGAAGTTCTCTAAATAAATGTTTCATTTTTATATCACAGCACCAGTCTCGTTATTTTCTGATATTTCCTTGTATATTACATCAGGTACATTTATATACATCAGGTCAAAATTACGATGTACAATATAAATAGTCTATAACATCGCTAAGTACAACACGCAGTTATTGAATAGTACTATTCATTCGGTTAACCGCACATCTGTTTTTTGTTGTTGAATTGTGACGCAATTACTCCAATTTTACAGTTAAATTCCTTTCTTCCTGGGCGTAGATAGAAGCGTGAGGAGTTTTTATAATTTATTTTATTTACTAGTTTATATTTCGTAAGATAAATAAAATACGGTGATTTAGTTTCTTTTTTTCAATATTTTAACTGTTAATTACATACTTCTTAAGCGTACATTTTTATTTTTCATTTATTTAGATCTAGAACACTATTTAAGTTACTTTTTCAGATATGATATGGAACAACGTCGAGAATGGCATCGTGAAACAACGACGAGATGGATTAAGGGTCGAACTGATTGTACGAGGAGCATTCAAGTTCTAAGGCCTCCGATTCTTTTTCTCCAGACTGGAAAGAGATAGAAGCATGTGCATTGTTTTAAAATGAGCGTGCGTTCGTTGTCAATACGTCACAGAGATGGCAGCACTGTACGGCAGATGTAATTGTAGCGGCAGCGTCGAGAATGAGAACTGTTTTAGATACTTAAAATGGATACTTAAAACGTTTTCCTTACTTGAACAGCGTGCAATCATTCGTTTTCTGAATTTGCGAGGTGTGACACCAATTGAAATTCATCGACAGCTGAAGGAGACATGTGGTGATGGAGTTATGGATGTGTCGAAAGTGCGTTCGTGGGTGCGACAGTTTAATGAAGGCAGAACATCGTGTGACAACAAACCGAAACAACCTCGGGCTCGCACAAGCCGGTCAGACGACATGATCGAGAAAGTGGAGAGACTTGTTTTGGGGGATCGCTGAATGACAGTTGAACAGATCGCCTCCAATGTTAGCATTTCCGTGGGTTCTGTGCACACAATCCTGCATGACGACATGAAAATGCGAAAAGTGTCCTCCAGGTGGGTGCCACGGATGCTGACGAACGACCACAAGGCTGCTCGTGTGGCATGTTGCCAAGCAATGTTGACGCGCAACCGAGGCATGAATGAGACTTTCTTTTCGTCGATTGTGACAATGGATGAGACGTGGATGCCATTTTTAAATCCAGAAACAAAGCGTCAGACAGCTCAATGGAAGCACACAGATTCACCGCCACCAAAAAAAATTCGGGTAACCGCCAGTGCTGAAAAAATGATGGTGTCCATGTTCTGGGACAGTGAGGGCGTAATCCTTACCCATTGTGTTCCAAAGGGCACTATGGTGACAGGTGCATCCTACGAAAATGTTTTGAAGAACAAGTTCCTTCTTGCACTGCAACAAAAACGTCCGGGAAAGGCTGCGCGTATGCTGTTTCACTAAGACAACGCACCCGCACATCGGGCTAACGTTACGCAACAGTTTCTTCGTGAAAACAACTTTGAAGTGATTTCTCATGCTCCCTACTCACCTGACCTGGCTCCTAGTGACTTTTCGCTGTTTGCAACAATGAAAGACACTGTGCGTGGCCGCACATTCACCAGCCGTGCTGCTATTGCTTCAGCGATTTTCCAGTGGTCGAAACAGACTCCTAAAGAAGCCTTCGCCGCGGCCATGGAATCATGGCGTCGACGTTGTGAAAAATGTGTGCGTCTGCAGGGAGATTACGTCGAGAAGTAACACCAGTTTCATAGTTTTCGGGTGAGTAGTTAGTTAGAAAAAAAATCGGAGGCCTTAGAACTTGAATGCACCTCGTATGTCCGTTGCCAGTGATTCCGAAATTTATTGCAAAGTCTGTAAAATATCGTTAAAAAATTCCAAGAAATCGCACGTAAAATGTCACTTAGCATCGCAAACACAGAAATAAATCCACTTTATGCAAATATTAAGTGCTACACGAAAGCAGTAGAACGTATTAGAAGCCATCTTTCAGAACAGTAGCAATGGATAAGTGCCGACGAAACTGTCGATATATTAGGACGTTTGTGTGGTAAATGTTGTAGCTGGTGTACTACATCCAACTATTTCATATAATGGATATGTAATAGCAACAAAAGTTATAAATACAGTTGATGCGGAAACAGTAGCTAAAACCATTAACAAGAATATGCACCAATCATTCGGATAACAGGTACAAAGAAAAAATACTTTTATTTGTCAGTGACGGCCCTGCATTTATGTTAAAAACAGGCAGACTATTAAAGGAAACATATCCTAATATGCTGCATATTACTTGTGTAGCACATGCTCTCCACAGAATCTATAAATATATCAGGGATACCTTTCCGGAAGTTGATAGACTTGTATCCGCTTTCAAAAAGTTTGCATAGAAGCACCATTGTGCACCTTTTTACAGGGAAAAACTTCCATCTTTGTCACTGCCTCCCTCTCCAGTAATAACTAGATGGGGAACATGGTTGGAAGCTACTAGTTTTTATGCAGAGAATTTGGATAGTTTACAAAATTTCGTTACATGTTTAAATGGCAATCCTCGAAGTATTTCTGAGTGCAGGGAACTAATACAAATTCCAAATTTAAAAAATCAGTTGTACTTTCTTCAGAAACACACTGGAAATTTGCCAAAACTGTCCACTTATTTTGAAAATCAAAATCTCAAATTGAATGATGGATTAACCACATTAGATGTGGGGCTATTAATAATTTGAAAAATATTCCAAGTGACTTCGGATGTAGCCTTCGGCAAAAGTTAGACATAGTTTTTAATAGAAATCTAGATTTAATAACATTGGGGCAATTGTGGATGGGGACAATGCCTCAAAATCTAACTGCTAAATACGCTGAAATAAAAGAATATTTCCAGTATGCACCTATAACAAGTTGCGAAGTAGAAAGAACGTTTTCTATCTACAAGGATGTATTTCATTCAAAAAAAACAAATTGTCCAGAAGAGAACCTTGAGAAAGTATTGCTAGTAAATATTAATATTCCTTTACTCAACTAAAACTAAAAAATGAGCAAATAAAAATGTATTTCCTTATAGATCACCACCCGTATGTTTTCCAATTATATAAATAAAATTAAAAACTCTTTAAAAATACAAATTTTCAATAGAACGCCCGTCGGCGATGAGTCATGGGTCTCCCGTGTCCGGTCACTAATTCAATAAATATTTCCATATTAATTATCTAATAATGATGTACCCTAGCTATATATTGCTTCCAACGCGAGTGAAATCAATGGTTTTCAATTTCTTGTCCGTTGCTGTACATTACTAAATAATACATTTCATATCGCTAAAGAATTTAGATAAGAGATTAGTTAAATTTCTTATTGTACCATTAGATGGCGCTGAGCCGTAAATAATTTATTATATGATATCCTTTTTTTTATTTGAGATATCCATATGTAATTATGTATTAAAATTATAACAAGCTTCCAAACAATTAGTAATATACAGCAATACAAATTACAGAAAATTGGTAAAGTCTTCGGCAAAAATATGTCCACAAAACTAATTATCCTAAGAGAAATTTTAGAAAAAATTCTCACCGTTTGAAATGCTAATAATCAAATAATGTTGCGATGATTCAGTAATAAATAAGTTTCAATTTTACTAATCTTATTAATTTCTTATATCTCTCGCATTTCGACAATTTACGATACTGTAAAAGTTCTTTTGTTTTATTATTTTGCTATAGCACAACAAAATTTTAATTTCTCTTTTTTTTAGGGGGGGCAAAAACAAGAGTTCTTAATATTAAGAAATTCTACATAAAAGGTATCACTTGTGATCGTGGAATTGATGTTACAATGGCGCAATTATTGTGACAGCTCACCCAAATATATTTTTCGTACAGTACCGAAGCAAGAATAAGTATGACCAGTCCCTTAATTTCGTTCAATTAAAGCACATAAATTATCAACGTATTAAAGCCATGTTTTGGCAAAAATTCGCAACAAACTTTCAATAAAATAAAAAGAGAATAAGATTGCTTAAAATATATTTTAATGAATGCGCTTGAACCCTGACTAAATTAGTTAATGAAAGTAAATTTCAGTTTTTTTTTCTTTTTTTTTTACCTTGGAAAAGTATTCGAAACAGTATCCAAAAAGGTAGGAAGAAAATTAAAAAAATCAACAAACAAGTTCTGCAAACTCCTTAAATCCTACGTACAGTACACGTTTTTTTTTTCTTGTTATTCTTCAACAACGAACACGACGACCACAGCACTAAAATCACGCGAAATAATACATTTAGAGAGTGCAGAGCGCGGTGAAACCGACTTAGCCGTATTAAAATTGGTAAATTCACAATAATTACTGAAATGCATAGTATATACTTTTTGCGTAACCGAGACAGTATTGTGGAAGTCGAGAAACATCACAGTACCAAACGAACTAACCGATACAAGCAAAGAGAGCTGCTCTATCTGGTTATGCAACTCGAAGTGTATGAACGTGTAGGTACCTTTCTCTCCGTCTTGGATTCTTTGTATTAATTGTTTATTTTGTGTTTCGTTTTGGTTCGAGAGAGCGATATAAGGACAGGTCTGTGCTTGTATTGCGGTATAAAAACCGCGGATTGGCCAAGCTTCGCGAAAGAATGCGCTTTATTATTTATGTATAATTATAAATTTAATTAGAACACTATGCCGGTTATTAAGAGATATTACTTTGCTATAATTAGAAAAAAAATTGTTTCCACTTATACAGTACCGTCAGAAAGTTTTGTGCATGTATTTATATAGGGCGCTAGGAAAGTTTAAAAGAGTTAAAATGAACTAAGGAATGCCGCAAATTTTTCATTCGTCTCAAAAGCATTGACTAGATAACAAAAAACAATTGTATAAAACATGCAAATAAAAAAAAAAGGTTTCAAACATACGAGGTACTACCCGCAAATTCCCGGAATAAAAAGCGCAATACATTGTTTTTACTACCATCCACATTAAAGTACTCCCCTCCCGCATAAATACACCGATCCTCAGCGACTTGTCCATGACTGGAAGCAGTGCTGGAAGTCTTCGCGTGTTAACGTGTTCAATACTGCTTGCGATTTGTTCTGGATTCCCTCAATTGTCTCAAAACAGCATCTCTTGAGCTTCAGTTTAAACTTCGGAAACAAGAAGAAGGTCACAAGGGGCAAGATCTGTGGGGTAGTACTGCCGTCTTCGTTAAAGCTAGAATTTACGCATAACAAGTGACGTATGGGTTAGTGCATTATCGTGGTGTAGGATTCACGAATTGTTGCGCCAGACAGACCATTTGCGTCGAATGTTTTCTCTTATTCGCTAAAGAACATCGCAATAAAATCGTCCATTAACTGCTTCACTTGATGAAAGAAATTCTTTGTGTACGATGCCATCAGCGTCAAAGAAGCAAATCAACATCTTCCACTGCGATTACTGTTGCTTTGTTTCGTACACCTATGATTCGTCGCCATTAATGATTCTGGTACTGAAGCTCACATCCCTTTCGGCAGTTTCTTTCAGCTCTGTGCAAACATGAACAGATAGTGCCGCTTTAGTTCAATGCTGAGTAACTTTGGCACAAACTTCGTAGCAATACGCTGCAACAGAATACGCTAACGTCGTACGACAAGCAGACATGTTACAAATGTCATGGACTGTTCTCTTTCGGTCGTGCGGGATAACATCATGCACTTTTGCCACATTTTGTAGCTTTCTGTCGATCATCATCAACCGACACGCGTCCATTTTTAAAATGGTTGTACCACTCACAAGTTTTCGTCCGACCTACAGCATCCTCACCAAACGATTGTTTAAGCATTTTCAGAGCATCCGCCGCCGTTTTACCAAGTCTCAAGCAGAATTTGATGCACGTTCTTTGTTCTTTCACATCAGACATTGTAGTATTGCAGAATAACCCAAACACAATTCAACAAATGTAAATACAAACACTGTTTGTCACCCTCTAGCAAAGTATTGTTTGGCAAACTGACTTTGTATAGACGTAGCTTACACCATCTAACGCTATAGAGTTGTACTACAATTCCTTCGCCCGCCTCATTCAAATTGCGGGAATTTCAGGGTAGCACATCGTATATCAATTTGCCTTCATATGGAGAAAAATAACAAAATTAAGAACAAGGAAATAAAACATTAATTTATTAATTTGAAAACTCCCTTATTTTTTTTTAATTTTGAAGAATTAGAAAATTAAATTTACATAATCAAGACATTAAAATATTAGAAAAAATAAATAAAATTTTAAAAATATTCAATTCATTTATAATAAAAAAAACTATTAATTTGACAAATACAAAAATGTTAATCGAATTTGATTTAATTTAGGGGTCTTGTGTTGCCATTTATCAAAAAAAAAAACGAAATAAATGGTTCCGCGGTAGCTAAGAAGTTTTCCAGCAGTATTATGATGTTTTTGAAAATTTTTAATCAAAGTATCGTAGTAATGATATGATAATTGGAGCCAAGCATTTTAGGTCCACTTGTCTCTTTCTACGTATTTTGTCCTTGTTTACTCATAGGCGTAACAAACTATAACGTAAATAAAAGTCATAAAAAAAACTAGTAGTCATTCAGGGAGTACTAAATGAAAAAAATGTTTTTAGATATGTAGACAAGCGTTTCTCTACATATCTAAAAACATTTTTTCATTCAATTTGCTATTTTTCTTTTGAAATATGTATGTATGTGCGTCTGCACAAATGTATGTGTGTACATCTACAGATATTTAAGGTTGGTTCAATGTAGTGTCTGTTCGTGTGAATTTAAACCTTAAAAAAACTAACGTTAACAATCATTTATACTCTAACAAACATATATTAAACGTTCAACTTATGCGTGCAACTATGTAAAATATAAACGAAAGTAATAATTTTTGTGAGGAACTGTATTTGTGTCCTCAAATATCCCGTTCAAACAACTCAATCATCCAGGCTTGAAATTTTTTTTGGAAAAGTATTGTCGTAGATCAATTCCTGACGAAAGCACTGTAAGAAAAAAACTAGATTCCATCTATCTGACACATAGAGGAAATAAAAAAAAGGCATAGAAGACAAAAATATCTGTGTGTCAGTGGATGAAACTGTAGTTACAGTGGGACGTTCAATCAGCACTCTAGAATCAACAAAACCTCCAAGATCTCATTTAGTTGCTAGTAAAGTTTTGTCTACCATAAATTTTCAATCATGGAATTTGTGAAAAGCAGTTTAGATTCCATAATTCCGGACAAGAAAGAGAAAGCTCTTCTATTAGTAACTGATGTAGCTTATATGACTCCACGCAGGGGTAAATTTACAAAGTTTTTTACCAGGGTGCATGTTACTTGTTTTGCACATTCTTTACATCGCGTGTGTGAATTTGTGCGAGAAGTTCGCAGATGTAAATACATGTATTAATAATACGAAAACAATTTTCTTAAAGGCTCCCAGCAAAATACAATTTTACAAAGAACCTTGTTTTGGATTAAGTTTGCTTCCTCAACCTGTTATTACTAGATAGGGTACCTAGATACAAGCTTGTGTTTTTAATAGTGACAATTTTAAAACAATTAAAAATGTGGTAATGTGTCTAGAAGATACGGCGAAAAGTGTATTCATTAGTAAAACGCTAGTACAAAAATTCTTTTTGCTTAAACAATTACCAATTACAATTATTCATAAATATTTTGGGTTTATTCCTCGTGTAATAAAGAATATAGAAAGTCAACTTTTACGACAATGATTATAAATATATAATAACGCTATGCAAAAGTTAAATAACGCACCTGGTGAATTCGGTTTAAAAAGTTAAAAAAAAACTATATTAACAAGGTGTTGAATCGGAATCTTTGGTTATATAATAAATAAACAAATATCAAGTTTAATAAATGATAACATTAATGCTAACTCTATTTTAAGTAACTACAGTTATGCTCCAGTGACCTGTTGCGATGTAGAAAGATCATTTTCACAATTTAGAAAAATATGTCATTGTATATTGTAACAATCGTGAATAATAATAATAATAATAACAGACAATGCAACCTCAAGACACATACAAATACCTTGGCTTCGAACAGAGCAGAGGGATAGACAAGAACCGCACAAAAGAACAAATAACCCAAGAGGTCAAACGCCGAATTAATCTGATCCTAAAGACAAAACTTTCAGGTCGAAATATGGCCACCGCAGTAAACACGTACGCACTACCAGTGCTAATGTACACGTTCGGTATAGTGCGATGGACCGCAACAGAACTAGAGGAAATAAACAGACTAGTACGGGTCACATTCACTAAACACCGCGCCCACGACCCCAGAAGTTCGAACGAGAGATTCCACCTTCCTAGGAAGAAAGGAGGCAGAGGTATAATTGATATTAAAAACATCTACTATGAGCAGATACATGACCTCAGAGAATTCTTCACAGTAAAGGCACAAACATCAAACATCCACAGAGTTGTGTGCAACAATGATGACCGTTTCACTCCACTCAACTTAAAGGACACGCAAAACAATATTCTAGAAAAAATTGTACACGACAACGAAAAAATTGACGCGTGGAGAAGCAAAGAACTACACGGCAGGTACATACACGCTGCATACAATGTATACATCGATAAAGAAGCGACACTACAATGGCTATGTAACACGAACTTATTTGTCGAAACAGAGGGCTTTATGATGGCTATACAAGATCAAGTGATAGCAACTCGCACCTACAAGAAACACATACTAAAAGAAAACATCGCATCAACGTCATGCAGAGTATGTGGCGAGAAACCGGAAACCATAGAACATATACTCAGCGGATGCTCCATTTTAGCCCCAAAACAATACACCAGACGCCACAACAATGTTGCGAAAGTAATCCACCAAGCAATATGCAAACTGATGGATGGAATGATGGAACCACTGGAATAACGCCATATTACCAGTACCAGCCGAAAAATGTAGTGGCAAAACAAAGTGATTGTAGTACCCATCATCATCGGTGCTACAGGAGAAATACCGCTGAAGTTACATGAGGCTCTAAAGACAATAAATATACATCCTATGACATATAAACAGCTTCAAAAAATTGTCATACTAGAGTCAACGAGCATTGTGCGGCAGGTGCTGAGCCAGAATACATGATAAAAACAACAACGAGCACATCTAAACCGAAACACCATATCTCCGAAAGCACGAACTAAACGACTCCTACGATCTATTGCGTCGATAAATGAGAAAAAACATTACAGTAGATCTATGAAAAAAAAAAAAAACCAAAAGAACAACATTACAGTAGATCCATAAAAAAAAAAGCTAAAGAACAAAGACAAAAAAAAATTATATTTAATATACCAATGTTTCCATCCATATCAAGCAGGATAGATGTTGATATGCTTGCCTCGCGGCCGTGTATCAACTTTTTCCCTTTCTCCCGAAAGGAGCTTCACATCCACAATAATAATAATAATAATAATAATAAAATCTTTTATAAAACAATCATAACTATCCTCATGTTACGCTCGTGGCTATGGATAAAAACATATCTATGGACACAAAATTCAGTAAGACACACTTACACATACAAATATTTTACAGCATTTATATATATGAGAAAGCTACCTTATTAAGTTTTTTTTTCTGATGGCTTAGCTTCGAATAAATCGTATGGTTAACGCTTTTATTGATGAGTTTTAAATTTCGTTCTCCCGGCTCTAATGATAACAACAGAAAATAGAATTTCTTTAGAGATATTCGTAATTACGGTTACAAAGAAATGTTTTATATACTTATCCGATATCTCCTTGTTTATAAAATAATTGAATATTTTATTAATATAAAATATTCTCAATATTTTTTTATGTTAATTTAATAGTATAATTCTGTAATATTTACTCCTCGAATTGAATGTATTTAAACTTTTTGACGGCGGTGTATGTTTAGAAGAATGTTCGTATTTTTTTTCGATACTGCGTTGGTGTTTCCTACAATACATATAAGCATACATACGGATAAGTCATACTCATAGAATAAGAGACAGAGGCTCGTAATTAGAGTAATTACTCTCCCGTTCTGGTGCTTCGTTTGCAGTATACTTTCGCGCAAAGTAGGCGGCGAAATCATATCGCATTCAACCAACGAGAGTTACAGAAGAAAAGGAACGAACAAAGCTAAAATTGAAATCATATAACAACTGATATAATTATGATTCGTTATTGAAAACTATTCTTTATCGGTATATACATTCTACCGTTATTTTTATTTCAAAAAATAAAACATTTACTTTTGTTTACAAATATGTATGTATGTATGATTATGATTACATAGAACATTTATTGGAATGTTTTTAAATAAACTTAAAACTCTAGAAGATTGAGATGTAATTAATAATACTATGTATTGAATTACAATATTGTAAAAGATTAAAGGTCTGTGGTGATTGGCATAGCCGAGTGTTTATGTTGAGTCGGTAGCGATAACTTTATCGCTGAGTAACCGGGGTAAGAAACACCACAAACATGCAGATCATGCAGACAGAGGTGGTGATTGAGTTTGCACGTGTGTACATTAGGGTGGAGCGATAATGTATGAATAAAAAAAAATTTTGTTTTTTAAAATGTTATAGCGATATAAAGTTGCATTTAAATGAGTAAATTAAACGTACGAAATATTACCTATTTGTAATGATGTTTTGAGGTGCCCCAACACAATTGAAAATTAAAAAAAATATACCTATTTTTCATATTGTGATCAAACTATATATTTTATTTGTTAGGTCAATATCTCATATTTTTTATACAGATTTAAAGAAGCTAGATACAAGAAATAATGGTAAACTAGATAATTATTCAGAAATACAATAATTATATATATTAAATTGTTTTTTTGTATCAAAAGTAGGCATTTGTTGACGTGATAGTAGCGTTGCCCTGATGAAACCGTCTCGTTTATTTTTTCCACAAACTGCACTTGAAGCTTCTGTCACCACTTTGATGCAGCGCTCAACGGCTTGAGTATGGCATGGAAAATCTTTAATTTTTTGACATGTGCCGAGACCGTCTTTGACAATGGCTTTCAAGTCGTCATTAGATAAATTTAAAGTCAGATGGCTCAGTTATCTCACAGTCTCGCCACGTTATAATGTCGGTATAATCTTCAGCATCGAAATTAAATGAAGGCAGTTTAAACGTTCGAAGTCCTGGAGCTTTCTCACTTCTTGCTTTTAAAATTCGTCGATATGCTAGATCTCGTATGATTTCCCTTTCATCTCCAAGCATAGAAATAAGAACATTTTCTGGGTGACCAAAAAATCCATTTCGTTGGATTACCTTGTCAATGACCTTCATCATATCGGCGTTCAAATAGCGACTCAGACTAATTATTTGCCACTGGTGCTTAGCTCCGTTTATACACGAGGAATTACATTTTATTCTAAACCACATCGGACCATAAACTCTCAGCACGTACGTGGCTAATATCACCAATTTTTCTTCGGGGTCCGGTTTAGTAGCATATAATCTTAGAATTCGATTTGCTGTTGTAACCCATCTAGAGTGGTTGAGAGATCCAGGTTCAATGTTAGCTAAATCTGAAGAAAAAACGCCAGTGCTGATAGCGATCATAATATCGTACAGATATTTTTGGTCGGTACTCAAATCACCCCTGGAAGTTTGAGGTAATATTGTAGGAATGGCGTTGAATTCGACTATTGGCATTGTTTCACATTTTTGTAACTGATATCCAATGGCACCTGAAAAGCATTTAGGCCCTGTAGTTCTTCCGTCCAAATGTAACAACAGATGTCGCAGTGGTAATTCATTGGAATGCAAATGGCAGATAAACCACTGTAATTGTTTATTCAGTTCTTCTTCCATTAAACGAATAATACCAGCTTTAAAACCTGTGTTTACTACTGTTCCATCGCAACCAACAACAACTATTTCACTGAGTTTCACCGATTTGGATTTCAAGTGAGTTGATATAGTATCTTTAATACATTTAGCAGTTCCCAACTCACATGTGACATGCCCGAAATAGTCGCTTCCTGGCTCTGATAAAATCATAATGGTCTTCTAGTACCCTTTTTCTGTAAAATTTATTTTTTTTTCCGAATACTAATCAACGTTTTATCATTTTTCCCATCAAAATACATACCGCGTAGGATTTTCTTGCAATCTGCATCCTGTAAAGCTGTTCTGACTTTAGTTCTTTCACGGCGCAACTTTGAACGATCAATAACACCACTTGGATCCTTTGGTGAAATAATGCCAACATCTTTTAACACAGAAAAAGCTATAATGGCAGCGGCTCTGTCAGAAACTCCAGTACGATCGCAGGCAAGAGCTAATAATGGTAAATTTAATCTCCTTTTTTTTTGGTGGCGGATCAACTGTTTTTTTTTGGTGCTTCAAGGTAAGGACTAGAAGCTATCGCTTGAACTGTCGCTTTCGATTGCCAAGTCTTCAGGTAAAGAACGCGAACAACACGGTTTCTCAAAATCAGTTATCTCTCTCTGTTACGCGATAAACAATTTTGTTTTCTTTCTTCTTTTTTCTTATTTTTTATAGTTTCAACCACATCTACACCGCCTATGACCATTTTTCTTGTTCTTTGATCGAGTAAAAAATTTATTTCTTCCTTGGGAACACGACTGCCTTTTAAACAATTACAATTTGAGAAAAGTTTACATTTGCAACTGCAAACATCAAATAATCTGTGGGACTCAGTTATAAATCTATTGATCTTTTCTTCGTAATTTTTGTTTGTTTGACGACCTTTATAAGGTTTCATTAATATTCTATATTTGTCGTGGTAGGAACGAATAAGTTGTAGAATTCTCTTAACACTAACAGTTGGCAGCGAAGCTTTTTGCCAAATTTCTAAAACTTCTTGAGCCAATATTTCGGATATGTCATGAACGGTTGGCTCTTTTACTGTTTTATTGGGCTTTAATTCATTTTTAATGAATAGGTAATTTTTCATAATGTCATTATAAGTTGGTAATTGAGATACCGGTAACTTCTCTGGTACTCCGAACACAGCACAGGTAATCATTTGTCGTGTTTTGACGTGAGACATTTTACTGTAATAAAGATATATGAGGGTGGATCAATAAATACCCGTGTTAGGAAAGAAGACGCAAGTTTTTCACAAATTTTTTTAAAATTTTTCAACGTAATCACCTTTTAGTACAATACACTTTTCCCAACGTTTCTGCCATTTCTTTAACCCCTCCAAAAAATACGATTTGTCAAACTCTGCAAAATACGCTTCTGTCTCGACGATAACCTCCTCGTTTGAGCTGAATCTTTTTCCCCCGAGCCACGTTTTCATGTTGGGGAACAGAAAGAAGTCGCAGGGAGCCCAGTCAGGCGAGTACGGAGGGTGCGGCAGCAATTCGTAGTGCAGTTCATGCAACTTTGCCGCGACAATTCTGGATGAATGTGCTGGTGCATTATCGTGGTGAAACAGCACTTTTTTCTTAGCCAAATGGGGCCGTGTCTCCTTCAATTTTATATCGAATCGGTCCAATAATTCACTGTAGTACTGCCCCGTGACCGTTCTTCCTTTCTGCAAAAACTCAATGAGGATTATTCCGTTGGAATCCCAAAAAATCGTGGCCATGACCTCTCCGGCCGATGGGACCGTCTTTGCCTTCTTCGGAGCAGATTTATCCCGAAAAATCCATTGTTTTGACTGTCGCTTGGACTCTGGCGTATAATAATGGATCCAGGTTTCATCAACGGTGACGACTCGACGCAAAAACTCCTGCGAATTTCTCTTAAAAAGGTCCAAACACTGCTTCGACATTGACAACCGTATCCGCTTTTCGTCCACCGTAAGCAATCGCGGCACCCATCGGGCCGACACCTTTCTCACCGATAACTTATCATGTAAAATATTAATTGCCGTTCCGTACGACACGTCTACGGCCTCTGCTACTTCGCACACTTTCGTTCGGCGATCAGCGAGAATCATGTCGTGGACCTTTTCAACGATTTCCTCGGTAACCACGTCTGCCGGGCGGCCTAGGCGCTCCTCTTCAAAAACAGATGTACGACCACGTTTAAATTCGTTGAACCAATATCTTACGGTTGTCATAGATGGTGAAGGGTCCCCATAGACAGCATCCAACTTCGCTTTTATTTCTTCACATGTTTTTCCATCCAAAAATAATATTGTAACAATCGTGAATAATAATAATAATGCGATTGCTCAAATGGACAATTTTACGCCACTCAAACTGGCTAACGATGAATTCAATCCATCCACGAGAATCTTATGTATACCCCAACAGAAAGAGAGATGGAAAAATAAATCTTTGCATGGCAAGTATCCGTTAACAATTGGATCTGAAAATTTTGACACTTCAGCGTCGCAGGCATGGCTGTATACAGGTAACCTGTTTGCAGAAACAGAGAGATTCATAGCCGCCATCCAAGATCAAGTAATTCCAACGCGTTCCTATAGGAAAAAAATTCTTAAGGAGAATTTATCTGACATTAAATGTCGTGTATGCGCAGATAAGGAAGAAACAATTGATCATTTGATGGCAGGATGCTCTGTACTTGCCCCCAAACAATATCTCGAGACACAACAGGATTGCAAAAATATTACACCAGCTGCTCAGACAGAAGCACTTGTCGTATTCTGAAAATGTCCCGTATTATGAATATGAAGCACCTTCAGTTTGCGAGGACGACAATTCTCGATTATATTGGAATCGCCAAATAATCACAGATAAAACAATTCCCAACAATATTCCAGATATAATACTGACACTGAAGAAGGACAAGGTAACGTACATCATTGACATTGCTGTTCCGTTGGCAAAAAACACTGCAATAGTGAGAAGGTAAATAAATATTTACCTCTCAGCGACGAAATCAAGAGTATGTGGAAGATGGACAAGGACCTAATAGTCCCAATTGTGATTGGCGCAACTGGAGAAATTCCACAGAAATTACACAAGTCCATAAATACTTTGGATCTCTACCAAAAACTTTATTTAAAAATGCAAAAAAGTGTCTTGTTAGACACGGCTGCAATAATACGTAGCGTGCTAAACTGATGTTGCAACGCGCGAACGCGGGCGACGTGGCCGGGAGGCGAAATTACGGAACGGGTGGGGTGTTGATGTGGTCCTCTACTGGGTTGTAGCCTAGCATATGCGCTACCAAACTCTAGGGGGGTCTGCCCGATGGGCGGACAAGTGCCATTCCGCCTTTCCAGCAGGGGAGAGAGGAACCAAGCTACGCGGCGCAAAACACGGCGCCGCGCAATGCGCACACCACTAAGACCGGTCCTGGGCGGCAACCTGGCTAGGCTGCCGTTAACAGCACACACACGTTCGACGTGTGTAATTAGCAGCTTACAATAGTATGATACACAGACTTTTAACAATTCCTTTAACAACTAATAATTACAACAAAGAATTAAATATTATTAAACTAATAGCTGTCAATAATAACTATGACCCAAATTTAATTGATAATATTATAGCTAAGAAAATGTACAAGCAAACGTTAGAACAAGTATTTCCTTCTGATAAGAGTAAAAATAATCAATTTAAAAGTTTAACGTACATAGGAAAATCTTCAATTAAAACTAAAAAATGTTTAGAAACTTCAGACCTAAATACATGCTTTAAAACAGACAACAATTTAGCCAGGTTCATTAAAAACAATAAATCCAAATCCTCAAAAGTTAATAAATCAGGGGTATATAACTTAAAATGTGGTAGTAATTGTGACAAAATTTATATTGGTAGAACTTTCAGAAATTTCAAAACTAGAATTTCAGAACATAAACGTAGTTATAATAACAAAAAACTAGATTCTAATTACTCAAATCACTTATTATCTGAAAACCATTCATTCGATCCGGAGTTTAAAATCTTACATGTACAAAATAAATCGCATAAATTAGACCTCTTAGAAACTCTGGAAATAAATAAAAATAAAAAGTCTGGGAATTTACTGAATGACCAACTAGATATAAATAGTTCTCCTCTACTAAACTTATTTAATTAGGGGTTTTCCATGTGATTATTGTGTTTGAATGCCTAATCTCTTCCTTTCTTTGTTAACAGCTTATCGTTTCTTTCTTTATATACCTGTAATTACCAAATTTATGTGCATACATTCATTTCATTTGTAGAATAATCATTACACCATCGTCGTTTGATAAAGCTACAGTGTTAGTGAAACGCGTCACATTTTTTGTAAAGGTTTAGTAAATATACGTTTTATATAGTGAAGATTAAACAAGTTAATTGTTTTGTTTTATTTTACATCGTATTAATATGGATCTTCACCAAGTAACAGCCTCATTTATTCAATTCAAATTTGAAAAAGTCTGAACATTGGAAGGTATGTAACATATTTGTCTAAAAAATACGGCATTGCCAAATCCACCATACGCGCAATCAAAAATAAAAAAAGTCACATGAAAGCGTAGTGGAATACAGAAAAGAAAAACTTTAAAATCCTCTAAGATGCCAGGAATGGAAAAAAAATATATTCGAGGTTTTCTGCACAAAGACTTACAAAATGTACCTGCTTCAATTGAACTTTTAAAACCAAAAGCTAAAGCTATTAATGAAACTTTCAATGAAAACCCAAATTTTAATGCAAGTAACGGATGGAGTCAAAGATTTAATCGAAGATTTGGAATAAGACATAAAAATTTCGGGAGAAAAATTATTAGTTGTCCCGGAGCATGTATATCCATTCAAGATCTATCTTCAAGAGAAGATACAGGAGCTACGATTAACACATGATCGATTATATAATGCCGACGAAATAGGCTTGTTTTGGAAATTACACCCAGAAAGGACTTTGGTTACGCCTGAAGAAAGATCGGTCTCTGGTCGGAAAATGGAAAAAAGTAGTCACTTTTCTTGCATGCACCAATGCAACGTGTCAAAAATCCAAGATATTTTAAGAACTTTTCATTTCCTGTGAAATACGCAAATTCAAAAAATGCTTGGATGACGAGATATTTGAAAATTGGTTACATCATTCATTTGTCCAACCCTAAAGAATTAGAATTTCGTTTTACAAATTACAAGACGTCGTCCAAGCATTTTTCGAATTGGTGGAAATTGGTGCATGCAACTGGTGAACATAAAATCAAACCGTTTGTCACTGAACGTGTCAAAAATCCAAGATATTTTAAGAACTTTTCATTTCCTGTGAAATACGCAAATTCAAAAAATTCTTGGATGACGAGATATTTGAAAATTGGTTACATCATTCATTTGTCCCTCAGGTTCGAAGATTTTTAAAACAAAAGGGTTTACCACAAAAAGCCCTTTTACTTTTTACGCCCTGAAGAAAGATCGGTCCCTTTTCGAAAAATGGAAAAAAGTAGTCAATTTTCTTGCATGCACCAATGCAACTGGTAACATAAAATCAAACCATTTGTGATACAAATAATACAATAATACAAATAATAAAAAATGTTAAAAATCCAAGATGTTTTAAGAACATTTCACTTCCTGTGGAATATTCAAATTCGAAAAATGCTTGGATGACGTGGGGATATTTGAAAATTTTGTGTTAAAAAAATTTGAAAAACGAAAAAAAGTGTCATCTGCAGCACATAATATAGATTGCTTTTACAAATTTTCAGAAATAGCCAGGATTCTAGATTCGGGTGAACTTTACCTTTCCAAATTTGCATACGTTTGCATATATCTCTTTACATATACGGATAGCTACCATCCACGAAGCTCTAACTTCAAAAGTCTGACTTGGAATGTTTCAAACTTTTGGGTCTTATACTACTTATACCATGGGAGGTGCCCCAGCTGGGCACCAGTGCATTTTCCTGAAAAACGCTGTCAGACGGCAGTTTTAATGTATGTATGAGGAATATTTTGAAAAACACTGCACAGGATGATAGAAACTATGCTTCGTAACGTTATGTTAAGTATTTTAGGATGCTCAATCTGATTCGCCGTTCAAAGTAATAAAACACATTAAAAATACTATTAAATGAACACCCGACAAGACCTGTCGGTTTTGATATTTAAATTTTTTAAATATCTAAATTTTTTTTTAATGATTGCATTGTTAACGCTATGATAATGATAAATGCATATTTATAAATATTTATTTTATCAATCTGTAAACGTGACAATGAAATGTAATCAAATATTTAGTTTCGCGTCATATAAATAGAACCCGTCATGTATTGTACATATTGATATTATAAATTCGAATTACGAATTCTCTTTATAAGTTATGATTATGTTTATTGAAGATAAAGGAATTTTATTTGACGGTAGAATTTGTTTTTCTTTATAAAAATTTTTTTTTATAAAAATACAACTTTTAATAATATCCATACAAAATTAACAAAAACAATTTCAATCTAAAACATACTTTAATAAATATGTTAGAATTTTTTAAAAGTTATAATGTACAGTGATTAACTTAGATAAAGATTGCGTAAAGCTTTGAATTATTAGGTTTTAGATTTTTAATACATTTGCACAATTCCCGTAAGTGTTTGTAACTCCTAATGTTGCTATCAATAATAACCTTGTAATATCCTTATAAAAGGTGTCCCAACAGGAACTTGGTGATTTAAATTTCACATTATTTTCAAATAAGATAACTTAGCAACCTAATATTTGGTATATGTCATCTATAAACTTGTAAAAGTCATCATGCAACGTTTCACGACTGAAGAACGTATACAAATTGTTCAAATTTATTATGAAAATGGTCGTTCCATTACGAACACAATTCGTCGACTACGCGTTGTTTTTCATCTGAATCATATTCCCAGCAATACGGCAATTAGAAATTTAATGGCAAAATTTGAGCGAACTGGTTCTGTTCTCGATGTAAAGACACCACTACGTCCTCGTAACGTTCGGTCAGTTGAAAATATCGCTATGGTGAATGAAAGTGTTACCGAAAGTCAAAAAACTTCAATTCGTCATCGGTCACAGCAATTGGCCATCTCAAGATCATCTCTGCAACGAATTTTAACAAAAGACCTTCGGCTACACGCATACAAAATCCAGGTAACACAAGAATTGAAGCCCAGGGACCATCACCACCGCCGTAACTTTGCCAATTGGATTTTGGAGCAAACTGATTTTGATGACGAATTCTGTAAGCGAATCATATTCAGTGACGAAGCCCATTTTCACATAGGGGGTTACGTAAATAAACAAAACTGCCGCATTTGGGGGCGTGAAAATCCTCGAGAGATTATTGAAAAACCCATGCACCCACTACGTGTCACTGTATGGTGCGGTTTCTCGGCCAATGGTGTTCTTGGACCTTACTTTTTTGAAAATGAGAATGGAGAAGCAGAAACTGTAAATGGGGAGCGGTATCGACAGATGTTGAATAACTTTCTATGGCCTCGTTTGGAAGATATGGACCTCAACAATCTTTACTTTCAACAAGATGGGGCCACTTGTCACACTGCCAGGGAAACTCTAAATTTACTGCAGGAGAATTTAAACGTGGTCGTACATCTGTTTTTGATGAGGAGCGCCCAGGCCGCCCGGCAGACGTGGTTACCGAGTAAATCGTTGAAAAGGTCCACGACATGATTCTCGCTGATCGCCGAACGAAAGTGCGCGAAGTTGCAGAAGCCGTAGGCGTGTCGTACGGAACGGCAATTAATATTTTACATGATAAGTTATCGGTGAGGAAGATGTCGGCCCGATGGGTGCCGCGATTGCTTACGGTGGACAACAAGCGGATACGGTTGTCAATGTCGAAGCAGTGTTTGGACCTCTTTAAGAGAAATTCGCAGTTTTTGCGTCGAGTCGTCACCGTTGATGACACCTGGATCCATTATTATACGCCAAGAGTCCAAGCGACAGTCAAGACAATGGATTTTTCGGGGTGAATCTGCTCCGAAGAAGGCAAAGACGGTCCCATCGGCCGGAAAGGTCATGGCCACGATTTTTTGGGATTCCAACGGAATAATCCTCATGGACTTTTTGCAGAAAGGAAGAACGGTCACGGGGCAGTACTACAGTGAATTATTGGACCGATTCGATATAAAATTGAAGGAGACACGGCCCCATTTGGCTAAGAAAAAAGTGCTGTTTCACCACGATAATGCACCAGCACATTCATCCAGAATTGTCGCGGCAAAGTTGCATGAACTGCACTACGAATTGCTGCCGCACCCACCATACTCGCCTGACTTGGCTCCCTGCGACTTCTTTCTGTTCCCCAACATGAAAACGTGGCTCGGGGGAAAAAGATTCAGCTCAAACGAGGAGGACAACGTCGAGACAGAAGCGTATTTTGCAGAGTTTGACAAATCGTATTTTTTGGAGGGGTTAAAGAAATGGCAGAAACGTTGGGAAAAGTGTATTGTACTAAAAGGTGCTTACGTTGAAAAATAAATAAAAAATTTGTGATAAAACTTGCGTCTTCTTTCCTAACACGGGTATTTATTGTTCCACCCTCGTATAACGCCGGTCCGTGAAATTTCCGTCTTCAATAGAACAATAATTATTGCCTTGCATGATGCCGGACATTCAAATCATCAGATATCCGCGATGTTAAATATCCCTAGAGCATCTGTTGTACGCATAGTGCATAGATATGTAGAAAGTGGTTCTGTCGAAAGAAGACCACGTTCTGGGCGTCCCCGAGTGTTGAATGAAAGGGATGATCGTTACTTGGTTGTACATACCCGGAGTCATCAAAATGCTTCAGCTCCAGCCCTAAGAGCTCACTTGCAAGGTACGTTTTGTCGTGTTATTTCAACCTCTACCATTCGAAGAAGACTTCATAGTGCGAATTTACGTGCTAGAAGACCTTTAAGAGCACATACTCTACTTGCGCAATACCGAAATGCCCGTTTCCGTTGGACGCGGGAGCACAGGGTTTGACTTTTACGTCAGTGGCGATGGGTCTTATTTACCGATGAGACCAGAATTGGATTAGTGTGTGATAATCGTAGACAACAGGTCTGGAGGGCACCAGATCGTTAAGAGCGATTACATTTGCCCCGTGAAGTTGCTCCTTACGAAGGGGGTACAGTGGTGGGTGGTATAACGTTCAACCGCCGTACCGCGCTAATTCCCATACAACAGAACATGACAAATGCAGTTTACATTGAAAACGTTATTAGACCCATTATCTATCCATTACGCAATGAATTGGGTGAAAATTTCAACTCCTTGGATGTGGCCAGCACAATCCCCCGATATGAACATAATAGAATACAGCACAGCACAGTGAAACTTCCCATAGGCGGACATCGTTGGTTCTGAAAATATTGCCCGGTTAAGAGAAGTGCCCGTCTATCAGAAGGCAGAAAAATTAAGTAAAAACCCAAAGTTAAAGTTTCATTTGAAAACAATGTAAGATTATATAGATATGTACAACACAAATTAAAATCGGGCAAGCGGTCTGTCAATTAAAAACTCATTTATTAATAATACCTATATTTCGCAACAACTTTGCTGTTTCTTCAGGAGATAAAAATGTAGAGTTTAAAATAATAAAAGTGACGTACAAGGACAATAAAATTGATTAGATTTGGTTGATTTTTTTTTATTGTCCTTTATTATTTTTTGAACTCTACATTTTTATCTCCGGTAGAAGCAACAAAGCTGTTGCGAAATATGGGGATAATTAATAAATGAGTTTTTAATTGACAGACAGCTGTTTTGATCGATCATTTTCCGATCAAATTCACGCAACCACTCTGTCATCATAAAATTAGTCACCCAAGCCTTGTTATTTGAATACCAATGGACCGGATGAAGAGCAATGTTAAGATATTCAAATGCGCGAGGGCGTGCTGATTTTCCGATAACCAACAGTTTTTCTTTCTCCCTTGTCGTATTCACACAGTGCGTTATAGTTAATCGTTCTTTCGATAACTTGCCGCCCACACATTTTTAGCCTCTTAATGCCATTGTCTTTGTTGACAGTGCCCGAAAAAATAACCCTGTTTCGTCCAAATTATAAATATATCGCAAGGTTTGTACTCTTTAATTATTAACGGTAACTTATTTATGAAAGCTTCGACATCTTCTTGATTTGCGCTAGCGGCTATGTCAGATATCATATGGTAACGAATATTATGCCGCTTTTTGAATTTATCTAGCCATCCACTGCAAGGGGAAAAATAATTATAATCAGCACTTTTCTTAGCTTTATGCATAATTAGTACCTCTGATATAGGCATATTCTTATTTATAGCTCGCACAACCCATTCATATGTTAACTGGTCTATTTTGAGGCCTTGAGTTTCAAAAAAATCGCTTTTTAATTCCACTATTGTCATTTCTTTGTTACTGTTTCAGATATTAACCTTTTTTTGTTTGCGCGGCTTGTGTTTTGTCAGTAGTAAATCTTCTGGCTAATTCACGTGAATTAAACTTGTTTTTATGATTATATTCTATGATCGCAATTCCTTTTCATCGATATTGTTTTCTAAAATAATTAAAATACATACATAGTTGATATGAATTATGCCATAAAAACAATTTAAAACAACAGACAACCTACCCAGACGACGTTGACTTGCGAACTTAACGTATCATATCTATACTGTTCAAATGATATCATCGACGAAGACAGGGGATTTCCCGGACCGGAATTATTACATCTCGAATCTCGCGTCCGTTTAATGGAAACTTTGTGGTCAAAAAGCAGCTGAATAACTGCCCGAGCCCGTTCAAAGGAGCGTCCGCATAAGAGAAACCCATTTATTAGGAATTTCCCATTTATAATTTCGGGACTGGATAAAATGACCGCTTAAGGGAAGTGCCCGGCTAATAGAAGTGCCCGTTAAGGGAAGTTTTACTGTATATGTAGGATTTAGTTGTTAGAACCATTCACAATCGGATTAACTCATCCCACACCACGGAAGAATTAGCTATAGTGGCTATAGAGGAATTGTACAATATTCCGCAAGAAATCATAAATTTATTGATCACTTCAATGGATAGGCGGTCATTAAATTTTTTAATTTTTTTTTTCTTTTTGCTTCTTCTGTTAGTGCCTACGTTGGTTAACAATTATCATTATCAAATTTTTATCTTACAAAAAAACATGTTTTCAATATAATATTTTTATTGTTCTTAATAACACTATTATCATAATCTTTTGGGGGTTCAATACTTTTGATGTTGAGTATATTTATGAAGAGATCATTTGGATCGAAAGGAGAATAGTGGCTTTCATTGAGGGCACGAGACTAACATTGGAACTGAGAGATCTATTGAGGATGGTATAAAGAGCACTGTGCTCACATGTCTGGACTTACTGGTGTCCAACCCTAAAGAATTAGAATAGAATAGAATGATCAGTCGTCAAGTACACCCGATTTTCAATATTTTATTATTAAAAATGTTTTTGTTAAAATATGGTGAGGTTTTAGCCACGTAACCTTCAACTGATATTATTAGGTCAAATTGGATCCAGAGTATTTTCAAACGGGGGGGGGGGGGGGGGGGGTATTGCGCGCAGACGCAATACCCCCCACCGTTTCGTCAGGTATTCTTTAGGCGTGATGTATCCTTATTTAGTACAAGTGATTGAGTTATTGTTTATAATCGGACCGGTGAACATATTATGGGTCAAATTTGACCCAACAATACCAGTTGTGTACCTATTTCATAAGTACCGCTTCTAGAAAATGCCCCGACATCTAACCGAAGTCGAATTGGAAGAAATTCTAACCAATTTATTTGATGATAGTGACTATGAAGGATCCGTGTAGAATATAATTCAAGAAAGTAACAGTGACTTGAGTCATGTAGAATCGATATGTGAACGAGTCAGATACCGAATCGGAGAGTGATGATGTAGGCGAAACGTCATCCCCCAATCAAATACAGTACTTTTATGGGGAAAACGTGTACAAGTCTAAAGTCCTTGAAGTTCGAGAATTAGAACTGAAACATCGTTTACACCTTCCTTGATTGAATTGATCTGCTGCAACAAACCCACCAACTTCTTCTTGCGAAGCATGGTCCCTTTTGATGACGGAGGAAATTATTGACATCATCGTAGAACGAGTTGAGATTGAAAATCAAGAAAATACTACACTTTCTGTACAAAATGTAACAAACTAATTTGTAAACAACACTCAAATCAAAACATTTTGTATAATCAATGGAAAGATACTCAATAAGTCGTTTTGCAGTTACGAAAAATTAGCGATTAAAAGCTATTGTTAGTTTTTAGTTCACGATTTTTGCTTAGATGTGTACTTTATACCATATTTTAGTAACTATTAAGGTTTAGTGTATTTCTGAAGTATTAGGTATTTTTATTAATGAAAAGAAGGGCCTTTGAGTTATAATAAATGTAAGCTACTTTTCTGGCACAATGTTTTTTTTTACTTTTACCTACACAAATAATCTTTTACATTTAATTGATAAATAAATTCCCCCTCCACTTAAAATGTGGCTGGGTCATTTCTGACACAACAACACTAGTTGTGTGACCCGGAAATTACCATAACAGTTGGGATTTAAGTATACTGTAATGTACCTTGCCTGTTTATTATACACTCCGCAAAATAATTGTCGCAACAGCTGAATTTTTTGAGTCTACGACCATTTAAACGTACTGTTTGCTATTGATTGGGACATAAACCACTGGGCCAATGTCATATTTTCGGATGAGTCTAGGTCAGACGACCTGGCGAACGTTAAACTGTCTGTAACTTCCGTCCACGTGGAGGATCCGTGAAGTTATGGGGAGGCATCTCTTTACAGGGCCATACAGCATTGGTACCATTACCTGGGGCTAGATTAACAGCAGCTAGATATGTTACCGACCTTTTAAAAGAACATGTGATACCATATAACAAGTGTTCATTTGAAAAGTCAATCTAGGTTACTTTGAAATTTTGATAGAATAAGACGCAAATATATTAATATGTGTTTGTTGTTCCGTAAACGTAAATCCAAATGACATTTGATAATGTCAATCACAAATATCAATTAGTGCATAAAATAATCGTGCGTCGATTCTGGTTTAAATAAATTGCTTCTCAGTTTTAAAATGGCTTTCACTTTAGAACATAAAAGTAGTAATCAAATTGATGGTTTATGGGTTTATTCAGTTCAAGATTGCATGGTAGAATTTCAAGTTGAGTTTCCACATTTTGTAATAGATTATATACAATTTAAGAATACTTTGGATAGAACTTTAAAACTTTTTTCTGAAACTGGTAGTCTCTTAAGAAAATCAGGCAGCGGAGCAGTTAAGAAACGTACACCTCAAGTTGTCAATCGTGTTGAAGAAATAATGGAAAATGAACCACAAACATCTGTTCGACATTTGAGTCAACAAATAAACCTTTCTGCGAAGGATTTTAAAGTGCATTGATCTTGAAGGACAACATTTTCAACATTTGTTATAGTTTTCAATAAATACCTATTATTTGTTATTTATTTGTATGTATGAACTGTCAAAATATACGACTTCGTAGGTTAAGTAGTAAATTTTAATTTACGACATACTTCAAAATGTTCTCAATAAATCACATGCTACTAGATTGACTTTTCAAATGAACACTTGTTACGTCCTTTGTTGGCAAAAATTGTGTTCTTATGCACGACAATGCACGACCCCACATAGCAGGAATTGTACAGCAATATTTGCAGGAAGTTCAATTGCCAGTATTAAGGTGGCCTGCACGAAGCCCAGACACGAACCCTATCGAGCATGTCTGGAACCACCTAGGACAAGTTTTAAAACGGCACCAGCGAGCATTCCGTAACCTTGAAGAACTCGAAGATGTATTTTTGCAAGAATGGGAAAATCTTTCACAAGACTATGTTGCAGACCTCATACGCATCATACCAAGGAGGATGGAAGCTGTAATTCAAGCCAGGGGTTGATATACCAGATACTAGTGCCATTTTAAACCAGTATTTATTATTTTGTAATTTTGAATAAGGTGTTCTTTTGTTATTTTCTGCATTATATGAGTTGAACAGTGCTGTTAATTATCTTATATGTTTTTTCATGACCTAACATTTATAAGTAGAATAGTTTAGATATTCAGAAATGACAATTTATGGAAAAAAGTTGGTGTTGCGATAATTATTTTGCGGAGTGTATATTATATTGTATTTCGAATTATTAGTTTACGCACTGTATACTATATTATATTATTTTGTGTAGTTCTCACACATATCTAACTTCTTTCTCACGATATTTTGACCTTGCTACGTCCCGAAGTTGTTGATATCAGTTTGTTTCGTCTGCACATTCCCGGCTTATCGATCTAGAGGGATGATCACAGATAACTTACTAATTCCAATTTCAATCCCTATTCGAACTCTCATATAGATAGTACATATAATACGTCAACTACACAATAACAATTCATAGAGTATGCAATACAACAATCAATAGTAATAATAATAGTTAGTAGTTATAATTATGTTTTTGAATTGTTTAATAAAGTAACTTATTAAAAATAATAATACTTGGTAAAAGAAAATGTGTTATTAATAGACTGGCAAAGAGGAGCAAGTTTAAGCTTAATAAGGTTGGTATTCTTTTCAAACAACAACAGCTATCTATACGTCGGGTCAGGTACTTCTGGCTTATGTTAGCATAGCTATTTAATATAGAAATTATAAATAGTAGATTATTCCTACCTATGCAAAATCGAATTTGATGAACGGCATATGAATCCGAAGTGTTGTGTAATTTTTAAAAGTAATTCATCCTTGTAACGTCAAAATGACATTTGTCACTTATTGATATCCAAAATGGCAAGAAAACTGACTCCGGCAGACAAAGTACAAAGTTGGTTAAATTTGGAAAGTTGCAGCATTAAACAAGTCGCAGAAGAATTTAATTTGAACAAATCTACAGTACTACAAGTTAAAAAAGATGGGAAAATGAAGGCAGTATATGTCGCAAACGAGGAAAAGAATATCAACCGATATAGATCACAATTTGTTTGAATATTTGACACAAAATAAAAAAATTACAAAGCAAATTCATAGATCTCGTATCAGATTTACTAATAGGGAACAATTATGGAAATATATTGAAAATACCAGCGAAAACATTGTTGAAAACCCTAATTTTTTTAAGAAGTCTCATTGATTCTATACCTAGAAGGTTAAGGGCAGTAATTGATGCGAATGGCGGATCAATTAAGTATTAGTTTATTTGTGTTTTCTAAATTGTATTAAAAAATTACTTGACATTTGACTTGTCTTTCAAAACAAGTTTAATAAACACTAAGCAATATTAGAAAATTTTGTCAATTTTGACAAGTTACCTTATACTAGATTTATGTGAGTTTAACTGTATATATGTATTAAAAAGTGATGAGAAGTACTCGGCCCGACGTATAGATGGCTGTTGTTTGAAAAGAATGATTATTGTAGCAAGTATAGCAAGCGCCAATTAAGTTGGCGCGAGGAGGGGGTGCGCAGAAGCCGTTTTTAAAAACGTCCACCCCCCACTACTCAAGTAATTGTCAGAATACATTTGTCATTGACATTTGACGGAACATAATGTCTTTGCTACGGGATCATAAAGTAATACACGCTCAGAGGTTAGAATTACCTGACATTTGATGTAAAACCAAATACAAATCTCCCCACTACTTCTAATTCTGCGCGAACTTACCCCTCCTCGCGCCAACTTAATTGGCGTTTGCTATACTAACCTTATAAAGCTTAAACTTGCCCCTCTTTGCCGAGTCTAGTTATTAATCCCAACAGTCCATTACAATACTTCAAAGTGTTTTTAACAAATTTTATTTAAGGAATTTATGTTTGCACCTCGTATATAATCTCACAGCGTATACAGCACATTGTTTTATGTTTTCGTTCATTTGCATTTTTATAAGTGGAAATTCTATCAATTTTATGGTATCTACAATCACTTCCAAAAGTTATCGTTCACGAATTATATTTAAATGGAGTTATGAATGCTAAATTTGTGTAATATAGTTATGGTTATTTACATTTAAAGTAAATTCACAAACAAAAACAGTTAACTCAACAAAATAACATTAATTAATAATTCTCAAAATCGCAGCATTGTACACTGTTGGAAAAAAGTGACGAGCACACCCTGTATAATCTGAAGAAGTGGTTCTAAAGCAATGAAATTTGGTATGGAAGTAGTACTAACGTAGCATAATTTACCCTCACCTGGAGAGCGGCGCAGCCCTGCTGGGAAGGGATGCATTAATAGCTGGAGTCTCTCCCGCGAGCGGCGCGTACCATCGCTACAGCACGAGGTATGGAGTCAATAAGTCGTTGTATGGTAGCGGGGGGGATGTCCAACCATGCTGCTTCAACTCGCTTCCATAGCTCCTCAACGTTACCCGGAGGAGACGGATAACGTTGAAGCCTCCGACCGATCATATCCCAGACATGTTCGATCGGATTGAGATCCGGAGGACGTGCCGGCCATGGAATCATCCGTATATGGTTCTCTTCCACAAAGGTCTGGGCCACACGTGCAGTGTGCGGTCGGGCGTTGTCGTGCATGTATAGAAGACGTGGGCGCCGTCGAACGTAGGGAAGCACAACGGGCCGTAGCACCTCATCTACGTAGAGGCGAGCCGTCATCGTATGCTGTATACGCAGCAGACGTGTACGTCCACCATGTGTAATAGCACCTCATACCATAATGCCCTGCTGGCGGTGAATAGGGCGTGGTTGGATGCACTCCTCGAGGTGACGCTCACCACGTCTCCGATGAACCAAAATTTGCGCATCACCGGTGCTCAATTCGAATCTCGATTCGTCGGAAAACAAAATGTGCCTCCACTCAACAACCCACTGACGTCTAGCCTCCACCCACCGGCCTCGTGTACGGCGGTGCTCGCGAGTAAGTGGAATCCGCTGCAACGCACAGCGCGCTCGCAGTTCACTTTCTAGCAAACGCCCCCGTACAGTTCGCGTAGTGAGTACGCCTTCCCTTCCTGCTGGCCAAACGGCTCTAAGTTGCCTTGAGGAAGACGTACGCGACGCTCACAAGGGCGCGATCCTCGCGTGCTGTGCTTGCGCGGGGCCGTCCCGCTCGCGGCTGAAAGCGCGTGCGTCCTTGCTTCATCCATTCTCGCCGTGCCCGCTGCACTGCCGATAATGACCGCTCGAGACGGCGCTATATCACGGAAAGATAATCCTGACATGTGCATCCCCACAACCATTCCTCGCTCAAACTCACTCAGATAACGCGAACGGCCTTCCATCACGCACAAAGTACGACTACAACTACCCGCTTTCACCACACTAACAATAACTGGTTTCTCCCTCCCCGCATCGGTCACCATGGAGACAACATATTGCAGCCGTCGGAGGCACTCAGTAAAAAATGCAGCGATAGAAAGTCAAAACTCGCTGCGCAAACTTGTCTAGAGGAAACCTTAATGCTCCGCTAAATCTACGCATTTATCTTGACACGTTCAGATTATACAGGGTGTGCTTGTCACTTTTTTCCATCAGTTTATCTCATAAAAGTAATCGCACAGATCTAAATTTTGCAAGAGTTGGCAAGCTTTGTAGAGTATTGGTACTCCTTTCGCTTTCAGTACAACTATTAATCTTCTCGGCATTGATTACATTAGTTTTTCAGTATACGATGTACGATCAAAAAATACGGTGAATTAATTTTTATAGCAGCAACTGCTGACGGTACATTTATTTGAAATAATAAATCCGATAGCATGATTTGTTGAGACAATTAGTGGCAAGTTAGAACAAGTTATAACTTGCCAGGCGGCTTTCAGAGTTGGAAGAGTGAGGTCGTGTTTACCGTGTTTGATGTCCATCATGGATTTCGAACAACGGTTAACATTAAGTTTTATTTTAAGTTGCAAAAATGTTTGAAAGAGGCTCACGAAATGTTAAAATCAGTGTATGGCGATAATGTGGTGACTCTGAAGACTGTTTAGAAGTGGAATGAGCGATTTAAAAGCGGAAACGAGTCGGTTGAAGATAAGCAACAGTCGGGACATCCTTCGGCCCATAAGACAGACGAAAACGTTCAAAAATTGGCGAAAAAGGTGCGTTCATACAGGCGATTGACTATTTGGGAGCTATTCAAAGAACTGAACACCTCGTACAGGTCCCTGCAAAGCATTTTAATCGATAATTTGCAAATGAGACGAGTGTGAAATTTGTTTCCAGACTTTTGACTGACGAACAAAAGGAATATAGCGTGTCAGTTTGCACGGAATTGAAGGATCGTCTTGATGTAGATACGGACTTCATGGCAAAAATTATAACTGGAGATGAAAGTAGGGGGGTCTTGGCATTGACCGAGACAAAAATTCAGAGTTCGGAATTGAAAACGAGTAGCTCTCCTCACCTTAAGGCCAGTCAAAAGTCGAACGTTAAGCTCATGCTTATATAGTGAGGGCATAATGCGATCAGAGTTCGTTCCAAGAGAAACAATTTTGAAACTCTGAATATTACAGAGGCGTATTGTAACGTTTGCCAAACGATGTACTGAGAAAGAGACCAAAAAAATGGGCCAATAGCTTCCTTCTCCATCACGACAATGCGCCGTGCCATACTTTGCTTTTGATTCGCGAGTTTTTTTGTCGAAAAAAGGTTCCTAAAATGTCTACATCCGCCTTACTCTCCGGATTTAGCAGAAGAGCCAAAA